>VZZY01004315.1:0-140765 GCA_013400335.1 Eurystomus gularis
ATTCTATGATTCTATGGTAGTAATCGAGGGTAATGGGTGGTTGCAGGTACACAAGTGGGAGCACAGCAAGCTGAATTTGAGTGGTTCCAGCCAGCATCACACTCTGGAAGACACCTACCTGGCAGCTCATGGCATTGGTAGCAAATCGTTGAGGGAAAAATAATTACCAGGGTAAAGACAGAAGCTGGGGCTTGATTGTGATACATTTGAAAGGAAGGTTTGTGAAGCGAAGTCTGCCTAAGATGGAGATTGAGGTTTGAGGGGTTGCCTTTCCAGGATGGAGAGCCTCAGTCTGATGTCAACCATGTCTGCCTGGTGCTTCACCAGCACTTTACCGATGTAGCCCCTCTACGTCATATTGCAAATTCATAAAGTACGTGTTATGTGTGTTGTTATTTTCTGGTCACTGATAATGCAGTTTTTAGTTTATAAACACATGGAGATTAATAAGGTGATAAGAAACAACCAAACCAGAATTGGTTTACTATTATTTGTTCTTGATAATCTGATTTCTTTCCTGGCCGAGGCAGTCAGCTGGAGATTAGGCAATGAGGTAAGCAGAAAGCAGCACAGATAATATTCTCTTGACTTCAGGAGAATGTTGAGTCCAGTCCCACATGATAGTCTCCCATGTGCAGTAAGAAAGTGTGACCTATTGAAATACAGGATGAGGTGGTTGTGCAACTTGTTGAAAAATGCATTCAAAGCTCTGTTATCAGTTATGTCCTGTCAGCCAGGAAGGCCATTTGAGATGGCTTCCCGCAGGGCACATGTACTCTTAAACTGTCTTCAGTATTCTTACTACCAGTGTGTATAATGAAATAGAGAGTACATCTATAACACATCTGGGTAATTGCAAATTGGGAGTACTTGGAAGGGCAGGCCAAAAATACACATTGGATAAATTTGAGCATGCTCTGGACTCTGAAAAGTGAAATTTTAATTAAAGGAAAAAAATGTGCAGCACTCGCACTATGTAGAAAGATGGTCAGTGGTACTGTAGAGGTAAGTCTAGAATTAAGAATTAGGGACTATGCGTGAGTAGCATTATACTGTTGTAAAAATATGCCCATCATAAAATAATGTATTTGTTATGTTTTCTTTCTGATCTCCAAGTTCCTGAAATTTATTCTTCTTCTTTCCAAAATAGAATATTTTAACAGATAATCCTCCTTTTTATTTTTTGTTCTATAACAGTTTTGGCCAGTGAAATAATGACAAACAATTAAGGTCAAATAAAAACATCAGAACTTTTTCTTGAGTAATTCCAATTCCTAGTTTGCCAATAGGTTCAAAATAGATTAGGAACCTTTTTATCAAAATATCCAAATTTCATTAACAAAAAGAAGATAGATATTCAGGAGTCTGAGCTCTGGCAAATGTCAGTGAATTAATTAAAATCTCTTGAACTTAATGAAACTTAACCCTTGATTTTACATTTAAAACTTACCTTCATTCTTGGTGAACTACGTATATCTGCGCATGGGAGTTGGAGAGATTTATCACTGCAGTATAGATGTTTTATTACGTTAGTCTGGATTGCTTGTATCTAATTTTTATTAGTTTGTCTATAGGCTTTGATCTTTAAATTAATTTCCCAAAAACTGGGTCTAATTCTGGATTTGACAGTAGATTAGCTTTGTGCAAAAATGTGTAACAGGGTTTCACAAAGGGGAAAACAGAGAAAAAATAAGGAGGAGAAGACAAAAATACAATATTAATGTCATGTATGTGTGTATGCACTCTTAACATTTTCTGCAGCATTGGAATGAGGAAGGTATCTGCTCCCAGGCAGATATTCAGTGGGATTTATTTCAGTTTTGGAACATTAGAGTTGAGGGGGGCAGGAGGATAGAGGAAGGGACAGATGAGGCTATGTGAGATATGAGAGGTCAGTCTCTCTGAGCATTTTGTGGCTGACTGAGATTCTGCAGTTTAATTTATAAGCAATAAAATCACCTGCTTGTATAGAAATAATCCTGGGCCGATTTCTTAAAACCTGATGGCGTAGCAGAGTTGCCTGTGTAAGTACGTGCATGGCTGTACTGGAGTCGGCAGCTGGGTACTGGTTTAAGGAATGGGAATTAATCCTCATATTGTATTACATCCCACTGATCTCCAGGTAATGTGTTCCTGTAGACCAATTTTTCTTTCCTTCGGTCTTAGTTGATAGGACAAGGGGAAGAAAGATTGATACTGATTTTCCAGTGACAGGTTGTTCACAAAAGAATGATGGTGGACTACCCTCCTTTTTTCATGGGAGATGTCAGCAGGCATCACGAGATGCTTAAAACATTGCTAATATATTTCAGTCTGGGTCTGGTCCGGCTTCCACCTCAGGAATAGCTGCTGTAAGAGTATTTCATAGGCGGTAGGAAAATTGGCATGACATTACTTTATAGATGCTAACTAACAGCAAGAGAGACTCCAACTCATTTCTGTCACTGTAGCCTTATGCCAGCAACATAAAAATTGAGGAGACTCTTAGAGAATTTGTCCTGACAGCAATCTACAGTGCAACATTTTATCCAAAGGCAACTTGGTAATCTGTAGACTTTCTGTAAAATAAAGATGATGAAAACTGTGTCAGATAAATTACATATATTTGATTTCCTTTCAAAAACAGGACAGTGTGTTCCACTCTGTAGAAGGAAATAAGTGGGCTTTCTAGCTTAACTATATGCTTTTCCTATCTGATAAAAACAAAAAAACAAACAAAAACCAGAAAGCAAGTATCAGCAGCTTAGTACCACACACAGCATTTTCTTACTGGGGGGGGTGGGGGGGGGAAAGTCTTGATCAGGTAGAAATGTCTTTTGAAGCCAGAAGGCATGAACACTGAAGATGTATACTACAAGCATGTACCAATAGAGGGATTGTTAAAAGATCAAAATAATGAGAAGTAAAGCAGAGGAACATCAAAGCTTTTCAGGCTATGTACTTCTGCCTTGATTAGGAGGAAGGAGGGAAGAAGGGGGGAGAGAAGGTTTTAGATCAATAGGAAATGGCCCTATCACCTCAAAGTCAAAGACAGCACCATCCAAATGTGTACAATTTACAGGAATTGCTAGAACATCTCAATCATAAAAGTCCCAAATGATCTGACAGTACTCACACCGTATTTAACAGGTACAGACAGAGAGTTGAGATCATCTTATCTGAAGGAAACTCCTTTTTAAATGTAAGGGTAGATAGATTTTCATTTTGTCTTTCATCCCTCTGATTAAGTTCAGCTCTTTTTGGTCCTCCTGAGATTTCTTTCATCTAGTGTGTAGTCTGTATGATCTAAGCAACTCTCGTTGGTGAAAGTCATTTTTGGGGTCCTTTTTTAAATGATGGATTGTCATTAAACAGAGTATAGTAGATGAAAGAGGTCCAAGGAGGACCAAACTGTGCTGAGACTTATTCAGGAAGATGAAAGACATAATGAGAGACATAATGAAGAGCAGTCTCTCCCTCCAACTGGAGACAGGCCCTTCCAATTATGATTTGTTTTTAGCACCAGCTTCCAGTGATTTAAAATCCTAGTTATGAAAAGTTGATTCAGATTTTTTGTACAAATCTCGAGAAATTTTTATTATTAGAACAGTAGGCCTGGGTGGTCATGCTTCATGGTTTGTGCAAAGGATGTTATAAACTATAACAGAAATCTTTTCTTTGGCCATGAGTGGGTTGCAAGTAGACCTGATCACACAGCCTGGTGTGCTCCTTATCAGAAATACAGGAGCCATTTCATGCCTAAACTCTGTGTTTCATTGATTTAGAACCTGAAACATGAGGGTTTATAATCCTGAATATTTTATATAAGCTCATGTAACTGTCATTGTAACTAGCTATAAAAATATCTGATTTTTTAAAATGTTCTTCCCAATCTTTTGGCCTCTGTCTGTATCTGGCATAGCTCAGTTTGATGGGTTAACCCTGCAGCAAGTAAACTATTTTAGTTTCTTGGTGATTTTCAATTACATTGAATCGTTCTTTGTTCTTGAGACATTTAAGTCCCATTTGGTCTCCTGTTTTGTCTGCCATTTTATATAACACTTTCATGTCCCTCTTGTTCACCTCTCCATGTTGCAGGCAGTTCCATTCAGTACTGATTTAGATCTACTTTTGCCTTTATAAAATTTTAATTTCCTCCTTGTCACGGTTGTTCTGTTTACAAATCCAAAGATAATTCATGCCAAAGCTGCTGCTGTGGTTCATAGGAAATTGTTAAAAATTCATCTGAGCTGAGCAGGGTAAAATCCAGGTTCTCTGGAAAATGGCCTCAAGGAGAACTTTCCTTCAGATAGACACTTTAAATGGAAAATCTTGAAGTATGACCAAAAATAAGCAGATTTATTAAAAAACTTCTATACTATTAGCTGTCAGGAAAACACTAGAGATGTTTTTCTCCCTGTCTTTACCAGAATAAGCTCTTTCTTGTCCATAATGATCTCAGTGAAGTGGACTACCAAACTGTGAGTAATTCTGGAGTCATTAACTGGGAGGATAAGGACTGGTTGGTTGTTCTTGCAGTACAATAGTACCAAAGGCACTTATTTAATGTTTATTAATTTTACCTGAAGAAACGATGTTTCTGGGTTGAAATGCTGCTTAAGTCAATGAAATATTAAAGGACTCCATCACTTGTTTGGGCATGCACCCTCCTCCCCCCCCCCCCCCCCAAAAAAAAAAAACCTAAACCCCAACAATCAAACAACAAAAAGCCCAAACAAACAAAAAAACCCCAACTGTTGGTGAAGGGAGAAAGGGAGATGTTGAAAGAAGGGCAGACTTTGATTTATAGCAGATATTGTTCATTGTCAGACTGCTAAGGTTTGGACTGCCTGGGGAATATCCTTCAGAGGAGCTTGGAAATGTTGCATTTTCACTTATTCTGCATTAGTTTGAAAGCACTTCTTACTGGAAATTATTGAGTCAGGTTTCTTTGAATAATTAAGCGCATGAATATTAACAACATGAATATTAGCATCCTAAATGGCAGAGTTCATCAGTGTGGTTTACTATAAATCTTCAGGCACAAGATCTGTTAAAGGTGACATGCTACAAAGGTGCAAAGGGAATCCTGATGTCATGTTCGTTGAATCTGAATTTGTGTATTTATGTTACTCCAGCAGCTTTATGTCTGCAGTAGAGGTTTTAGACATGAGTTTTCAATTTCAGAATAAATGAATAACCTTGGCTCAAACTATCTTTCAAAATTCCCAGCATCTTTCTTTCAAATGGATGCACCAAAGTGACAGTAGAGTAACTGGAAGTGATGGGGATACTTACGAAGTGCTTGCACTTGTGAGAATACATCAGGTAATGGTGAAATGGTCAATATTACATTTGCTATACGCATCCAGTTGTGCTCTTTTTCTGTTGGCACTGTTTCTAAATATGTTCAGAAATATTAAAAATACTGAGCAGTGTGTTTAAAACTTTCTAAACCAGTCTGATGATGGCAGCAGTAATAATTCTGAGCGTTTTTCCTGTTGGAAACACCCCTTCTCCCCTTTCATTAATACTGTTGTCGTTGATTTGCGTCTCAAAAGACTCAGGAGAAGATTCTGTCTTCTTTATATTATAATAAATCAAGGGAAACTTCATCCAAAAAATTGGAATTCTGCTGGAATAAAATTACAACACAAGAAAAAGCCATCTCTATACTTTGATGGCAATAGATAGTAATGAAAAAAATGTCACCTTCTAACAAAGATTTTTCTAAAGTCAATTTTTTTCCAGGCAGCCGCTGGTTTTGCCTGCTGTGTGCATCATTTATTAAAGGATTGCTGATATTGGCTTTGTGAAATAAGGAAAGTTTGGAATAATATATTCTGATATTTGACAGGAGTTCTCCCAAGTAGGGTATTTTGTAATGTCAAGTTTGGATCCTGGATGTGAAGCCTTGTAGCAAGTGTTACTTTTTACCACTTTTCTGGTCAATTCTGGTCAGTGCTATTGTTCCTTTGTTCCTATTTGTTCCTTTTCACTGAAGTTTGAGTCCTGCAATCATATATTTTTCTTTGATATGTGCCCCAAGGTGATTTAAATTTCTTCAAATTATCCCTTTTCTACTGTCTTTTGGGTATTAACTTTCCATATCTTTGTTTTTATCCTGGTCTTTGTGTATCAAAGGAAACGCCTGAACTAGAGGTACTCGGTATGAGGGAATCTAACTGACCTATTAAAATGTAATAGGCTTGTCAAAGGCCATCTACTTCAGCATTTGTTTAATTCAGGGTGAAGTAGATCAGCACATCCTCAGGGAATGTATGACGTGAGAGGGCAGCACTCCCAACCACTGCTGTGTGACAGCAATATATGGACTTCCACAGCCTCTGCCCTTGCTGACCATGAGCCTTTGCTGCTGGCTGATTTTATTCCTTATGCTCTGGAAGGGCATCTTAATAATAATAGGTACGTATTAATGATATTTGAGAAAATCAAGTGGAAATGGGTCTACAGAACTGAGCAGCTACATGCAGACGTGAACTCTTGAGACAGTGTAAGGGATTTAGCTCTTCTGTTACATTTTAACCCCCAGAGCATGTGATGTGGTCAACGCAGACATGGTTTGGGGCACACTGAGGAATTTTTGGGGCAAATCAGGTGCATCGTGTTTGCGAGAGGTTGCTTTGACCAGCAGGTGCTTTTTCAGTACTGCTCTGAAATGGTTGGTTAGCAGAGCACATAAAAATCACCGCCTGCAAGACAGATGGGTTTCGTGCAGGCTATGTTGCTGGTGAAGTTGCATCTGAGCAAACCTCCAAACAAACAGGGAATATATTTGTGCTTTAAAATAAATAGATATCTTCAATGCCTAGTTTTATGGAGTATAAATTTTCATGTAATCTAAGCACATCTGCTCATAATAATTAACTTCTGTGGTGTATGAAAGGAAAAACTACATCAGCTCTATGATATGATGAGATGGATTATTTTCTATCTGTTCATCATAATGATTAATTGTAGCGTTTGTAGGAAGATGGTGGCTTTTTATTGATTTTTGTTTTTAGATCATGTACCTTGCCTTTTTAAAATCTTATTTAAATGTAAATACTCTGGAAATCCTGTATGAAAGCATGAACTTTCCAATTTTAAGTGCTTTGATGAGAAACAGGGCAAAATATGTCTCTACTTACATTGTCTTATCTGAAGACTTTGAAGGGTGTCTGTCTTTCCTAGTGAGATTAATTTCACAGGTAAATGCAAATGTAGACAGTAACCATGAAAGAAATTTAGAAGGATTATGGAATTTAATTTGACCCTGAGAGCTGGGGCTTCCAAGGGGCAAACTTAATAATAATGAAACATGTTAGCAATGTGCAGTTCATCCTGTGGTTTTGCAAGTATTAAATATTTACTATGAGTGAAATAATAACCCGATGTGTTTCCAGAAGTTAAATATACTTAATTCTTTGGCTCTAGTTCAGTAAAATTTGAGTTTGTGCTTTGTGGAATGTAAACTTCTAGCTTTGCAGTTGAAGTAGTGGTGGGTGTATGAGTACAGCTATCAATTAGTGCCAACCTACCAAGGAGGTTGATCAGGGGAGCCCAATGATCCTGCTGGGTTTTCTCCCAGTGCAGTCATCTTCTTCTTCCATTACTTGAAAACAAGTTAATGTGTGTTGTATAGATGGAGGTAAGCCACGGGTTTTTGCTGGTGTTGAGTTTGCACAGTAAGAATGGTGGAACTAAAAGAAATTATGTGTGGAGAGCATTTATTGAGTGAAAGTCTGAAACTTGGGTAAAGTTGCAGGAGATGTGTACAGAATCTTGCCTACTGTTTAAAAATCTTCCTAGGTTGCTCAGATCATATTGATTAAATGATAAACAAAGTACTTTTCTGAAATCTCATGGTGACCGGCATAAACTCCCTGATTGAATTATACTGCAAGCAGAGCGCTTTAAGGGAAAACGTCTTTACCAGTTACAGTTATATCTTTTTTTTTTTTTTTAAGATTTTCTTATTAAAAATTCCATCCCAGGATTTTCTCAGAAGATAAAATAGACTCAACAAAGAAGTTAATGCAAAAATAAGCTATTGCAGTGGCATCAATGAACAGATACAATAAGCAAATAAGCAATTTGCAGATAGAGTCAACATCCCATGAAATGTTTATAAAGGTAATATTTAAGATCTCATAAAATAAAATTGTATTCAGAAACAATAACAAAAGTGAGTAATAAAACAGTGGTGAATCAGGTCCAAAGATAATAATAAAGCAAAAGGCTCTATTCCATTTCAGAGGTTTTCTTTAGTGCTAAGCATAGTATATGTTTTTATGGCAACGCCACCCAACCTTTGCTTACCCAGTTACTCACGGTTAGAGTGTGCACATACGAATCAAGCTGCTAAAGGCGTGTGCTTCTTGATGCAATATAATTTAATTATTAAGAAAGTCATTTGGATGTCATTTAGGATTCACGGTGCTGAACATTTTTACAATTTTTATCCTCAAGGAAACAAGCTATTTTAAAATGAGGCTGCCATTGTTCATTTTCTTTCCCAGAGCCCATCAATCTATTGCAGAAGGAAAGTTGATGCATTTAGGTTTTTTTCTTTTTTTGTGTGTGTGTGTGTTTGTTTTGTTATCTATGGTAGTTGTTATCTGCTGGATAATTATTTGTTCCAGTATTTTTGTGCAATCAAAAATAAGCTGATGGGCCTGTATTTCCATACCCTTCATCTAAAACAAAAAAATAAGTAGAGCTGCTGTAAAGATAGGCAGAGTGTTCGCTGATGAATTGCCCTTCCTCCATGAGGTCTCAAAGATGCTAATTTCTGACACATCAAGATCAGTTTCTGTAAGTTTGCTAGAGCCGGGATTCATTAGGAAAAACGATTTCAGAATAGCCAGCTTATCCTTGACAGCCTTTTCCCTGAGAGAGGACCAAGAGGCCTGAGGTGTTGCCTTTTTTTAGCTGGTAATTTTAACACTCTCGGGATTGCAGCTGATCTGCTCAGTGAAGGGTGGTGCAAGCTCGGGCCAGTTTTTAGGGAGGTGAGATAGGAGACTGGAGATTGTTTGGTTTTTGCCACGTTTCCAGAAGGATCCAACCTTAATGGCCGTTGCTAATTCTGACTGTTGCATGCCTGTGTTGCAATCTGCTGCTAATCCTTAGGAATTTAACCTAAGTTTCCACCTTTGTTTTTTTTTTCTTGGCGTTCAGTGGCAGTGAATAGCTTTTGACTGAGTTTAGCTGATCTCTTGTACTCCAGTTTATCCCTACCATGGTTGAGCCCAGTTCCCTGGTAGGAGAGCTTTCACTTTGGCATTTGTCTTTTTTCTGAACTGCACCTTTCTTCAATTTCCCCTACGAGTCCAGCCTTCCAGGACAACTTCCTTAGCTTTAATGGAAATATATGAATGTATTAGTCTATCTGCCCATCCCAGCTGTTGTTACCTTTTAGCCTGCCCTCCACCCCAGTGTTCTCCGTTGGTTCTTCTTCATGCCTTACAGCCCAGCTGAGTAGGCCAGATTTTGCCAAATTCACCAAAACAGTCTGTGAATTGGCTACACTTGCTGAGCTGCTCTGTGATCCTGTAGCAGCAGATGGAGTGGTGTGGATTGTGTCCTTCGACTTGCTCATGAGCTCACTTCGTCTGAAGTCCTTTTCCCAGCATAGCACACTTGTTCCTTTCCCTTTTAATCATCAGCTGGGCACTCAGTAGGTAAGTTGTTCTCTGGAGACTAGCCCAGAGACTGAAAAGTGTATAACTCCTATATAAAATAAACACATCACCATCATTTACATTTCCCTCCAGAAGAGCTGTACCCCTTTACGTTGCTATTCTAGTCACATGAATTCACCTCTTAAATATTGGCTACGACAGGGTTTCACTCAAAAATGTATGTCAGTGTGTAACTGTGTAAACTTTTTCAGTCCGTTTTTAAGGCTTTGTTGAAGCCTTACTGTGAAACCTCAGTTATGTCAGCCTAAAGTACAATGTAAGGATGATGGAGCAGCCGTCATGGCTCGGGGCAGGGATGTGGGTGCATCACTGGGCACGGCTTCTGGCACTGCTGGGACAAGGCACATTAGGCAGCCTTTGTGTGGGGGAGGAAAATCAGGTCCCGTTTCTTTACTTCCTTATGCAAGTTACTCTGAAAAGAATAGTTTAAAACTGGTAGCAGATGACTGTTGTTTGCTATTTATTCAATGTTTTTGTAGGTATAGCAGATTTAGTTTTGATAAAGAATAATTTGATTTTGGAAGGTGATTACGTATAACATGTATGTTTGGGAATATTACTGAAGAGTCCCGCTGTAATCCCAGTAGAAGGTTTATTAAACTTCATTTTAAACATGTATGACAGAAAGGCAGATAAGCATTTGAAATATTAGAGAGTTAAGCATTTTCTCACTTTGTCACAATCTTTGCTCATCCTTTTGCTGGGAGAGGACTGTCAATCTTGTGTCTTCTAAGTGTAACCTATGTCCCTACCTCCAGCATACACTTATTTTTTCAAGAATAATTTTATGTAGCAGCGTGAAATGGGCTTGTGCTATGTTGGACGATGTAGAACACAAGAATCTGTGCAAAGCATTATAGGAATCTCAGCTTTTTATGTGTATTTACTGTACTGGAAAGCCTTGTAGTCTCATCAAGACTTCTCATGTATTGATAGCAGACACATTGGTATTGGCAGCTTATCTTTTTTTCCTTTTCTTAGAAAAAACTTGCTGCATTTATTAAGTTGAGTAGAGGGGGAAAAAAAAGATTTTCTGTGTTTATAGTTTATATGGGTACACAATTCTCATCACAGGCAGGAGATAATCTTGTGGTTTGAGGTGTTTTTTTTAAGCTTCGCTATATCTTTACAGTTGTATGAGTACTTAGGACAGTGGGTTAATAGTTAAAAAAAGGTATTCTGTGCGTTCCTTGATTATTTTCAGCAGCTAGAAAACAGCTTACTTTTTTTTATCTTTGTGTAATCAGTAACTTTACCAATAGTACTTTTCAATACTTTTTTCTTTACTTTCTAACAAACTCCAGTTTTGTGTACGTTGTTAATCATACACCTTCAATATTTGGTATTTAATTTGGTATTATTATGTTACTTTTGACCTCTACATGAGAGGCTGTGGAAGTGTCTTTGATTCACATGCATAATGCTTTATGAGATAAATAAGCAATTCGAGCTTTGTATTTGGTGTGCCGCATAATGATCTAGTCATAATTTTTGAATCAACTGTCAACACATATTAAATCCGAGCATCTATTTGAAACAGTAGTATTTCATAAGCTACATTTGACAGTTCATTATCTTATCTGTGAGAACTCCTTTCTTGTTTCATCTTGCCTCAAAAACAATATCCCTGCAACTGAACTTTTGGTAAAAGTCAAGGTCACAGCTTTGGAATAAAGTTATATATGGGAATTGCCTGTCTTCATGTTGAAAATATGAGTAAATCAGAAGTACTGATATGGTAATCTAAATCTACAGTATGTTCTCTTGCATTTTATTGAAACTAAAGGATAAGAAGTTTTATTGACTTTCTAAAACTGTTCTTAGGAAAACTTCCTTGAGAAAGTTTCTTAATAAACCTATATAGATTTCACCTTGCACTTAAAAAAAATTAAATAAAAAATCAGGAATGGCAGTAAATTATAACAGATATATGTATGTATTTAAAGCTACAAGGAATGGATTTTGTGTATGTATTTAAGTAGAAGTGTGTTGTCTACGTAAAATAACCAAGTAAATTATCTTCAAGTTTTCTGTAAGACAGCACAAATACCTTGTGTTTTTTGTGGAGTTCATTCCTCGGAGAGGGCTTGGGAAGAAATTTTGTTTTAGTCGAAATCCACATTTCTTCTTCACCAAATGTATAATTTTCTCATAGAACAAATGTCAGGAAAGGGACCATATTAGTGTGGATGACTGATGCCATTTGGTTTCCTTTGATTAAAGGAGGCTGGAAAACATCTTTGCTTTTGATTATGCAAACTGTAGTTAATGTGTAGTGTAATGAGAGAAATTTCACAGAAATCCATTTCAATTTGTGAACTAATTTTGGTTTTATATTCTTCTATATCATATTACTAATATATCAAAGAAATCTTTAGGATATGTGAGTTTTTAATTATTTTGTGTTGCTGAAAGTTACAGTCTCTGTAACTTCTTAATTTTTCCAGTAACTTCAGGTTCTGCTTGTAAGTTGACTTTTTGCAGTTGAAGAATATAGTTAATTTTTTCATAATTTTGAAGAATAGACTTTATTTGACTTTTCACCTGTTGCAAGAAATCATTCAGTGCTTCCTAACATTTATATTCCAAATTTTGAATTTTATTTCTAATGCTAATAATTAAGGCTCTCTTAGTACTTCTGTGTTGCCAAGGGAATCACAGACCATTTGCTCCTGGAGAAGGTTCAATTTAAAGAAAATTTGTGCATGGATGGTTAAGGGGTTTTTTTTTGTGTGTGTGTGTCTTTTGTTTTTTGTAGAACATCCACCTGGGAAAATGAGCATTGCTTTTTAACACTTTAATGAGCAGTTGTGTGACATGCAGAGTGTGCAGAGAATAACTTTGATGTGGTGATGCACCTGATTGACTCAAAACAATTCAACTTCAACCCTCACTCCCAGGAAAAACCCCAGACCTGTCAAACACATGCTTCCAATGCCTAGCAATAAATAAACTTTCTGCCCTGTTCTTTAGTGGGTATACAAAAGGGTGAGTAGCAGTATTATCATGGTATTTAGCCTATCATTTGAAGAAGAACCATCACTGTGGAAGCCCTTTTCCATGAACTGCAGGTGAACTGGCTTCAGCAGAAATGTGTAAGGCTGTGGGATGCATAATTGAGCTGGAGAAAAGGCCCATATAGGGCTGGCATCATCTTCAGGGTAATTTTCTTAAGTTTGCATCCTTGTTTACATCCTTTGGTGTTGTGCCTGGATCTTGGGGTGAGAGGTACCTCTGGCTGCCTTCATGGGGTTATGGGAATGGTGAGCTCATGACGTTGTCAGTAGGAACTATGGTCAGAATCCACATATTCTGCCTTAATTCCTGACATGGCTTAAACTGCTCACTTGTTAACTGATAAGACTGGTACATTCAGCAACCAGAACCCTTTGTGGAGTATTTTTGCTACAGGACTTCACTTTTTATTGAACTCTTTAATAGGGATGAATGGTGTTGCACTTTGGCTGCTATGTATAGATTTTTCTTCCTCTATTACTAAAACTCACTGCTATCCTATTTTTGAGGGATAACTTACAAAATCAAATTCATACTTGACCTTCATTTCTTCACTGCAATTCCTTTCAAGGACTGCTTTTCCCAAGGAGTTTTCCCAGTCACTGTGAAGAGTAGAGCTCTCTGACCTATCCCAGCACAAACCTCCCAGCTTCTTTCCTGTTTGTGCCTTTGCCTCTCCTCACGTGATGATGTACAGCAGGAAGACAGTCTGTGCTTTGGGTCCAGTCATGGGTTCCTCTCAGGTTGACTGTACTGATCTCGACACCAGATCACACAGCTCTTCTGAAATGACAGGAGTTAGGAGCCCGAGGGCCTGATCCTCACCTGCAGGAGGAAGTGTGCTTGGAGTTGAGTGAGGGGCTGCTGGGCTCTCACAGCCCTTGCGGCATCCTCTCAGACTCTGATTCCCATTTAAATTCTTTATTCTTTTTCTACGTTTCATCCTTTTCACTGCTGGGTTTTTCATTGTCATTTGAACCATGGGCAAAATTATTTTCAAATACTGGCTCTTGTTCAATTCCTCCGTACCTGATTTTTTTGGTAAAAATACACATCAATGAGATCTGCTGATGTTGGGTGAAGAGCCAGTAAAATAAAAATCAAAGTCGCCTTCGAGGATCCTCCTCTTCCTTACTTGTTGATTCAACTTTCCAGCTTAATTGGTTTCCGCTTTATTCCTTGTCGGCAGTAACCTTATTGAGCCTGAATGAAAGAGATGGTTTCCATTGCTTCTGGTGTTTTGTTGCTAAATTGTTCATTAATTTACAGTGAAGGACTGATATATTGCACACACTCCCCATACTTCACCATTAATGTTGCCTTGAGTGTTAGTGTTACCTTCAAGGGTTCTTTTCTGGGGAAAAAAAAATAACTTAACTTGAAGTTTTTTTGCTAAAAAGAATTTTGCATTATTCTGAGTGAATGAAAACAGTGGATGAAATCTTGGTGTTTAATAATGTAATGCCAGAACCTCACAGGTTAAAGTTTAGCAGCTAGACCAATATTTAAACTGCTGAGCAGTGTTACTGCTCTACTAGCCCTCGTCACTTCACACATCTCTCTGCAAGACCTACTTTTGCCTCAGGCTGTGAATGGAAGTTGTGATTTTATTACAAGTCTCGTGGATTAGGTACACAAGAACCACACTGGTTGACATTGGCTTTGATATATATGAACAAAAGTTTATATAGTCCTTTTTGCTGTGTTTCCATTCTAAAAGTTAATTAACTGATAAGATATAACCCTGGAGCATGGGTCTTCAAATAGGACAAGACAAAGGTTTAAAGACAAAATGAGACAAAGGTCTGATGTGATGAATGATCTAGAAAAGGCAGAAACCAATGCAGCATTTTAGAGAATCTCTCCATTCTGCGTAGGTGTACAATCTTAATTTATTTGGCTATGCCAGGTCAAGCTTTCTCATAGAAATTATGATGAATTCGTGGTGTGCTGTATTTATACTTTCATTATAGCAACAGCAAGAGTTAGTTTCCCAAGTACAGCACATTTGTATGGAAAGTTCCCTTTCCTTTGGGCTTCTGATGAATAAAAAAGCTGCCATTTACTGTTTCTTTGAAATACACACTTAAAATTCCAAATATCAGTTCTCTCTTCTGAAAAGGAAGTGTGATGTGAATCTTGATGGATTTTCAAAGAACTGAGTTGATTTTGCATTGAATTTTATTTCCTAAATAACTTATCCTAAAACGGAAGAAGTAATTACTACTTCAGGAAATTTTGGAAGTCCCTGTGATTACATTTACTTGGTTTTAAGGGTAATGGTACTGCTGGGCATAAATGGCCATAGTCTTTGTTCCCACTTCAGGGAAGAAAGGGTCAGATGTTCCTCTGGGCTTCCTGTCACTGAGGCAGCCTCAGGTCTGAGTCACTGATGTGCTCTTTAGATGCTCCCCATGGCTTGCATGGACCTGCCTCTCCAGAGGAGCATAGGTCCAGATTCTGTGTGGACACTGAGGGCTTCTCAGAGTTGCAGAGAATATTTCTGCTCTTACAGGATAAGAAGCTGATGATATGTACTTGTGGCTCAACCACTTTCAAATGAGCCAGGAGAGGCATGCTGAGGCTATATAGAAGTGGTGGGTCCCCTAGTGTGGCACTGGCAGAATATGAACAACCACCTCCCCCAGAGGTACCATCAGGTTGCTGTCACTTCTCAACATTTTCATGGGCTCTTGTGTTCCTGACTTTTTTTTTTTTTTTTAAAGTCAGAAAAAAATAAGCATAAAGCACCACTGTAAAATTTCTTTCCAGTTACTTTCCAAATATGACATTTACCTGCTTTAAGTGCTCCTCACTTTAAGCGTGTTATTGTCTGATCTTGTAAGGACACTTGACAGAAGCCTTCTACATAAAAAAAAATAATCATACACAGAGCAATGTTATGAGAGAAACTGCTCCAGTGAAGATGAACAAAACTTCACAGGTGAAAAGAGGGTGTAAGATGAGAATCAAATTAATGATTTATTATAACTGAGATTAAAATGGTTCATCCTGGAAAGACTGTAATATAAGAAAATGTAGTGTAGTATCCCAGTCAGCTCCACTCCAGGGTTAGCTAGAATGAAGCATATGAAGAGCAGCTAAAAATACTAATAATCTTCCAGTGTGGGAGAGAGTATTTCTAGGTCTGACGCAATTTATTTTCTGTTGCATTAATTTGTTTTTATTGCATTTCATTGTTTTTTCCGTTAAACCGTAATTTGTGTGATCTGAACCAATGGTAAAGAAATCACAATAGAGAAATTTGTGTCCAAATATTGTATCTGAATAATCCTATAGTGGTCCATCAGTGTTTTGACTGTGTAATCGCTTTAGAAACAGATGCTTGCAAACAAATGCATCATTCATAGAAATTAAAAAGAAAATGTAATAGAGTCTGTTCTTTTTCTCTTGAAGTAAATGTGAGTTTTCCCATTGTTTCAGCAGGAATAAAATCTGCTCCATAATCCCCACTCAATTACAACAATTTAGTGTGAATTTAAGAAGAGTAGCAACATCTAAATAAGAAATGTTTTTTTTTTCTGCCTGTAAAAAAGGAAGAGAAGATCATCATGACAAAAACATAACGTACTGTAAGATACCTCCCTTTGCATGTTCTCTGATCTTCTACCTTGTTTTTAAGAGACTAGAAGGGGAAAGCAAATAGTCCCTTTAGATCTGTTAGCTTCAAAAGAAGAGTAAAAAGCAATGTACTAGCAGTGAGAATGGTCTGAACAACAAACATAAGGAAAGATGAGTGTAATTATTTTTATTATTCTTAAGAGGCAAACCTTATGGAACTCTTTCACTCACACAAAAAAAGTTCATTTAACATGATCCAGGGGAAATACCAATTCTTTTACTTGTGGGAATGAGAGTCTTTTATACACACTATATAGAAATATATCCTTCACTATCTTGGACTGTTAGTCTCTTGTGGGGAATTTGAGGGGTTTTTTTGGTTTTGTTTGTCTTTTTTTTTTCCCCTGCTAAGAAAAGGATGCCCTGAGGTGGGGTTTCTGTAAAACACTTTTCCCCTACACACTAGGAATCTTGAGGAAGAAGTATAAAAAGCTTTTCTGCATGTGTAATTTATACATTATGTATACACATATGGGACTCCCACACATCAGAGGGTGACTTTGCTCTTACTGGGATTCAAATCTGAGTACTTAGGTTTCCAACTGGGCAAATCTTCTGAAAGGCCCCAAACATTTGCTTTGTCAAGGTTGTGTGAGGGAAATTTTTCACAGTCTCTTTCTGCCTCTCTCACCTCTAATATAAGTACAGGGTCTTTACTGTACTTAGACTGTGCTGACCCTTCAGGCTTATGTACAGTATCTTTCTTTTGTCTCACAAGGTAGACAGCACTGTATGATGTCTGGAAGATACTTAATTTAAATAACATGAATTATTGGAGTATGCGTTTTTATTAACTTTGGTCAAAGTAGATTCAGTTGTTTTTTCAGTTTTAGGCTGGAAATGAGTAGCCAGACTTCAGACATCAAATCATTTAGTCTTCTTGTCTGTTCTTTACTGTAGAAGAATGATAATTGAAGTGGAAAGTTTTATGCAGGACCATATCTACAAAATCCATTGGTAGTTTAGAAAAATTTAACAGTAGTTTCTATGAGAGGGATATAGAAAGTGGTGAGGGGGTTTCCAAATTTCCATGTTACTACTTTCTGAATTCCAGCTTGGACTTTGATAAAGATGACAAGTCTGTATGCTGTAAAATGCCATGGTGGGTGGTCTGAATTCTTGAAAAGCATGGTTAATTAAAAACAAGAATAAACAGAGGAGACCACATTCTGGACTTATTTTACACCAATCCAAATCTATTTGACTTTACTTTTATGTGGGCAGTAGTGTCAGGGAGGAATTGATAATTTCAGATGAATTTATTTATTCTCTTCTGCCTTAAATGCTAATGGTGTGGCCAGGTAGTGAGCAAATATGAGTTTTGGAGAAAATGTGATTAATTCACTCCAGTGGACAACAGGCTGCTACACAACCCCTTTTTG
Source organism: Eurystomus gularis (assembly GCA_013400335.1). NCBI lineage: Eukaryota > Metazoa > Chordata > Aves > Coraciiformes > Coraciidae > Eurystomus > Eurystomus gularis. The sequence continues at coordinate 17,726 of VZZY01004315.1, forward strand.
TAACAAGGAGATCTATTGAACATGCCTGGTCGGACAGGATTTGGGCATTAAAGCAGAATTAACTGTGGGAGAAGAAAGGGCAGGTGAGAAAAGGAGTCATCAGGGGGAGTTGAAAAGTTGTCGAAGCACCCATATATGTTCATAGTGGCTTAGTTACTGGTCCCTGACCAGCCAAGAGCAATGAGGAGTTTTGAATGCCAAAGTCATAGAATCATTTAGGTTAGAAGAGACCTTTAAGATTGATACCAACTGTTAACCCAGTACTGCCAAGTCCACAACTAAACTATGTCCCGAAGTCCCACATCTTCACATCTTTTGAATATGTGCAGGGCTTGACAACCCTTTATGTGAAGAAGTTTTTCCTAATGTCCAATCTAAAACGCCCCTGGCACAACTTCAGGCCATTTAATCTTGTCCTATTGCTTGTTACTTAGGAGAGCTGACTGACCCCCACCTTACTACAACCTCCTTTCAGGAAGTTGTAGAGAGTGACAAGGTCTACCCTCAGCCTCCTTTTCTTCTTGCTAAACAACTGCAGTTTCTCAGCCACTTCTCATAAGACTTGTCCTCTAGACCCTTCACCAGCTTCGTGGCTCTTTGGACATGCTTCAGCACCCCAGCGTCATTCTCGTAGCGATGAGCCCAAAACTGAACCCAGTGTTTGAGGTGCAGCCTCACCAGAAGGTGAGAAAGAGAAATAAGAGACAGAGCTAGGGAGTGGGGAGCTGAGGAAGAAGGGTAGATTATGGTCCTAGGTAACACCTAAAGATTTTAATGTTTTAAATATAATTTTGAGGGAGTTGTAAACATGTTGGTCTGTTAGTGTTACATTCTGGATTTAGTATCTGCACTTCACTGTACAGGACAGACGAAGTGAAATGGCAGAGTGCCTGCCTTCCAGAGCAAGATTTTAAAATCTTGCTAAACTTAACATAATGCAATGCTTTTGAATGCCCACTTATCTGAAAGATGATACAAGTAGATAATTTTATCAAACGCAATACCAAAATAGTTCATACTGAAATGGAGTTTGGACTGTACAAGTTTACAGGGCTGTCTTCTGAGACCTTCCTAAGGCTGGGTTTGCCATGTGAGTTGGCTGTAGTCTTGAGCTCTCTAGTGCTGTCCTGAAAGATGACCGTGGAGTGCTACCCAAAACTGGACCCGACTGGAATAAAATAGGCTGCTGAGATTTTAAGTTAATCTAGCTATCACTAAAAATGCTGACCAGTGAATATATAACAGGGAGAGCTTTCAAAAGAAAGCCAGTGCTTTCTTAATCAGCTAAGTGATTTTTCCAAGTTGAGCTACTAGAAACACTATAAATACTGTGTTTGCTTTCCATTTTCTCTCTCTTGTGTTATTTGCCATGTTTGATTCTTTTTATTTACTGTGGTCTCAATGTGTGTATATGTAACAGGATGTCTTAGTTTTATTTTCAAGTTGTGCAATAAATAATTCATCTTAAGTATAATGATGATAGGTGCTACAAATAAATTGAACTCAAGTAATTTTAGTAATTGCGGGCCACAGAAAGATAAAAAAAGGAAGCATATTTTTGTATTTTGTTATGTACTCTGAAAGGAGCAGGTGCATAATTTCTATCATTAATCATCTAATGCACTTCCATTGATTTTTTTTATAATAGAAAATGAAAGTAAAAGCAATTCAAAACCTGTAAGAATGTTAGAAAAAGGGGAAAATTGTGGAAGATTCCTTAGACTGATTGTATAATGTAGAAGGACTCAGATTGCAGTTATTTGGCCAAAGTAAATTTGAAACATTAAAAAGTCATATTATTTTGTCTTTCTAGCCAGGTAGAGTGTGAACCACTTTCAATAAGAGAATATTTGTATTAAAATGAAAATGATGCTAGACATTAATGTGTCAGTCCTGTGTTCTGCATTCAGTGTGTGGGTGGCAGGAGGAATGGGCTTTATAGCAGTATATTTGTCCTACTTCTGAAACAGTGGGCAGTCTTGGTTCACAGCTGAGGAAGAATTAAAACATCAAGTCACACAGCTTGGCAAAATTCACATGTACAGCTCAATTCTTTCAGTGATTTAAATTATATATTCCCAACCAAATAATCTATAACCTCATCCGTAAGTATCAAAGAAAAATTGTACTCTTAAGCAGTTCTTTTAAAATGAAGCAGAGATGAGTCCAGTTTAAGGCATCAAATGGCAGAAGTCAGCCTGCACTGATTTTACTGGTTTTAGTATGCAGCCTTGAACATACTTAGTCCCTTTCAGACAATCTGCTCCAGTCTTGCATGTGGTGTTAGCTGGGAGGCTCTGAGCTGTGAAGAGTGCAGGGTGTGGGAGGGACATGTGCCTCTGGTATGTGGACTTTTTGTACAGACCTCTTTATCCCTTTCCGTCTGGTGAATGCCAATGACATTTAGCTACAGGAGAGCTCTACGGTTGGGTCAGACGCTTGCACAGGAGGGCAGCGTCCATGGTTGGGGCACAGCTGTGGCTACTCTGGAGGTGACCTCCCACTATTCTGGCCCCAGAAAGCTACAGCTGAGACTCTTCTTCTGAGGCTCTTGTATCTAGATTAACCTGTATTTTTTCCCACGTACATGTCTTACTGTGTGAAGGCTGTAGAGAGAAATCGACCCAAAGAGAAGCTGAAACTTTAACTTGGACTTTTACCTTTAGAGGCACCTTCACAGCTCTGCATGCTTTTTTTTCCTTTCCTTCTAATTCTATCCCAAACTTCTCCCCTTTCCCCTGTTACAGTCTCTTCTCCATGCTAATGCTCTGTACCCAACTTTACTACGCATTTCTTCCATGACCCCTTTTCATGCAAATCATTTCAGTTGCTTTCCTTTATCTTTTCAGTTGATATTTACCATCTTTATTGCTTCCCAACCTCATCCTAGGCTCCTCTTGTTTGTTTATGGTGCACGTTTGTTGGTGTTTATTCAGCGCTCTGTTTGCTTGGTGGCATTTGTTAGCCCTTTAGCACTACTGTCAATATCATTAATAATTACAAAAAGGGAAACTGGTGATCTCAGAGCCAGTTTCCCCGCTGCATAACTACTTTTTTCCCAGCTCTTCCTCAGTTATTTTTACTAGATTTGTCTGTGATGTCCTCCTTGGTGTCATTTTTTCTTTTCCTCAGACTTCCTTCTAATAGTTATCTTGTGGTTTGCCTCTGTAAGTCCAAACTTTGGACACACTTCACTTCATTGCAGGAAGTGCTGCTGTGGTGAACTTAAGCGTATACTTTTGTCCTTACAGAATAAGGGCCTTAGACTTAAACTTAGTCTCAGCAAAGCTTTGTGTTATGTCCTCTATTATGTCTGCTTTTGGTGTTCTTCTATAATTAGGGGTTGCGTTAACATACCAAGAATAGCATAAATGTTCCACCTGGGATTGTGGAGAAACTCGTTTTAAGTATGAAGAGACATCAATATAGAACATAAGTGAGGTCATAATTAATTAGGAGACTGTGCTTATAGTCAGCAAGTCTGTATCCTTAAAAGTTATTTTCTTTTTTTCTAACGTATTACCCCTGAACTTTTTCACTTATCATTAGCGATATATGTAAGAAATTATATGTTATCTTGTTACGTTGAAGGGTACTGAGGGTAATTATGCAACACAAAATTAGAATTTTTCCGAACAATGAGAAGGTAAACAGCTACATTAAAATAATTCCCTTGGCTTTCACACATTCTTCAAATTTGAAGCCAGAGGAGATTATTACATCATTGTGTCTACACCTCATGGGCATTAGGCTTCTTATCTACCCTCATAGGTCATCCTGTTGTACCTGTACTAAGTCCGGTCATTTGATTTACACTAGCGCCTAGCTTTAGTTTTAGTGTTCGGCCTGAGTGTACCTTCCTGGAATTATCAGTCATTGTTTTCAGATGTTTTAATGACATTTAATTCCAGAGTTCTGAAACCACTAATTTAGGTTTCCCAAATTGAAGTGCCATGGTACAATATAATTTTACTGGTTGGTAGTTGATACTCTCACTCTTCAGCTTTTTACCCTTTGGAAACTGTTGAAATGCATTTTTTAAAGGAGAATTGATTATAACTTTGGTAAATGAATATGATTACCAAGACTGTCTGTAATTGGATTTGTACTTGAGAGGAACTATATTTATGTTATCTTTTTTTATTGGATGCAATAAGGTGCCTATAATATTTCTTTCTAAAAACACTCCTTTTGTTAGGACCATCTGTAGTGCTCTTAAGTCAGGCATGTCCCTACTGAGGGTACTTGAGTTCCCCAGTTTGATGCTGACATGCTTCTTTGGTGGTGGTGTAACATCATTTAAGGATGCATTCAGTGCCTCTGCAATTTGACAGCATGCAAACATTTGATTTCACTGTGTAAAAGTTTATAGAAGTGTCTGCTATTTACTTTTAATTTAAGATAAATGTAGTTAAAGAATATAGCTTCCATATGCTTCTGCATGCCATATGCTAAGATGATGGCATACAAACATACTGTTGTGGGTGTATATATAAAACCAGAAGAAAGAGACTGTCGTACTGAATGTACCTTTAGCAGTCCTTGTTCAGTGTCCCAACAGGACCACGTACCTGCAGAAGGGGAAATTTCCTCCCCAAGCTGTATATTTAACACTTGACAGTGCCTTGAAGCAAAGCAGTTGCATCCACAGCTATTTTCATTGCTCATATTAATTATTAGCTTTTGTTGGCACCTTAATGAGTGTATCCACACTGTCTGTTAAATAGTTCCAACCCTGCCCTGAAAAAAAGATGTTTTCTTTTTAGCATTTTAAACCTAGTTCCCTTTCAGTTTAATTTCTGGTCTTGTGTTTATTGTTGGGAGAGGAGGCGTACTTTTTTTTTGTGCCAGACATTGTTTTGTATCAACAGAACTGCATTGAATTGTCATTCTACAGATTGGCCGCAAGTGCATCATTCCAGTTTGATGGTGTTGACTGATGGTAATAAGAATGAATCCTGCATTTGCCCACTTCATGGGAATCAATATTATAATTAAAACCCCTTTATCTGGCAGTGTCCTGTTATTAGCTGTTTCTATTCATATGTTTGTGTCCATTTTAAATGCTGCAGAGATGGTAGAAATTACACATTAGGTCTAGGAGGGATTTATTGTTACTGTGTGCTTTTATTCATTTATTTATTTATTTTTATTTTTAAAAAATTTAAATTTTTTTTGGTTTTTTTTTTTTTAAATTTTAAATGGACTGCATTTGCCCTCCGGTGGTATCCTGCTTAAAAAAAGCAATGAGGTATTGTCATAGCAGAAATGGCTTTGTGGTATGAGTTTTATTTAAAACCATTGTGACAGAACTGAGGATTATGGGGAAATATTTTGTATGCAACATAAACCACACATGAGCCAAACCAATCAGTAGTTTGAAACTACTGAGGATGAATAATTTTAGCAACTTTCCTGAAGGTCCACTGAAAACAGACTTGTCTCATTTTATTTCCAGAAGTGCATGTATTTGAAAATATTTTCCTCTTAAAAGTTAAAGCTAACTTAAGTGGGAATTAAGTTTGCAGTGGGCTGAAAGGAGGTGGCCGGTTCATGGACAAACCACTGGAGTAGATCTGTCAGCTCTGATGCTTTCTGCCTGGCCCTTCTCAATCTATTAAAATGCCCTAAGGGGCTATTGTTTCATTATTTAATGTATTATTTAATTTAATTTAGCAGTCCATGCTGTTCACCTCAAGCATAGATGTAAGCATGTAATCCTCCCATTTCTTATGACTGACATTCTGTAAAGATCAGGCCCATTAAGCTCAGGCTTTTGAAGGTGATTAAGCTCAAACCAAAGAAGTCATGCGTTGTCATTGTCTTTGCAGATGTTTTCAGACTCTTGAGTGGAAATGAATTGCATCCTAATATGACTGAAATGCAGTGTAGTGCTTAGGCCAGTCTGAGGAGGTGCAGGTTTTTGATGTGTAACAGTACCAGATGCTCATGGATGCCATTTTGTTTAGTGCATGTAAAAGAAGTGCCTGCTCTCCCAGCAAAGTGACACAGCTACCAGCTGGGTCACCAAAGAGGGCTCATCTGAGCCCACCAGCTTAGTAGTAACACCACTGACACTGATAAAGTGAAAGTCCAGCAGAGTGGGAAGCAAATGGAAAGTTTGCTCTTTGGACAGTATTTTAAGCATCAAAAAAAGCTTTGGGAATTCCTTGCTCTTTGGCCACTGCATTCTCTCCTTGCTGACACCGTGGTTTTGTTGCTGTGTCAGGAATGACTGGATTGAATTACCAAGATCTGCACTTCTAAAAGTTCTTGAAGTAGAGAAGTGAAGCAGTTCCGTATTTCCAATGACTTACCTGTCCCTAATCACCTCACAGGAGATCTTCCTCCTTTAGGTCTTATGTCTCTTACTAGGCTATCCATTATATTTTCTTCAACTCCTCGTCTCCATGCTTATACATGTATAATCCACTATGTTATTTGTTGGTTTAACTTTCCTTTACCCGTGTTTACTATTGCCACTAATTTCTCTAAGCTCTGTGATCTCTGTCAAATGTTTGCCCTGATCTCATATGTCCTTATATATCCATCACTTTTAGCATCTAAATAGGCTCAGTGAACTCTATGAATTATTTGTATGCTTAAAATTAAGGATATTTGTGCAGAAGATCCAGCCATTAGACAATAACTCATTGCAGCATGGGGCGTCTGGTTTAACGTCAGTATTTAGAAGTTCCATCACTTGTGTTGCCATTAATAAACATCGGGAATAAATTGTGGTCTTCTGTCAGATAGAAGTAAACACTGCAACATGATGGTTTATTATGCAGTTACAAATACTGTTTCTTGGGGCTGGCAGCATAGGATATTGTTCACTTCCCTGCAGACACCACTGGTAGTAGCGATGCTGAGAAGGTTATTTGCATACACTTGGCTGTACTTTTATGTGGACACAGTTGTGCTGCCAAATCTTTGGTGTCCTTGGTGAAGGTAATGCAGCTACACAGACCTTGAGCATCAGAGTCTATTACTTGTTTAACCTTCCTGAAGAGGGCAGTTACCCGGCTTTCCTGTATGGAGTGGTGACCTCTGTCCTCATGCTCTCGTAATTGAGAAGGAGAATGTCTCTGAGTTTCTGTCTACCAGAGTTCAGAGATAGGAAGGGTCACAAGGATTAAAAGTGAAAGGCAAGGATCAGCAATTTAGAAGTAGTTATTAATATGCTGATTTACTGTCACTTGAATCTAAAGAGACTTTTAACAATTGCTTGCCTTTTTGCATGCTCTTCAAAATGCTGATTTTTTGCTTAGAAATCTAAATACATTTTAATAAGATATTTTTTTATTTCCAGGTGGTTGCCAACCCATCCCTTGGTCCCATACAGTACTAGTTAAAAACCAAAAGTCACATGTATTCATTACAAAGTTACACACCAGTAAATCCTTTAACCATAAGAAAACAGTTATTTTTCCCTTTTTCTTCATGCGCTCCTAGTTACATTAAGTTCTGGCAACAAGGCAAAATATATGCAGCCTCAAAAACCTGAATTATTTAGGAATCTCCCTAAAATAATGGCACAGGTTGTTAAAGTTAAATAATAAAATCTGTATTAAATCATTTAATCTTCTGTAGCCTTATGACACAATGTGTGCACTTGTCTGAAATCAGAGAGCCTGACATGACTTGAACTCTTGGGGCCAAATTCAATTGCTAGCTCTGTCCCTGACTTTATTACTTGAATCAAGTCATGACCCATCTTTGCTTTGGTTAACCTACAATGTAGGACATAAATACTTTATAATCTAGGAGATTTTGTGAGAATTAATTATTATTAATGAAATTAAAGACTCCATGATGTGAAGGCTATTTTTATTTATTATAATTACTTATTATCAATTCACTGAAAATTTAGCAAGTTTAGTATAGGCTTCCTGTGACTCAGATTTATATGGTAATACTTTTGTCCTCCGTCATAGCTATACAGTACCATTATCCACCCAGAAAAATTAATCGTCACAGTCCAAAAAAGGACAGGAGTGGTGAAGGAAAAGGGCATTTCCCTCAAATAAAACTAGGGGGAAATCAGTGCATCTCAGTCCTAGGCTGCGCTCTTGGAAACCTCATTTTACTCTTGCCTGGTCCCAAAGGCATCTATGTTCGAATTCAGAGACCTCAGCCCCAGCCTGGCCTTAACCCTGTTGTTTCCTGTTGCTGTGGCCTAATCTTAAGAGAACTGGTAAAGCTTTGGGCAGGGGACCAGAGAAATGCGCCGCATTTGAGTGTGAGCTGCAGCCTTGGTGATAGGGCTGTGTGTGAAGGTAAAGCTCTGCCTCTGCCCATATGCGACATCACTTCAGGTCGATGGAGCTCAGCAGAGTGACACTGTCCTCAGCTGAGACCTACAGAGCAGCTGGTTTTTGTGGTTTTTTTTGTTAATAGATCCTTTCAGCAGTGCTTTTACAGCAAGCTCTCGTGCACCATAAGAACAGGCTTCTAGTAAAGTGCAGTAGCTGCAGCCCTTTTTCAAAGCTTCAGATGGCCAGAGAGTGGAAGAGCTCAAAGGGTAGCACAATATTTAGGGAACTCAGTTTGGAGGGGACAGACATAGTGTTTACACCTTGCTGCAAGAAACATTTAGCGGTGGAATCTGCTGCTCAGACAGAGCAGAGGTCACCACTGTGTATGGGACAGCTGCTCAGTTCTCTTTGTCTGAAATATGGAAAAGATAGAAGTTCTGGAGAAGGAAGCTTTCTTTTGTATTTTGAGTTTTTTTTTTCCACGTTGAAGCAGCTTCGGTTCCGTGGGTAGTGTGTGCATCACAGCTTGGAAAACCTGGTCTTAACCAAGTATGCTTTATGGCACATAGCCACACTATTGTTTTGTTTTGTTTGGCCATACAATGTATTGTTGGTTAAACTGTTGCCCCAACCCTTAAAATGACTGCCTTCTTGAGAATGTTTAATTTTTATCATCATTTAGGTAACACACTGCTCAAATGAGAATGTGTCTTTATGGTTTTGTGAGGCTTCTTGAGTGACACATGACTAATGACCTAAAAATAAATCAGCTTTATTCTTATTAACCCAGGAGAGCAAATCTCACATGGAACACAAGTACTGACTGCATAGTGTATAATACAATATATATAACAATGTAAAGTTCTCTGTACCTTTACTTTCCAGCTGTTATCTGCCTGTCAGAGCACGACGACTCTGCTGATGTCAGTGACTGCATGCGGTGGGCAGGAGTGATGCCGTCTCTTGTACAGGAGTGTCTCGTTCCCTGCAAAGATGACTGCACGTTCACCCCCTGGTCTAAATTTACAGCATGCTCGTTTGACTGTGAATCAACTAGAAGTAGGAGACGGTCACTCACAGGTATAATCTTTTATAGTATTTATCTATTGGTGATACTTGTGAATAACATTTCTGAGATGCTGGTGGACTGACATTGGGGTTAGGGGAAAATCCAGACAGAGTACTGATCGTCTTAAATCGATTTTTGACCGATACTGGTCATTGCTTGCTTTATGCACATGCATTTTGGCATGAGAATAGTGCAGAAAAACTCGATGGTGGAAAGCCATTTTGTGTATTGTGCAAATTTCTCTCTCCTATTAGTCTGGGACACATGGAGCAAATGTATATACAGGAATTAAAATCAGTGTGTTTTTCTGTTTAAGGCTGTTTAAATCTGGATGAAGTTTAAAACTGGGAGTTTTTTACTCAGCAGTATCCAGTAGTTCAACAGGGCAAATTAACACTACAAATAAAGAAAAAACAGTATCGTTAAAACAGTTTTGTTTCATCTTTTCTAAGTATTCATTAAGCACTCTAGTTCAAGCCATTTTGTGGAGCAGTCTCCTATACTTGCTGATGTGGTTTGTTATTGTGTTATTTGAATGCTGATCAAACTGAAAAGCTTTAAAACTATAACATCAATACTTTGGAGCCGCTTGTTTTGTTAGGAGTTGTCTTCCTCCTCACACACACATAGCTGAATCAAATTGAAATGAATTATACTGTTTTCATAAGGTTTACAAGAAATTTACAGTTATTGTTATCCTGAACACTCACATCTTTTCATATTTCTGTGTTGTGTTTGAGAGCTATAGTGTAGCTGGCTTGGGTTTGCTCCAATAATAGAGGTGAAACTTCAAAGACTTCTACTGTGGAGTAGAATACTAACATTGCTGTTAAAATATCTGCTGTGATAATGCGTGGGAACTGAATGGCAGCAAAGTATGGTGGCTACCACTGCTTCTTTATTCTAGACTTGCACCTGGCTGCATGGCTGTCTTGTAATTCAGTTTGTTACTGCTGGAATGATCCAAGTTCTTACTAACTAACAGTTACAGTATACAGACATAATAGCTTCAAGCTACCATTCATCAGTATGGCTCGCTAAAAGATAAAGATTTCTCTTTTACATAAAAATCATTGTTATACCATGCTCTGTTGTTTCTACCAAAGAGCATATTCTAAAATGTTCTCTGTATCAATACCTGTGTGTTTATAGAAGTAGAAATCCTCTATCCCTATCAGAATAATAGGTGCCTGATCTTATAGAAAATATGTAAGAATTAAGTGAATACTTGCTTTCAGGTGGTTTTAAATCTGAGTTTTCTTTATGAACATCTGTGAGTTACCAAAAAGTACTCTCCTACCTATTCCCTTTCTTACTCCATTCTAGATCAGACATAGATCCATTCAAGTAAGCAGACGAAAAATGGTTTCTGATACTCAGGTTTTGATGGTTTGTCCACTCGCTCAGACTGTGTTTGTGACCAAACACCACCAGTTTCTCCCATGACAACCTGCTGGGTTCCCTTCCTCCTACTGGTTGGGAGCTCATGGGCTCAGCCCACTCCCAGCAAAGGTGTCCTAAAAAGCAAGATTTGAACATGCAGTGAGTGTCCCAGGTGGCACTGGGGTGGGGACAGCACAACACCACAGGGAGCAGGGGCCAAATCAGAGATTGGGTTTGGTCTTACTGCATTTCAAAATGAGAAGTCAGTGAGATTAGTGCTTGACCTGCTTTTGCATAAAACTTCATGAAAATTTGAGCTGGCCAAAAGTCTTGAAAAAAATCTCAGTTCAAAGGTTTAAGGAAAGTGCTGTTTGAGTCCTTCATGCTATTAAGACTCCTTTGACCGTTTGTATTTCACCTTTCTGTAAAAGCACATGAATTGTACCTCCTCGTTCAACGCTGTGCGTGTCTATGCTCAGGTGAATGCTTCAGCTTCATTATAGGAGTTCATTAACAATGTCATTTAGTGGGAATCTACTAATTGTTTGCTAAGTATTTGCTTGCCTCCCACTCAGTTTTTAATAGTATTATTCATTTCACTTTGTAAGTAATCATAGACTCTACATATAAAATCAGTCATTACTTGAGAAGCAAAAGACATATTACAGAACATATCAAAACTCAAAGTCATTATAATGAAAACACAGATTTTAGCTAAGTCTTTAGTTATCAGTACTACGGATACAAGGTATTTTCTGTGGGAAGGTGTATTTTTAATGTTTCATTTAATTTTTATGTACAATATGCTCTACCTTATCATATTTGTTAGTGTTCAGGAATTTATTTTAAAAAAGAAATTACTATTTAATGGAAAGATTTATGTCCTTGAAAATCTTGAAGACGGTATTTTTAATAGTAATTTTTAAAGCAGTCTGTGAAGGTGACAACTACTTCTTTGTGAAGAGTATGGGATGAATGTCGCTTTTGCCCTCAAAATAGGACTGCTGTAGCAACTTCTTAGTGGGAAGATTCCTACAAAACAGATGGCAGGGCAAGCTAGAAAAAAGTGTCACGTAAGTGTGAGATTATTAGATCTCACCTGTGTCTGATGTTCTTCATATAATAATGGCAAACATGGGCAAGTCCCAAATTCCCACATTTACTAATAGAATGCAGAACATACAGCGGTACGTATACACCGAGTTGGTGGCTTCTGTCAGCTCGTCAAACATAAAATACTGGAAATGCCACTAGAGAGCTCCCAATCTATTTAAAGCCTCTTAAAAGGCTTCTCTTGAAGTATGTGGAATTGTACCTCTTATACCTTACTTGAATTTACTCATAAATATGTGGATAAATAGAGGCATATATATATGTAAAAAAAACCCCATAAAGATGTTGGCACTATTTGATTTCTTTGTATTTATTATCCCTTTGTGAGGGCAAACTACATCCCCCAGAACTCTGGAAATACATTTTGAAAGAGCTGGAGCTTGAGAGACAGGGATCTGAAGGGTCTGCAGTTGGTGCCCTTCTCTTTGGAGGTACATGTTTGTATGCAAACAGTTCCTGAGGACAGCCGGCTTGTGCTCCTGCTGATGTGGGCTGAAATGACTATTTGGTTCCAGACCAGAAAGAGGGTTATATAACTTCTCTTTTTAGTATCTTATTTGTGTGCAATACCAAAGAGAAAATATTTCTTTTAGGATCAAAGCTTTAAAAACTTTTTGCAGAAGTATTTTTAGTGCATCCAAGATCCCCAGGGAATATTTTGAGGATGGGATACAAATGCGGTTTGTTAGCGAAGATGAATTCTCCCCTTCTGTGCAGATGCAAAATGCAAAGACATTCCTGAGCTCAGCCAGCATAAAGATAGCTCCATGTCACATTGCCTAACCCATGCCAAGAAAAACGGTTGTTTTATCTTTACATGCTGTATATAGACCTTTATTCCCTGGAGCTGCCATAGGGATGCAGAGGGCATCAATTCTCTCCTTTACGTTATCTCTTCTTGTACTGGGGACCTGTTCTTATGTCTAGAAGTCCTCCAGGAAGAGGGCATGGAGAGTGCAGTTGCAAAGAGCTGCACCACAGGTTTATTTGAATGCTGCTGCTTCCTGAAGCTACTGAAAGAGCCTTCTTTTAAAACCTGTTGAAGGAATGGAGCAAAAGAAGACATAAAGCCAAATATAACCATTGAAATGCTTTCCAACCCTAATAATTTACTGAGGATTATCTTTTCTGTTTTCTTCAAAGTATGGTTTGTGTGCAGAGTGCATCTTTAATTTGTAAAGTAGCCTCAAAGAAGAAGTTGTGGATAATGTAGAGTCCTCTGGAAGTTGTCCTGGCAACCACTGATTGCAAGCAAATCGAGACAAAACAATCAATTTATTTTCATCAGATAATTAGAGAAAGATATTCTATAAAATTACAAAGCATTTTCTGGGCAGACCGTTACTAGAGTAAGACTTTGCATTTTGCTCCTTGCCCTACCCATCAAAACAGTATTTTCAAGTTCTGTGGTTGCCCCTAGAGATAAATACATTGTCCTTGCACTCCAGAGCACTGGCAGTAGCTAATAGATGTTTCAGAAACGTTCCTGGATATTAACATTCAGATTGTCTTGGTTCTAATGTGTTGAATTCATGCAAGTATAAATAATATGACGTGTTGTTATCAAAAGTAGCAGATGTTAAGCTAACGAACAGATTTCTGTGGTTGGAACAGGGCGAAGCAGAAAGCGAGACAAATGCCAGAATACAGAAGTTTATCCTCAAGTTGAAACAGAGCTGTGCCCCTGTGAGGTGTTTACCTCCCAGCCCCACGGAAATTGGTCTGACTGCATTATCATAGGAGGTACATCTGAGCCACAGTTGAGAACACAATCCCATGGAGATGCCAAGGAGTGTGGCGAGGGTGTACGACTGCGAGCTATTGCCTGTTACGATAAGACCGGCAGACTTGTGGAACCATCTCGCTGTAGCAGCTCAGGTAAGGAGATTTTAAATAGCACACAACACTTGTTAATAGTCCTGATGCTGAGCACAGTTATCCACTCAGCAGTTTTAGTTGGAGCATATCACAGATTTGTTCAATGGATTGAAGAACTTTTTGCAAGGTTGCCATGAGTGTTGAATACCATTGTTTTAAGATCTTCTTATCGCTCTATCTGCTAGCAATTCCACAATAAAGTAAAAATAAAGTAAAAGTGGGCTAAAGTTGGCTATGCTGTCGTAATACCATGTGAACTTCTTTTAATTGTATTAAAATCCCATAAAAGTATAAGCTTAGGAGAAGGAGAAGCTATATTTCTATCAGCATTTTGTTTGAAGATATTTCCTGCTTCAACTTTTACTTGCTTAGAAATTTTTATTCCTTTTCACTAAATTCAGAGGTTCTTATGATTGTTTTCACTGAAGGAAGCAGGAATTTTCTTGAGGTAATCATCTATAATTACAAAACCCCTGTGATGTCACCTGCTGTTGCTCATGCCAAGTGCACATGACTGCAGCAGCCAGTGGTCTCCTCCTTGTAATTTTGTGCCAGATGCAGCGTATATTCCAATGTCCCTGCTTTCTAGGACTTTGGACTGTGGTTCTGTTGACTTATATTTCACATATCATCAAGTAGCCTTTATCAAACAGAAAGAAGGCAGAATTAGAAGTAGAGCAAGCTGGAAATGTTAATTCCATCTGGATATTTTCTCCCAGTTTCCATGATTTGCAGTTCATCACAATCATCATGCTAAATCAATTTGCAGACAAAAGCCCTTATCATAGGGGCAAATTCTGTACCCATGATGCCCCTAAACCACTAATGCTCTCTGACTTACACTCAAAAAGCTGAGGAAACCACACAATGTGATATAGTAGACTGGAGGACTGCTGGTGAACTATATGATGGGAGAAGGAGAAATGATGTCTCAGGAGGAGGTTAAGTTATAGAGTGGGAACCATTAATGTTCCTGAGTGTATAAGGGAGCAGAGAAAGAAGTGAGGCCGCTCTGTGGAGGGTCTTCAGGATCAGCAGCCTGAGCTGCATGTAATAAAAAGAAAAAAAAAAACACCCTAATGAAATGATTCAGTCCTGGAGTGAATTCCTCTCACAGCTGTTGATGGCTGTTCCAGCTGGCTGCACGGATTCATAAAGCAGCTTTCCGTGGTTTGTGTTTCAACAATGTGCTGTTGTACCAACTGATTATGCCTCTGTGGCCCATGAAGGAGGAACGCTATACCTTTCCCTTACAACATTACCTTTCCTCCTGCAAGAAGGGAGCTGCTGGGTTTTGAAAGATGGGTTTGCCTGTGCCATGGCTTGCTCTTTTGAAAAACTCAGGGTTTTTATCACTGTTAAAAAAGAGGCGATTGTCTATGTGTGGCACTTTTCTGAATAACCTTGAAGCCTGTTTTCTGTCAGGGATATTTATGTGGTATTTTTAATGGTCCAGCTTCTCTTAGGGAGGTAGTAGGGAGTGGCGACTCAAGGGGACTATTGTTGGCTTTCTTATCTTTATCTTTTGATGTGAGCAGAAATTATTGCAACACAGCCATGGTATGGGAGCCACGTCAGAAGCCAGGCGGGTGGTTGGTACTGTACCCTAGAGCCCTATCACATGCCCTCCCCCCTGTACTCTATCTACAGAGTGCTCTAAGACCTTTAGGTTTGGAAGCGGGATGTAAAGGAGGGGTGAGATGTTTCCACCTTCTGGATGCCCCCATGAGAGTTCCCCTAAAGGTGAATGATTAATCTCCAGCCAGACCCCTGTTTAGTAACCAAGATGTATGAACTCCTAATTGCTACTCAGTGTTGAAGACCTTCTGTTCCCTGCAAGGCAAGTGGGAATGCAGTGTTGCCTTGGTCTCTGGAGAACATGGGTATTTTGGTGACATTGGATGTAGGGTGCCCAGAAATGGGCAGAAAGCTCCATAGATTCCAATTCCATCACCTGGGACTTGCCTTCCAACCATGGCAGTTGAATGAAGATAAGTGTATTGGGTTTGTGTGGCCAGGTTTTAGTAGCAGGAGGGCTACAGGGGTGGCTTCTGTGAGAAGCTGCTAGAAGCTTACCTCATGTCCGATACATCCAGAGGCAGCTGGCTACAACACAGACCAGCGGCTGTCCAAGGCTGAGCATATCAGTGATGGTGGTAACACCTCTGGGAGAAGGTGGGGGCGGGAACCAACAAAAACTGGTGCAACTTTAGCCAGAGAGAAGAGTGAGAATATGTGAGAAAAAACTCTGCAGACACCAAGTTCAGTGAAGAAGGAGGTGCTCCAGGTGCCAAAGCAGAGATTCCACTGCAGCATGTGGTGAAGACCATGGTGAGATAGGGTGTACACTGCAGCCTATGGAAGTCTATGGGGGAGCAAATATCCACCTGCAGTCTGTGAAGGAACCCATGCCGGAGCAGGTGGATGCCTGATGGAGGCTGTGATCCCGTGGGAAGCCTTGGAGCTTCTCACTGTGCTGGAGCAGGGTCCTGGAATGACTTGTGGACCTGTGGAGAGAGGAACCTACACTGGAGCAGGTTTGCTGGCAGGACTTGTGACCACATGGGGTACCTACACTGGAACAGTTGGTGGAGAACAGTAGGCCATGGGAAGGACCGACACTGGAGAAGTTTGTGGAGAACAGTCTCCCATGGGAGGAACCCCATGCTCAAGCAGGGGAAGAGTGTGAAGAACCCTTTCCCTGAGGTGGAAGGAGCAGCAGAGACAATGTGTAATGAGCTGACTGCAACACCCATTCCCCATTCCCCTGTGCCATTGGCAGAGAGGAGATAGAAAAGTTGAGCCTGGGAAGAAGGGATGGATGGGGGAAGGTGTTTTAAGGTTTGATTTTATTTCTCATTATCCTACTCAGATTTGATTGGTAATAAATTAAACTAATTTCCACAGTTCAAGTCTGTTTGGCCCATGACAGTAACTGCTAAATGATCTCTCCCTGTTCTTATCTTGACCCACAAACCTTTTGTTATATTTTCCATCTCCTATCTGGTTGAGGAGGTGAGTGATAGAGTGGCTTTGGTGGACACCTGGAGTACAGCCAGGGTCAACCCACCAAAATAAGCCTGATATTTATGATCTCTAGAACTGGGAGCTTTCAAAATGCACTTCTGAACACATTATTGACTTAGTGATAGAAACAAATCATTATCAAATTAATAATTAGCAGAATGTTATTCAACCATAATAAAGAAGAGCAAATTACAGAAGCATGCAGAGAAATTACTCATGACAGGGTATTTTTAAGCAGTTCAGTTTGTCTTGTTCACAATTAGTATCAGGTGACCTTTTAACGTTTGCTAGCTGACTGTATTTATTGCTAATTAAGGCATTGCCTTATATATAGAATGCCAATCACTGTGATATTTAGGCATTGCTCTTGCTTTATGGGATGTGGGGGGTAAGTGTGTTTTCTGACTTCGCTTTGTCTCCTGCTCTTTTCCTTTTGCAAGACAGTGCTTTTCCTTCTGTTCCTTTGAACCAGGACAGAAGTGAAAAGTTGTAAGACTCAGACCTCAGTTCTTTGCTGGGTCCTTTGGAAGAACATTTACGGAATGTAGAAGGATAGATGTAAGGATGCAAACTTTGCCTTAGAAGTAGATGTGAGTTTGTCCCAGACCTGATAATGGCATGAATACAAGATATAGGATAATAAAAATGGTATAGAATAGAATAGGTCAGTTCATAGCTTTTCTACAGAGCAAACTCCAGGCTCTTGTCTTCTCATAGCAGTGATTTTCGCTTTCCCTGACTGAAACTCGCCTGTTGAACTTACCACTTCAGTACGGTTTAGTTCACTCATGTCAGTGTGACTTACTATGTGAATGTTTCATTGTACAAGTGAATGTACTGTGAGATTGAGTCTAACGGAGAAATTAATCACTGCTCAGAGGGGTTCAGGGTCTGAGGCCCTGATCTTACACTGGGTTTTGTGACTTGCATTTGCAACTTGAGAGGGGAGAGCAAACCAAAAAAACCATGAAAGTTTATTCATCTGTGTTTGTCAGCAGTCTAGACTCCAACTCTCCTAAGCCTATAATCTGCAAATATATGAACCATTTAAGTGTACCTTCTCTCAATATGAAACAGATTTTCTCCCCATTAGTGTAGTTACCACATACAGAGTATCCCAAGGTCCCAAACCAGTGAAGACAAAAGCATTCCAGCTGTGCCTTAATAGACGTGCACTGCTGGCTCAGCTGGTGTCTACACGTTTGTTTTGTCAGGACCAGGCTGGAGGAATCTCTGCCCTGATCCAGCAGAGCTGAGCACAACATGTGTGAATGCTTTGAGTCAGCTGTAGTGGTCACACCTTGGCTACTTTACCTATCCTCACTGCAATTTCATAATGGGTTAGCTCATGATCATTAGATATGACAGATTTAAAAATACAAATCCCAGAGTTTTCTGAATTTTATTCCTTTCTATACCAATCCTTTTCTCTGATGTCCAGAAAAAAACACAATGTAGCTTTTTTTTCATGACTGTCTTCTGTGATTAGTCTGCTGTTTTATTTCAGTGGTGGTGTCATTTTCCGTGATAGCCCCGTCAATAAGCTCAAGAAATGAGTGACCTGTGGTTCCTAAATTGAGCTAATACTTTTTTCCCTGGATTTGGTTCATTATTCTTTTCCTTCCTTTAATTTGGAAAAGCATTTAGGAAATTATGGGTAGAAGTAACTATCTCTAACTACATTACAAAAATGTAATTGATAATTTGCCTCAATTAATCTTCCCATCAGAAGACTGGCTTATACTGCATTCAGAGCACCACTAGTCCAGAGAGTCTTCATTCTCTGACTGGTGTTTGGAGAATCGTTTTGGGCATGGAATTGTCCTCTTAATTGCAGTTCATCTGCTTCTCAATCTGTCATTTGAGTTCCTTGTACTATTTTTGAATTTCCATGTCCTTCGTTTTGAATTATTTCATGTACTTCCTTTGCTTTTTTTTTTTTTTTTTTTTGTGTGCTGTGCTTACAGGTTTTTTTTAATCTTAGAGGAATATAGGATGCCTTATCTGTTCCAAATCAAAGGCTGGAGATTTCTGTGCTCTTGCACAGAGGTTCTGCTTTTGATCCTACTGGCAATTTATGGAAAGCAGGAGTTTGTGAAGAGTGCTTATTCTATTCAAATTCTGCTGTGCTTGCAACAACAGAAGCCAGGAAGAAAGACACAACAGACAAATAGAACCTGGCTTAAAATCACAGAGTGGTTAGCTTCAACTTACAATCACCTTTAAATGCTTTAATTATCTCTAAATTTATGAAGGGCACAGCAGGGATGCTCACATACCTCTTTATTTTCAACAGTGCAGCGTTTTGTGGTAGGTGGTTTAGTTGCGGGTGGACAAATCAAAGAGGATGGGGATTGCTCTGAGGGTTCTCGGGCACCTGCTGATGCAGAGGTGTCACTTGGTTCCTCCCAGTCAGGGTGATGTAACACTGCCACTGGGAATGCTGCTGGCAAGGTCACTCCTTGAAAATGTCAGCTTTAAACCTGAACAGGTGAGATTAGCAAACAGATGCACCAGGAGGAGTTAAAAATTTTGATGATGTGAGAACTCATAGTTTTTGTGGTTGCTGGAGGGATGTTCCCTGCTCAAAGGCACATCAGGGCAGTGTGTGCCAGCAGTGACAGTGCTGCTTCTGTCCTGATCAGCCATGTCCCTAGTGTGGAGAGATTTAGGACAGTATGCAAAGGTCATGGATCAGAAGTTTCAACTCCTACTAATGAAAACCAGGAAGTTTGATTTTCTGAAAGGTCAGCCTGGAGTGGTGCTGTATTTCTACCAAGGGTGTTCCCCTGGGGTTTACCCGCCTTACATGAAAATCCTGGCCACCAGCTTGATAGACATTTCATGACCTACCCATGAGCTAACACAAGGACCTGCTCTGAAACCCTGCAATGTGTGAATCCCTGCACTGTCATTTTAGGAGAAAATGAGCTATTTTCAGGTAGCTTTTAATCACCAGATTTTAATAATCATTCTGCAAAATTTTATTTGTGTAGCTCAAAGAACTATAACCAGAGCTTAGTAGTTTGAAGAAATGAGCCAAGTCTCTCCTAGACTGATAGCAAAATTACCTTTCCTCCAAGGTAACAATTATGGAAAAAGTTGGAAAAGCTACATTGAATAAATGCCTGTTTATTTTTGAAAGTGTATCTGTTTTGGCAGTTATTGTGGTTTTTAAAATTTTTATTTTGAAGAATGAAATTGTTGCAGAAATCCCTGATTTTGTTTTGAGAATCTTCAGAAATAGAAACTTCTCTGAACAGAAGTTTCACTTGGGTCTTCGAGAATATTCCTAAATATTTAATTTCATTCTTAGTCTAAATGAAACTTCATATTGAAATCTCATTTTTTAGCACAAACTATTAATTCCAGAATCCAACTAGTTTTAGTTTTCAGTGGTTTCCTTATTTCCATAAACAACATCCTAGAAATATCTTACGATTCTGGAGAGCATCCTTTCTTTTACAAGGAAAATGGGCAACCCTGCACAGGCTGTCCTCTTCCCAGCTCCAGTCCCAACATGTAACAGCCTCAGGATGCCTCCTTTGTAAAATGTGAGAGTAGTAGGTGGTCTTGGCACTATCTGTTAATGTTAACATGTAGACCTGATGTTCAGACTACCTTACCCTTCTATTGGCATTTGGGTTTAATTAAATATTACAGTACTCCTGCTTCTCTCTGTGGTTTCCCTGTGTGTCTCTGCAGTATGTATCTCTGTGGCTTTTTTATTACAGAAAAATGACTGTATTACTTACCAGGACAAACCTTTTCAAAGATGGCTTGAGGAAAAAGTTTCAGCTAAAAATTCACCTGATTTTCTGCCCATCTCATCCCTTGGCACATGGGAATTAAGGCTGGGTTTGGACCACGGGTGGCTGGAAGGTGTCGCCAGCTGTAGACAGAGCTGTCCTATCCTCATGTCCCCACTTCAGGACTCTTCAAAGCTACTGTCACCTTTGGCTGGTTTTCTGCTCTCTCGAAGCTAAATAGCTTCTAAATTTAGCCCTGAAATCCTGGTTAGGTTCTCCTCTGGATCTCTCTCCCACATTTCTACGTATCTCCTTGGGTGTGCAGTAGTACTCTTAATTACAGCTGTGGCTGCCAGGGGAGCTCTAAGCACAGAAACAGAGCCCGTAAAGGACCTGCCCTCCATTTCTTGTTTGACTACATGATTTTTACATATTGCTCTCATAACGGTACTCAAAGAACATTGATTTATTCCCCGTCTTTCCCATTCCTTTTTTCTAAAATCTATGCACCATAAGAAAATTTGGCCTCAGTTCCTTCCTTCCTGGATGTTAAAAGACTTATCAAATGAAATTGGATGACAAGACAAGTGTTCAGAGATTGCTGTTCTCTATGTTTTTCTGGCAACAGAATCAAAGATGTAAACAGCCATCAAAAAAGTTATTTCTGAGTGGGTCAAACTGGCTATCAGAGACGCTTATTTAAAGCAAGGTAAGTCTTGCCCTGAGGCATTAGTACGTAGAAGTGCACATTTTTCTAGATCTTTATCTTAAAGAAAGCAAGCATGCATTTATGAAGAAATATTTAGAGGATTAGCTGTTTGAGCAGCATCCTCTGTACTCCTTGGCTCTAAATATAAATCTTTATACTGTATCTTTTTGCCCAAATTTATTTTATGCTTTTTGCTGCATTCCATAAAATGATCCTTTTGAAGAGGCAGCAGTACCAGACTACATGAAGGAATGATTTTTTTTTACTAACCTCCATCAGGCTTTCTTGTGTTTGATGATCATCGTCAGCCTGCACTTGCTGGACCACCTCTGCTCACCCTTGCTCATGTCCGTGCCTTTTGTTTCTATTATTAGACTCAGACAGTTTTTCTCTGTTTTTGACAGGTTGATTAAAGCTCTTCCATGGGAGTTGGAACGTTTTTAGTGTAGAAATAGTCTACTGGAGGTTTAGGAAAGCTTTGATAGCAAGTTAATGCACTGGGCGATCTACTGCCCTGATTTCTGCGTAGGCCAGGGTAGGAGTATCTCTTTGAAATGTGGCCCATCTCTTTGGCCGTAATAACGCATTTGTCACAAATACAGCCTGTTATGAAGGAAGGCTCTAATAAAATGGTACCATACAGAGGTAAATTTAGAATTAACTTTTTTCCTTCCCTATGTGCCATTCCATTCAATATATTATATTGGAAGTATGAAGAAACACCATTTCGGGCTAAGCCTTTTAATGAATTATGTCCTCTAGTGTTAAGACACTTTGCCTGGTCATGGAGAACTTCGTGATCTCTTTGAGACGTGTAGCTGCGCTGGGAAGGGACAGGTACTGGTGGTAGTTCACAGGATTCCTCTCGTGTCTTATGTGGGGTTTTTCCAATGTTTTTTTTTCAACCTGACTGCCTTTTACACAGCTCCAATGAACAGGACTTTCAGGCAAATCAATGGATGACAAATCATTTTCAAGTGGAAACTCACAGTTTTGTATTTTTACTGCAGGTGGGGAGCTGGGCAGCTGCAGCTGTGGCAGCTGGACGTAGTAGATGTTTTAGTGGATTTCAGTGAGAGTTAAAGGGTTTCACATCTGACCTATTTTGAAGATCTTTAGGTTTATGTGTTTCTGCTTGTAGGGAACAAGAGCCCTACAGAAATAAGAATTCCAGTTTTTGCACATAGGCCAGCGTCTGAATAAAATGAGCACCAATGAGTTTGCTGGAGCACTGCATACAGGTAAAGTTAGCATGACAGAGGGAGATGGGCACATAGTGGATATCTTTTAAGGTGCCTGATGTAGTCTGCTAGGTCTTAGAGACTGGGAGACCAACTCAGAAAGAGGATTTGCGAAAATGAGCCTGAATTAAGAAACATGGATAAAATTAAACTTCAGCTTGGACTGCTCTAAGGATTATCATAATGATACTGATGAGTAACTGAAAATTTATCCTCCTTAGTCTATTCCTGGGTCTGTGATATATTTTGAAATCTCTCTGTCCTCCAAGGTTTGCAAAAGAGGATGGTGTAAATTAAAGTACTGAGAGCCTGGCTTGCAAAACTCCTGATATAGCTTACTACAGACAGAGATTCCCTCTGTGAAATCTTGGATCTCATTTGTGTTTGGTAACATGGAGGAGTGACCATTAAAAATCGTGTTATTTAACAAGATTGCATCGCTTTCTGCTTCTGTCTGAATTCATCGAAGTCCTCCAGCAGAGGAGATTGAACTATGCACCGGAGTGCTCCTAGTCACGCTGCAAAATTGAAACAAAAGTCTATCAGGAATTCAGTACTCTGTGCTAGGGCCTGCTAACGTCACAAAAATGTCCTATTTCCATCTCAAGGTTTTCCATCATCTAAATGAGTTGTGCTGCTCTCTCTGTGCCTAAGCTGTGGAAAACCAGGACTGTTCCCTTTCTTAAAATCCTGTTTCCATCAGATGTTTTTTATCATAGAGCTTTATTTTATATCAGATGCATTTGTATCCCTGCCTCTGTAGCAAGGTGACCTCTGATAGCAGGAGTGAAACTCCTTCTCTGAGCAGGCTGGACCTCATGGCAGCTACCTGCTGTTGGGAAAAGTCCTCACAGATCTTCCTAATACTGGTAATGGTTAGTGGCATCCTTAAAACAGTGCCAGTATAATTAAAGTGTGTAGTTAGGTTTCTCATTTAGTGTCGATGAGACAAGAAGGAATTGAGGCAGTGTATTGATTCAAATGTATTAATCTGTAGAGGTCACTGTGTCAGTCACCTCCCATGATGGCAGGGAGGGAGGCTGTGGAGGTCGCTGCAGGCTCAGAAGCTTCTCCCTGCTTTTTTAGTGCCTCTGCGACCTGCTGTTGAACAGAGGCCCTTATGCTTGGTAGTACCTCTCAAGTTTGTAAATTAAAGTACTAGCAATGTATTTTTAAAGAAAAAAACTTTTTTTTTCATGTTGTTATATAATTGATAATATTAATTACACATGGATATAATTGCGTTGTGTTCCTTTCTTCAGCAGAGTAATCTGGTGGTTTATTTTGTCTGAAATAAAAGCAGTATTACAATGTATGATAGTTGCTAATTATCAGGATACAAGGAAGTACATCAGCATTTCCCATTCTGTAAAATGGAAACCATTGCATTATTGTCTGAGGGAAGTTGTCTAAATGAGCCTTGTCTGTGTCTTGGGGTTGCAGCTTGGCAGCTGAACTGAGGTGGCATATTGTGTTGACAGTGCCTAACACCGTATCTTTAGAAACTGGCAGAAAGATGCTCTCCATGGAGGGCCCCAAACTCTGAAATTGCGTTTCTTAGTGTGCTCCAGCAGAGCCTGAAACCATTGACCTTCAGGGCGTATATGATTTACTGATTGGGGCGTATATTTTTGGTGACATTTGGCGGCAGCTTTTTCCAAGTGATGGACCCTTGGCTCTGGAAGATGCTTCCCGCCTAGTCCAAATTGCCTAAGTCTATATTGATCTTCAGAGTGCTCTGCAGTGTACATCTATTTTCAGAGCTACTGTGCAATTGGGCCTCCAAGAGAAGTCAGATGTAGGAGAAAGAGGGGAATTTGACAGTCTGTGGACAATTTAATTTTGTCTTTGTGATGTATTGTGGAAATGTGTTCAGCCTTTAAAAAAGACTTATTTTATTACATAAACCTTAAAAAAACCCCACACAATCTCAGGTTTGTTTTAAAAATCTGCTTTTACTATGAATTGAGCAGCCTGAAGAATCCTAAACAGTTTATAATAAAGTACAAGGAGATGAGCTGCTTTTCTGATATGCAGATGAAGACACCGATAAAAAAAAAATCAAAACAAAAACTACTCAGTTTTCTTTGGACTAAGCAGATTATTTTCCCAGTGGCAGGGTAATGAGCAAAGTATATAGAAAAACATAGCTGAGCTAGTACCCTAACTGCTATTGATCCCAGTGGATGATTTTTTAACTTGAGTAAGGACTTCCTGAAGATGTCAGGGCTCCCAAGCAGCCAACCCAGCCCGTCACTGTGAGGGAGCAGCCCCAGGAGGAAGGGGAATCATTTCCACAGCTGGTTTTGGAGCCCAGATTTGTTCAGTGGATTTCTGCTTGTCCGCATTGAAAGTTCCCTGTGAGATGAATGTACACCGTGAAGTTTTGTTTGCACTATTTATTTGCACTAAGAAGGCAGCAGACAAGTCTCTCTTCTCCGACAGAGTTCTCAGCTTGTTCTGCAATCTGTTACAAGGAATGTGCTAGTTAATGGAGCTGTCCTAATTTAGTTAAAAGATTAAATATATCAACTATTACGGTCTGTATGTAATTCGAAGCATAAGCTTGCCAATTCTTTAAGGAAGAAAATTGTAATACAAAATCAAAAGAAATTAGGAATCATAATGCAAAGTCAGCATTGACCCAACTGCCTCATCAGAATTTATAGAGACTGTGAAATTGAGCAATAAAACCAACCTTTGGATGAATTTCAATAACAATAATGTTGAGTTAAACTTACCAGTGCTTTTTACAAGTCCTCTCTGGTCTATTTAGAATCTATAATCAGTCTGCTACAAGATAACGAGAGCGTGTGCCTCTTTGTTGAGAAGAGCAAGTGGGAATAAATTAGCTGAGGGTCCATTATTTGAGCTTTGCAAAATATTTGATGTGAAAGTTATTTTTGCTGGGGTTTTTGGTTGTACATTTGCTGAATGTATTCATTAGATTATCTCTTACATTTCCCAGCTAGCAAACTAATAATGCATAAAATCTCTCAAATCCTTGTGTATTAGGAACAAAAAAATAAATTAAACATTCATTCCCTTTTCAGATGCAACTGAAGATGTTAGCAACTTTAATACTCTCAGACTTACTCTGCTTAGTTTTCTTCGGTTACTAATGTTCTCGCCTGAACCAGGATATAAATATTTGGACCTGGGTTGCTTAGGACAAGGTGCTTTCCTTGTAGCTGACAAGCTCCTGGAGCATTTGGTCATGCTGTGTAGCCTGTGGCTGGTGGCTTCCTTATCTGTAGCACATTGGGAAAGCCCCAGTCGTAGGGTTGTGATCAGCTGGTAGACTTAGTCTCTAAACTGCAGTTCATGCTTGATGCTGACTTTTAAAGTGAGTTAAAACTTGTTTTTTACTTTGTAGGAGATCCCAAAGCTTCAGCTGAGCAGAATCTGTCCCACCAAGTGCCATGGTCCACCAGGTCTCCCTTATAAAGTCTTTAGCTATTAGACTTTTAGCACCACATGGATTTACTGGTGTTATTCCCCATATTTCACAGTCAGTAACCAAATGAATGTAAATATTAATTGCAAAATTAATCAATTTTTTTTCCTCTATCTTTGATCTGTGTAATTAGAAACATTTCTTCTGTGCCACTGTCCACTCTGCTGCTGCCTTCTTTGTTAAAGGGTGATCTTTTTTATCGTGTAGACTCCAAGGGAAATTACTGGTATTATTACCAGTGGCAGTTGTGGCAATGCACAGAATTGTCCCTCTCATGGTAATGACCTTGAGTTTTATGAAGCACCTCAAGGTTTACTAACAAGGGTAGAACCGCTAGGAGTTTGTTAATTGAAATGATGAAATATGTTAGTGAGGATTCAGATGAGTTTAAAGCCAATTCAATTAGAAGTGCATCTGTTTCCAAAGCTGCTGGAGAAATGTTGTTTATTTTTGAATCACTTTTAAGTCAGCCTCTTGGAATCCTATTGGCACTGTTGTTTAACGCTGTGCGCAGACCTTACACCCGCAGCGAATTTATCATTTGGAAGTGTAACAATTGGGTGAGTGGATGCCAGTGTCTTCGGTTAGCTTGTAAATCTACTGATTGCCTGCTTCTCCCACCATGATCCGTTTGCAAATAAAGGGAGACACAGAAGGACACCGCGGCCCCTTGCTGGCTGTGCCTGGTGTGATACATTCAGTGTCTTGTGTAGGTGGGAAAGAAACTGTGCTTCTGCAGAACTCCCCCCCAGTGCTGCAGTGCAATCCACAGCCTCTTCGTGCTTCTGTGCTGCTGACACCCGCTTGCTCATCATCCAGCTCCCTCCTGTCACCTTGGCTCTTTTGGGTTGCACAGAAAAAATGAGACAGTGACAAATGTCACACCATGTATTTGAGCCTTAACGTCCAACACCCACCAGACCGTCATCTTCACTTTATTCATCTACCTGCTAGCGCTTTGTCTCTTGGCTGCGCAGAAGAAATGGGACAAGTAATGGCTGCTACATCATGTCTTGGAGCCTTCCCAGTACATCCTGGGTAGTGTGTGGGTGCTTTGTTGATTATAGACACTTTAGGGAAGAGACTCCATCTGTGGCTTGTAGAGCAACAAACGCATTATTCTTAATGAATAAATAATAGTAAAATGAGCTGTGCAGCCTAGGTAAATGCATTTGTTCATCCCATTACCTTGGCAGTGTCTCAGTAGTAAAACAATAGCACTTAAACGTAGAAAAGGTTTATTTGGTCATCCAGCTCCATTTTTTTCTGCCAATTCAGGACTATTCCCAGTAGTATGTTTCAAAGCACCTACTTAAATATCCTGTGCACTGGTGTTTCTGTCACTATGTCCTGTGACATGTGTGCGTGCAGCTCCAGCTCTGTGGCGTTCAGGAACCTGCTGTTGGTTCAGGTAGGACAGAGGCTCTCATCTGATGGTTCTAAATTAAGTGAGCTTTATTTTAATGGTATTTGAGATTTTGAGGAATAGTTAAAAAAAGAGTGAAAGGAAGCTTCAGGAAAGTGTGTAAGGACACATGGAAAGCCGGCTGAGTAGATGTGGGGAGAAGAGGACATCTTTTTCATTAGAAGGTCTTGGAAACTCAGTGAATTTTTGCTACCAGGCTCTGTAGAGGAGAGAAAAATGGGGAATGTGGTGGATAAGTGAGGAGTTTAAGGATGACAGGGACAAAACTAGCTGTGTAAACTCAGCCTTGAGTTAGTCTCCCCATGCTAAGTGACAATAACTCAGAAATGTCTTTAAGCTGTTTCTTTTATTCATATTCTGTTATGCTAAGACGTATTTCTCTGGATAATAGCCTGAATGCAGAATTCTTTATTAATACATTGTTTTAATAGCCTATCTCCCTTGGGTTTTTGTTTCGTTTTGTTTTGTATTATGTACCATGCCAACGCTACAAGTTTTCTAGGAATGCCAATACTGGGATTACTGTGGGTAACCAAACTTCTCAGCCCCCTGACAATGGCAAGCCATTGCTTTGTTCCGGCAGAGAAAAACAAATATCCCATTCTCAGAGGCAATGGGTGAGCTAACATTATTTGCTAGTTTCTCATAAAAAGATAGCCATAAAGGCATTCTGTATCTGAGCAAAGAGGATACATCACCAAGTTTTTTGGAGGAAAATGTCTGTTGAATGAAATCCTTGATGTATGGGTATCTTGGTATAGGATTAACTTCAAGTGATTGATAGGCGAAATAATGGCAGCCTGTGAGAAGAGCTTGAAAGAAAGTTATGCTCCCATTTTGATTCTGCAGCATTGTAAAATATGGAGAATTGGCTTCCTCTGGGCAGTATGGTAGTTACTGCTCTATTAGCTGGCCATTTTTTGTTTATACTTAATGTAATTTAGTAATATGATTGAGGAAACTCAGAAAGTCATGAGCTGGCCTGTTAGCAACAGGACATCTTTACTGAGGGATCCCCACAGCACTTCCCAGGGATGGAATACAGTAGGTTTCTTTAGTTTTGTTTATTATAACTTTTCCTCCCTTTTCCTTATATTTCTTTTTTTTTTTTTTAATTCTATTTCTTTTTTTTAATCTTATTTCTTTTCATTATAGAGGTAGGTATTGAACTGCCAAAAGGCTTAGCCCATTTTGCCTTCACTGATAAGTTGATAACCCCTCTGTCTAATTCTACTTTGAAACAAGGCACTTTCTTTGTTGCTGGTAAGAGTTAATTACCTAGGCTGTCACACAGCCCAAGGGAAAATGATGTTTCATATGGTGGTGGAACAGAACTCCTTGGAGAACTGCCTAAGAAATGCTCCTCATAAATCTATCATAAGAAAATTTCCTACTTATCATAATGTATTATGAATTGCTTTGAGTGGCAACTCAAGCAGGTGGAATAGAATATTGGTGGGATATTTGGGAGTTTCATTCGTGGAATAAAAACAAGTCTATTTTGGAAATATTTGTATATGTGTGTGCATGGGTGTAATCTAGATGAGAATACAAAGCATGCAAAGTTGAATTATTTCAAACATTTGGACACCATGGTAACGGATGACATCAGAAATAATTAAGAGATCCAATTCTAGTGGCTTTGGAGCTGCACACGAAAAGGCAACACAACACATGAAGAGAAGAGGTAGCAAAGAAAACCAGGGCACACCATATGGGTACAGATCTGCAGCTTTAGGGAAGAGTTACAACGTGAGTTGCTGGGGAAATGATTGCAGCTGTCAGGCTTTGGGGTGGCCGCCGTAAAGGAAGATGCAACAGAACCATCACAGAGGAAAAAGAGCAAAGAAATAGAGCATCGTTGAACTGAAGGAGGGAACTACTGTTGTTTCTAGCATTTTTTAAGGCACTGTTTACAAAAGCAACATCAGTATTTCTTGTACTTCTAGAAGGATGATATTCTCAAGTAGGGGATGCCTAAATAATTCTGAAACCTTTCCTGATATTGGCTTCAGCATGAAGCCCAGGGGGAGGCAGCGTGTTGCTGCTGTGGGGCAGCGCTCAGGATGTAGTGCAGTCCTCATTTGGAGTCAGCAGCAGGTTTGGGCATGCAGAGCCAGTAAATCTAGCTCTGGACCAAATTAATTCCTGTGCCTCAGCCTTGGTGTTCCCAGTTGGGGGGTGGGGGGGTTTGAGGGAGCTGCTTCTGGGTTGGGTTTTTCAAAGTTTTGTGTTTGTTGTTTTTCTCCGCCCTGCTGCAGTGACTGTCACTTTAAAAGAGTGGGGAAACTCTTCATAAAAGAGTAATTGAAAGAGCTAATTTGGTATTCTGTAGGTAAGGAATGTAGAGAGAGTGTTTGTGCGATGAAAACCAAACAGAAAGAAAGGGCATAAAAATGAGGAACATCAGAAATACGGTAGGCATGAAATTCAGTTATTTCCATGACCATCATTGCCAGAGCTGTCAGAGGGTTTAAGCTGCCTGCAATAAAGGCTGATCTTGGCAGCCACTGACTTTCATGGCCTAACATGAAATCTCTTTTTTGTTTAAATTAAAATAGTACATACAGACATGACAAGCAGATAATAGAAACTCGAAGAGAACGAAGGCAGCACAGTAGGCAGGAAGGTGCAGGAGCTATTCCACACTGCCAACCCAAGACTGGTGCCAGTAATTTCCTGGAGACCCCAAGGGTTTGTCCACCCTCCACTGCCTTTTTGCACACCAGGAGCTCCACAGCCAGTGCTGGGCTGTGCAAAAACTCTCTTCCCATATGCCAGCTCCTAAACCACCTGTGAGGTTGTGCCTCAGTGGAGAAACCTTGTTTTTTTCCTGAGAAACCCTGTTGGGTTTTAATTCAGCAAGGGTTGGTCCTGCAAATGTGTGGTATTCTGATTTTGAGAGGTGATGATCTTGAGAGGACTTTTAGGTCAAGCCAGGTTAAGGTGAAAGCAAAGCTTTAAAATGCCATTGGGGAAACCCAGAATAGGCGAAATAGTTGGAAAGATTTATAAAGAGGACAGCCAGAAAGAAGTGGGTTTCATCTGCTTCTCCCAAAAATGAATCCCACACTACTCCAGCTGGCAGGCTGCAGGCAGGTCCTTCATGTATCTTGTGGGAGCTGCCAAGAGCATAGCTCTGGTGCCTCCTCTATCCTCTGGGTCTGTCTGCTGGGAAGGGAGCCTCTGACTGCCTGCCTGTGCCAGGTCTGGAGATAACTAGCAGGGTACTAATTGGGCTTTACACTTAGTTCTCTTGAATTTGTGATGGCCACAGTCTCATAGGGAAGATAGTCACCACCTGTTGGTGACCACCAGCTTCACCACAGATCCTTTTACCAGAATATGTCCTTTACATCAGTCAAGTTTTATTGCAGCCTTCATTTTTCTAAACCAAGTAGAAATTAGTTTTAGTCACTGCTGTTCTTTGCAAATAATATAATAATCTCACATTGGGAAGGTGTTGTCAGTCTGCCAATGTCTTTTCTTTAAGTTCTCATTTTGTGTTATTACATAGATTGCAGTGAAACATCAGAGGATCGGAGTTCATTAGCTGTGGTGATTGAAACCTTTCTTAAATTTTTGGTTTAGGTTACATTGAAGAATCTTGTACGGTCCCTTGCCCATTCGATTGCAAATTAAGTGATTGGTCCAGCTGGTCTCCTTGCAGCTCTTCTTGTGGACCAGGGGTGAAAGTCCGATCCAAGTGGCTTAAGGAGAAGCCTTACAATGGAGGTCGTCCCTGCCCAAAGCTGGATCTCAAGAATCAGGTGAGCAGTGTTAAATAGCCAACAAATATCTCTGTGTTTACAGTATTTTTAATTGTGATTGAACGGTATTGTGCTGGTGAAGACATTATAAATAAGAGTTATCTCTGGGACAACACCTTGTGGCAGATTTTATAGGCAATCCTCAGACTTCTTGAGGACTGAGAGGGAGATGCTCATGTAACAGAAGAATTTGACCTGAAACACTGTAATACTTATGTGAAGAAATATCTGTGTCAGTCTCACATGGCACAGGAAGCCCTGGACAGATAATCCCACCTGGACAGTCCATAGGCATCGGAGAGCTCAGATATCATGGACAATTTAAAACTTTTTAATTCTCTCTGAGACTGTGGTTGCTGCAAAAACATTTGTTAAATACACATTGCTTTATTTTAAGCAACATTTCCCTTCAACACAAATTCCCTTGAACATTGATCTCTGTATATTCAATATTGAAGTATCCCATCAGAAGAAAATAATCTCTGAATTGCTACTCTTAAAAAAAAAATCAGCATCTATTTAAATGCTACTTAATGCAGTATGAACTTCTGCAAAATCAGTAGTGATTTCCTACAATTGTTGATTAATTCTCAACACTAATTAACACTGATGAAGTACTGTTTAGTTTTGCATGTCCTTTATGTCAGATTCAACCGTGAAAATAAATTAATAGGAAAGAAACAGTCATGCTAAAGAGTCTTCGTATATATGTTATGAATATACATACATATACAATATGTTGTGTAGGACATTAAGAGTATTCATGCAAAGATTTGCTTGTGTAGTGGCTTGTAGGTGCTAGAACAGGTGGATCTGGATCCAGTTGTTCTCTGTGCAGCTGTTGCTGCAGCAGTCATATCCTGGTATGCAACACCACTTCTAGCACCTGACTTTGAACTTGCCTCATTTTCTTCAAAATTTTCTTTTCCTGTGAGAAACTTGGTAAATATTCCTTTTTTTTTTTTTTTCTTTTTCCTTATTACTGTTTGAAATTCATAGGCAATAGCCTAACAGAAGCAGCAGAGACTATGAAAATATAAAACTGCAATAAAGTGTATGTTGTCCATACCTCAGTGCTTTTCCTAATAGATCAGATGGATCACCAAAGAGGTAAAATGAAATCCCACAGTAAGTCCTATGGTAACAATAAGCTCCTTTGTAATGAAAAGATACTGGGGTTTGTTACCCGTAGACACAGCAGACTACTTCCATTAAAAGTAAACTTACTGCTATAAAGTGTTGCCTATTCCCACACACATTAGTTTTGCTAATTTCAAAAGCCTTTCAGAAGATATTAAAGGAAAGAAATTGTTTAAACTTGGAAATTATGTCTTTGTACAGTTTATCGGTGCACAGAGCTTGCAGAGTGCCACGGCTGTTATTAATATAAACATGATTGGTGCTTTTTGCCTCTTCACTGGGAACACACATCATAAACCCCATTGAATTCATTAGAGGACTTTCTATTGTGAGCTTTAGTAGCGACACCTTAGAAATGCATTAAGGTCTGTTTCTTTAGGTTTGTGATGTTTTAGGGGTTTTGTTTGTTTGTTTGGTAGGATTTTGAGGGTTTTTGTTACTTTGCCAGTGGGTTTGGTTTGTTTGGGGTTTTTTTAGGATAGAAACAGAAGCTATTTCTAGGTGTTTTAGCACACAGATGGATTATCTTTTTCCAGTTTAGATATGTAGGATTGGGTCAGATCCTGCGTATTTCAGAAGCGTGTGTGTGTTTCTGTTTGTTGCCTCCCTGAACATTTCTCAATCCTTTGTGCAGTATGGAAGGAGTTTTGCTTTGCACCCACTGGACTTTGACTTCCAGCAGTGATTTAGAAACACCGAGGTCCTTAGGCACATGGCAGCATGCACAAGTTGCCTACCCAGATGGTAAACTAAATTAGCTGATCGCGTTGCTGTTTAGCTAAACTGGACTCATATCATTAATGCACTGCAAGGCAGATTGTCTTCTATCTGGTCTGGGCAGTATGTAAATCCTAGAGCTAAACTCTGTAGACTCTTTTTATATAAATATGTGACATCCTAATTATGTTTATTGAATCTGGGTAAAATACCTGCAGAAAAATACTTGCTTTGTTTGGTATCAGACATGGGAAAGCTAAATCACTGTGGTGCTGAGATTTGTTCTACCTTTCACTGGCTACTGTGTTATATTGCGTTTTATGCCATTGAAAAAGATTAGATAACTTAGAACCAAGAATAAACTCCTCTAGGTGCCACTAGATTTCCCTTGTTATTTCCATATTATTTCCTCCGGTATTTTTAGTCTGGTTTTTCTTTAATTATTGCTTCTGCGCTTTGGTCTAGTTATTGCTTAGTCAATTAGAGAACCCTCCATTTTCCAGTGTCATAATTAAAGCACTCAGTCAGTTTGTATCTTTTTCTCATTAAGCCAAATAATTTTTTCACCCTCTTCTTGTGAAGGGTGTTTGCTAGACTTTTTGGCAGATTCTTCTATATGTATTTTTTTTAATGCCTTTCAGACATAAGTTTAACTATAGAGAGCGTTACTTGAAACACTATTGCAGCGATTCTGTCTTAACCACTTCCCACCCTGTCTAGGACCCTGCCAACACACAGATACTTTAGCAAAGCTACTGCTTTGGGGAGAGGGGCAATTTGCATTATTAAGACAATTTATTTGATGAATATAAGTAGTTATTTGAGTCACCTAACCTGTTTCATAGAAGACTGTCCTAGAATAAGTCCAGTCAGTGTCATGAAGCTTGCTTGTTTATTTGGGACAGAATTTTTTAGCAGAAGTTTAGTTTTATTCCTGACACACTCTGTTACTGCATGATATTCTATGGAGTTTATGCTCTTAATTCCACAGGTTTTGGCTTTTCAGGAGTATCTTGAAGCTACTCCTTCTGATGTCTTCACCCGCCCCTGCCTGTAGAGCCTCTCAAGCATTCCACTCCTTTTGCAGTAGATGTGAGAAGTAAACATAGAATTAGGAGAATTAATTCCTCTTCTATATATTTCTTCTCCTTATAGTCAATGTATTAGATTGACTCCTTCCAGATTTTCATTCCAACTTTTGTTATTTCCTAATAGAAGTGACAAACAGTTTGTGTGGGCTGCATGCACTTGGTATTCTGATATAATAACTTGATTTGATATAGTCACTTCAGCCTTAATCTTCATGTGTAGTTTCCTCGTGATTTTAAAAGGTGAATTACAATATTTGGGGGAAGAGATGACAGTATTTTAATGCAGATCCATGTAATATGTTGAATTACTTTCGTCTTGTACCTCTAAGTGTTTGAAAATTGTTAAAGATTCAGCTAACTACATTTTGCTCCATCTCTTAAAGAAAATGGGTATTGCATGTAGAAGCTGTGCAGCTCTTATCTGAGGATATGATTGCTTCTGAACAGCCAATTGGATTATGGGGTCAGCTGGCAGATGTTCTTGGCTGTGCAATGCATGTTAAAAGAGGTGTAGCATTTACATTTTTCTATTTCTGCTCCTATTTGAATGCACTTACACAGCATGCAGTTGCTAAGCTATTTAATATGTAGTTATACATGATGAAAGGTTAAATATGAGTTATGGGGGGCTTATTGCTTGAATATTCTTTTATAGGTTTTTAGGATTACTACAAGAAAATACATCTTATTTTAAAGACTCATGAATTCCAAGGATTATCTTTTTATTGATTGCTCTAATATATATTCTTGTCAAGACTTTCCCTCCTTCGCCTTCCTCCCCCTCTCTCTTACCCAGTCCTGCTAAAGGACAAATATCATAGCAAGTAGTTTATTCCCTTTATATATACTGTATATATTTAAGCAAACATTTTTACAGGATTGTGAGCATTTGTAAAGGCAGGCATTGCAGGAAGAAAATGTAATGTATTTGAAATTTAAATTTACTGGTTTCTTTAAAATGAATATTTTATTCTTAATGACATTTACCAGTGTTCACTGTAGAATATGAGAAATACAGACACTTTGCACATTACAATTGCAGGTGCTTTTCCCGAAATTGCATGCAGAAGCCTAACAAAAAGGGAAGGGAGGGCAGTGGTGCATTTACAGATCAGATCTCTCAGAAGCAGGTGTGAAGATGAATGAATTTCTGGTAACCTTTTCATACAAAATGACTGGTTTAGTCCTACTTGCACTTCAGAAAAAAACAATATTTTTTGATCGGGAAAAGATGTGTCAAATTTCTTTTCAAAAGTGAAAATCTTACAAAATTACAGGCTTTAAGAACTCACCATTAGAAGGTACAAGACTGGATGGGCTTGGAGACTGCTGTTAGCTTAGAAGTCACTATCTCTTTCGAGGCAAAGCTGGGCTTGGGCTAGAGGTGGAGAGGGTGGGTGTGTGGTATTTCCCCTTTTCTAGTCTGTAGTGCTAGGAAAGATCTGTTCAGGAAAGGCTTTTTGCTAAGATGTTTCCAGGGTTTTTCACACTTTAATTCCTCAAAAAAAAAAACCCCACAAGGAAAACCAGCACAGTAGTATGCAGGCTAAAGTTTGACTTGGTCATACTCAGTAGCTGGTTCTGTAGGCAGTTTTTGGCTCACATTTGGCAAGCTGTGCTTCCACGATCCAAGAATTCCCTTAGACTGTGTAGGAGGATCCCTGCCTAAGGAAGAGCAGTATAGCATGGCCTGTCACAGGGCACTGTCATGAAACAAGGTCCATTTTTTCTTAGGTAGGTAACTGCTGTCAGAGCAATAATTTCGTACACTGTAAGTTTCTGAATAAGCAGTGTATAACACAACTGTATTTCTCCTGTTTTCCTTCTTTCAAGTTATTACTGTCCTACTTGCTGATGCGATATATTTACCTCTTGCATTTATCTTTGTCCCCTGTCTGACTGTGAAATAATAAATAGTACTTATTCTCTTAATTTTGAGTGTGCCTGACTATAAAAGAGTTTATTTTTATCCTTTGTTTTGGTATAATATTAAGTTGGACTCTTCCTTTGCCTAACTATATCTTTTATACATATATGTGTATTTAAATGTGCATGTATATGAAGCATTTTCAAAACTGCATTAGAAGTTAAATTTGAATTCAGTGTCTTTCATGGCAATCCCTGAATTAGCTCGCGTCCAGTCCCTGGATGGTGAGTTGCATGTATAACCCTTACCTTTCTGTATCAGAAATTGGTCTCAAGAATATAATTAAAAATGTATTAGCTATAAATAGCTCCTGCTTATGTAACTTATTTTATAACATAGATTTCTAAAAGTCACTGAACTTTTTCGAGGCACTCATCAAATCTCTTCTTCTCACAGATTTCAGCTGGCAGAAGTTTATTTCTGAGCCCAGTCCTGTGCTGCTGTATCAGTAGCATTGGCTTTGTAAGATCCCTTTCTGTGGCGTGCAAGGACATGGCTGATCTATATTTTCCTCTGGCTCGGTCTATCAGCACTCATTTCCTTTGTGTGCAACTTCTGGAAACAAAAATCCGATCTTTAGTCTTGGTTTTACCTTCAGAAGGTTTGATTTCCTCCCACTCAGCCTTAAAGGAAAGAATTACAGCAGAGAAAACATTTGTCCTCTGATTCTAGTGTGGTTTTACAGTATCATAAAAATGACAAGTTTTTTTGCCTGCTACACTAATGTGGGAGAATTTTCAGTGTCGAAAGATAGCAAGAACCTCCTGGTTTCCTTAACGCTTTTCTTGCTGTGACTGGAAGTTTTGATACTAAACAGTAAATTAGTTTATTTAAAGAGCAAAAAGTAGCAAGGTGAGCAGTATCTCATCTTCCTGAAGGGAGTGTCTGGAGAGTCTACCATGTGAGTGGGTACTGCTTCGTTTCCTAAGGAAAATACAGCCATTTCCCACGTTGTCCTTCAGGATAACAACCCTGTAGCATCTACTGTAATTCCCAGCATATATTCAGCTTCCATAGCTATACGCACTTGATTTTGATTTCTCCTGCAGGTTTTTCTGTTGAATAAAGAGTCGTGTAAACATTTTCATAATCGCTACTCACGAAAAGCCTTGCCAAAATGGAGCAGTTGAACAACTTCCTCAAAAGTTTTTTTCACTTGGCTTTTTTTCCTATATAGCTCCTTTTAATTTCTCTTTAATAATAATGTATCTTGACGTTATTTTCTGTAATTGTGAGAGTACATTTGCACTTTGTGAAATTAAATATCTTTCAATGCCAGTCTCCTTCCTAGAATTATTCTGAATCCACAAAGATTAGCAGCTTTGTGCTGATTGATTGAACTACATTTTTCTACCTCCTACAGCCCCTGCCATGTTCATGAAATATGTATTAAAGCAGGACTTTTTGCTGTAAAAGGAGTTGTTTGCATCTCTGGAACTGAAAATTTACCCATAATTAATACTGGTTCAAAATCAGTTCCTATGTTTTTTGTTGACAAAAATATTTATTGTTTAATATGATAGCATACTGCAAAATAGAGTGAAAGACGGGAGTTATACCAAAAGTGCTTTGTGCTATTTATTTCTCTGCAGAGGAGATGGAATTAAATGGAAAATCAGCCAAACAAGGTCGGGTGGCCCAGTGGAGAAAGTATTAGCATTTCACCTAAGGAACTGAAGTTAAATTGGTTTGGGCAGTATTTTTTAAGGAAAGAGGTTTGGTTTGTGCTGAATCTCTCGTGGACAATATGTCATGTTGGACCAGCATACCCTGGGTGTCATAAATCAGCATGACAGCGTCTAACACTGAAACTGAACTTACTCTAGCTTGTCTTTGTCTTAGGAGCAAGAGAACACAAAGGATTGATGCCTTGGTTATTCTTTGGCAGCATATTTAATCTTGGGGTTTTTTTCCCCTCCTTCCTCCTTTTAGAAAGTTTTCCTATTTCTTTTCTGTGAAGTTTTGCAGTGTAATTTGTTCTCAGTTTTAGGTTCACAATCGTTAAGGAAGGGGAAATGGTGCATAAAAGTTAAAATAAGGACCTAACTTGTAATTGGAGCAAACCCAAGAATATTCAGAATAAAAAACATTGGTACATCTTCACCTTTTCAAATGGTAGAAGGTGTGAAAAACAGCTATTTAGTGTCACGTATTTTATCACGTGTTGCTTCAAGTGAATTACACAGAAGTATCTCTTTTCTTGCTTTGGTGAGTTAAATGAAGGTTTTCACACATCTTCCTCCTCTTTATTGTCTTTTATAATTTCTTTGCATACAAAATTATTTTCCAAAATACTATCTTGCTGATTACAGAACAATGTTTACTATAAAAGAAGATACGAATGTGGAAATTTCTTTTAAAATGGATTCTAAGTCACGTAATAAAATTAATTACTGCAATCTATAGTTCTGTAGAATCTGCCACATGATTTCAAAACTTCTTGAAGTGTGACTGCAACAAGGTATGGACAATATGTTGAACAGGAGTGCATTAAGCAGAAGGCAGCCCAGCTCTGTCCAATCCAGGGAGCCTGTGTGGGGGCTATCTGAATCATGGTGTAGAGCATCCAGCCTGAACGAAGGTTCAGTTGCGTTGAGTTGGATTGGGCTGAGTTGGTAAATTATGTACTGACATTGGCCTGGTTTAGCATCTACTGTCAGAAAACTGTGAGGCTATTCTAGGAAGAAGCTTTAAGAAAGGATATCATAGCAGTCTGCCCCCAGCTCTGATCTTGGGAAGACTGCAGTAAAGAAATTAGCTTCCTCTCTGCAGGGCAGAGTATCTCATCTATCCTTTGGTCGGCCAAATACCTAAGTCTGGATGTGTCTCATACAGGCCTTTATATGGAGGTCTTCTGCATTCACTCTGCTAGGTATGCAGCTCTAGCTTGGTTGTTGATTAAGGTTTTGGTCACTTTTTCATTTTTCCAGGGGACAGCAGCGTCTTTTAGGAGGACTGAATTTTCTCATATATATATATAGCAGAATTATATGTGTCCTCAGTTTAAAGTTGACCAAATTTAGTTGGTTGGCTTTATTCTTAGAGGAATAGTCTATTGAAGATGCTCTGACTCACCTGCATGCTGTGAACATATCTTGAGCATTCAGAGCAGAAAATCCCTACTTTCTGACTCTCCTTTATGAATAAGAGAGAATAATTGGAAATGAAGTTTCTGCTCAAACAGGGAGAATAGGCATGAAAATGTATATTAAGTGAATTCATCTGTCAGAGCTCCTGAGAAGCACAGGAATGCTCAGGCACCTCTTGCATTATGGCCCTTAAAATAACCCTGGTCTTGCCTTTTTGAAGTATTTAATATTGCTGTGTTGTTCCATCTGCAGCAGTTATCATTGATTAATACTTAGCAAGTATTAATATTTTTTCTGGTGCAGACTTTTCTTGTGGCCATTTCCCAGAAATTATACCCGTATCATTTGTTTGCTTTGCTTTGTTTTATGCACTGTAGCTGATTGATAGATTCAGGAACGGATTTTATTTTCTTTTTATGTTGTTTAATTGGTTTCCTCCTCCAAGACAGCAGAATAAAAGTGCAAATGACCTTCTGTATTCCTCCTGATCTCTCCTCACATGACTGGAGGGATTGTGCGGGGCTTGCCATGAGCTAAATGTGTCCATTTGAACTGCAAGTTGAATATATGAATTTTGCATCTTTTTTAGGTGACAGCGTCAGGATCATCAGCATTATTGGATTGCTAGCTGGAATATAAACCACTTTGAGATTTCGGATTTCAAGGCCCAATTACAGCTTTCTGAGTGGTTGTCAAATACAGCCTCCATGTCAGGGAGGTCTGTTGTTTGCAAGGGCTGTTTTTCAAAAGTTAAAATTCATTCTAGTCACTTGTGGGTGGGTTTGTGGAAAGAAAGGTGAAATTAAAGCTGACTCCACTGTACTGCTGCCGGGGGTCTCCCTGCCTCCTGAAGTCCCTGTTGTAGTAGAGACACTAAGAAAAGGGTTGCAAATGTGAGTTTGGACAAATTCAGCTGGTCCTCCCTGATTACCTATAGATAGCGACACGTCTTTGTGTTTACATAAGTGTGTTGCAGGCTATAGCCACCAGTAGAAAAACTAAAGTGAGGTTTTATATATGAATGAAATGCCAAAGGATAGATTCTTCTTCTCCAATAAGATGTATATTCTATCCTGTCTAATTTTATTTACTGCTTCTTACTTGAGGAGTGCATAAATCAGCAGTCCTGTGTAGTCTGTTGTGATTTATTGCTTAATTAAAAGTTATGAAGGCTTTTAATCTGTCCATAATTTATATTATTTTTTAGTCAGCTGTTTCCTGTATTGTAACTTAACCATTCTATAAATCTGTGATAAACTTGCATCATTTTATGAAGGGAGCATTTTGTGAGCCCTTGTATTCACTGACAGATGTGGCACACAGCAATGTCTCAGATGTTCCAGACTGACTTTGGAGTTCAAACTCAGAACCAAAGATAATTAAATATAAACTCAGTAAAGTTCACTGTGTTTTGATTATAGTTTGACAGCAAATATAGTCTATGTGTTTGTAAGAGTTACAGATTAATTTTAAAAGAGATGAGACTCATTTGTGGTTTCACAATAAACAGATGTTAGCTACCTTTAATAATTTAAAAAGCAGGTTTAAAATCGTTATTTACATTTTAATGGAGAATTAATTTGGCTTTAGTGTTGAACCACATGCTGTTGTGAAAACAGTAGAACAATCAGATTTAATGTTTTGTTTAGTTTGGTTGTTGGGTGATGATTTTTTTAGTTAGTAGTTTACTGTTTTTCCTTAATTAAGGTTATAACCAGTATCCATTATAAAAACAGATCTTTCTCTATATGAATTACTATTTAAGAATAAAGATAGTGTGCAAACTTAAATTCTTGTACTGATAGCAGAGATGGCTAGCTTAACAATTTCTGCAAAATTAAAAACAAAGTTAACAGTTTTGAGTTGCATGTTTCAGAGCACTCATTTGATTTGAACTTTGAGAGGTTTATCCCCTATTTTCTCTAACATTATCTTTGTTATTTGAAAGCATGTGCTAGTTGCAGTAACATAGCTTTGTCCAATCCTGGCATTATAGATTTCAGGTAAAAAGATTTGATGTCAGTTTGGATTTCATTCGTGGCAAAGGGGTTTTGCCATGGGTTTTGGCAGGAATAAGAATTTCATATACCTGTGAGTCAGCTGCCATCTGTTGGTTAGTTCAGCTTTGCTGTGTTCCTTGTGACTTCTGGTGAGATGAATGGGAAGAGCCTTGCCTGAGTCCCACCTGCCAATTGTGTGTTTGAAATCAGTGGGGTCCTTCCAGTACTCCACCTCTGCTCCATGTGAGGTGTAACCACTGTGAAATGCTCAACTTCTCTTAACCTTACTTTTAAATTCTAGATTTCCTAAATGGCTTCATATATAATTACAGTGTTGTGGCTGAACAGTCTTAATTGTTTCTCAAACAAAAAAATTTTCCTGGATTTTTTAAACCCTTTTCTTTAAAATAATATTTTAGAATCATTAATAAAAATGGTGAAATTAATTTTTACTTGAGGAAAATAGTTTGCTATAAAATCATACAGAAAACATCCTATGCTACATTAGATAAAAGCTGTAGATGTCTTTCAGATGGTCAGAATGATTTTATCCAGGCTATTCTGTAGGAGTTTGAGAATTGGACAATTATTATTAACTAGTATGAACTTTGGCAATTAGAAATGTTAAACCAAATAGCATCTGACAGCTCTGCTGGTCAGTCTACATTCAACAATTTATTCCAATATCTGTTAAATTTAGATGTCCTTGATGCTCTTTTAAGTTAGTTTTAAATCATGAATTTGAGTTTTAAATTATGACTTTATTTAGTAAAGATGAGGATTTTTTCCTTTTTTGAGTGATATTATGAGATTCGTGAACTTTCCAATTAAATACTAGGCATAAAGATATTTTCATTCTT
Source organism: Eurystomus gularis (assembly GCA_013400335.1). Taxonomy (NCBI): domain Eukaryota; kingdom Metazoa; phylum Chordata; class Aves; order Coraciiformes; family Coraciidae; genus Eurystomus; species Eurystomus gularis. Next base: position 59,630 of record VZZY01004315.1, read on the forward strand.
GTTCTGTAGAGTCTGAGTAAAAGGAATAATGTTGGAAATTTGTAAGGTTTAGCAGTCTCTTCTAAGCAAGACTTTGAAAAGTAATGAAAACCTGGTCATATGCTACTTTTATCATGTCTTATTATATGTGTATTTAACTGTTGAACAGAATTAATATACATTTGTTAATGCTGTTGTATGGGGTTCTATTTAATATACGGAGTTTAGGTTTTTCATTCAGTCTTCAGCTTATCGGAAGACCTGTGCTCCTTAGTCAGTGCTTTCAGGTAATGCAGCTTCAGTGGCCCGATTTTCCTGAGGCAGCTCCATTGGTTTTGGTGGAAATACTTAGTGGTCACTAAGTCCAACATATGGCCCTTTATGAGCGTGCAAATTTTTAAAATTTCTTAAAATAAAATAAATCCAATCTGTTGCTTTAATGAAATTCAGTGTACTCTCAAGTGGCCATCTGGAACATATATTTGTGAATGTAAATAATTCTTCTGACAGCTAAGTGGTACTATCTTTGCTACTATTGATCCAGTTACTAAGGAATTGCTCCTTTGTAACTAGAGATCAGGACCTGGATCAAAACACACATGCCAAATTTGTATCCATCTTGTACATGATGTTCTCATTGAGAAGTTAAATCCTAGCTTTAAATCCAAATTTTAAGTCTGAGTTTTGATATATATCTATATCGTATGTCAGGCTCGGGGATATTAAGTTTTATTAATGTTATGTATATTTTTGATTAAACTACAGTACAGCAAACCAGTGCTTTAAATTCAGTTTTGGTTCAGCATGTAGTTTGGATAGAGCCTGATTTACAGAATGTAATCATGTAGCTTTTTAATAAGGCTCAGATCTTCTTAATGCTTGCTACATGATGAAGGGTTTCGCTCCTCTGGCTAGTCACAGAGGGGCTGCAAGACCGTGCTCCAAATGCATGGGCAATGATGGTTTCTTTCATGTTGCTTTTCCCCAGCTAGTAGCTGGTTCTAAAGTTGGATAGTAAATAAACAGATTTATATTTGTTGGAACACAAACATCAGTGAGTACTTCAGGAACTAGAACAGAAATAGATATTCATTAGAAAATCCATTGGAGAGATCAATTATACTTTGAGTTTGTCTTGTTGAAAGAATGGAAGTACTTGCTCCATGTAAACCAGATATTACTTGAGTGATCAGCAGGCGGGCAGACAAAGTAGGCTTTATGGGTAGTCTCACAGGTGAGTGAAATAATAAGAAAAGATTAATTCTCTATTCTGCATGTTCCCAGAGAAACCATTGACAAAAAACCTGGGTTTTTTGAGACTGAGATATGGAAGATTGTATCTTATGGAGAACAGTACATACACAACTCATCAGTCCCGAGAAAGCAAAGTGATGATTAAACATGATTGGATTAAACATTTGCATATAAAAGAGGTCTTTCTTAATATTCATTTCAGGTCAGTGTTTGATAAATGACTTGCAGATTTTCATCAGTGTTCTCATGTCTTCATTTTTGCATAAAAAGTGTCCTCTCAGGAAGTGTATGCAAACAGCAACATCTTCGGCATAGTTACTTATCACATAGGAAATTTTTAAGTACAAGTTGTATTTGGGTCATATCTGCGTGCTAACCTCAGAAATTAATCCAAGCTAGAGGAAGAATAAATATATTTTTTAGCTTCATTTTCTTGTTTTCACCCTGTCATAATAATGTAGTGTACTGCAGTACCTGAGAGCTTGGCAGGGGAGGGCAACACAGATTATTTTTTAAGCCCTTCAGATAGCACTAAAACATTTACTCTTTTTGGAGTAAAATGTTCATTTTATACAGGTTGCTTTTACTCTGTATACTATAGCTTTAAAAAAACCCCAAACTATTAATCCTTTCTAACAGGTCCCACAACCTGTTAGACTGTGCAGAGTCCTTGCAGTGCTGATTCTATACACCGGAATGAAAATTCACTTGTAATCAAATCAAAAGAGCAATCAGTGCCTGACATGTATTGATTTTTGCAATGATGCTATGTTTAAAACTGAGGGTATGACTCTTTGCTTTCATTCCTAATGATGTTAAGGGTGTTACTTCATGTCCGGCTGTGCAGAACAGCATCGGACAGTAACTCTTCTTGCAACACCCTATATCAAAAGGCTGCCCTTGAAACTCAATTGTGAGAAGTTTGGGTATGGATCCAGGCTCTGCATGGCTTATTTCTTTTTCCTCCCCTGTAATTCACAGTAAATCGTCTGTGCCTGAACCAGTGATTGGTACTTTGGATGTGTGCTCCTGCTGCTCGGTGCTGCCTGGCCGAGTGGGGTTTATGGCAGCTCGTCCCTTCTGGAGCGTGCCCATAAATGCGTGGCATATTGTGTGATAGCAGATGAAGACACCAGTTTTATGTCCTGTCTTCCAGCTAGTGGTTTTCTAACTACCGTGTTATTCTAACCAAATATCTCTGGCCCAACTCATCATTTAATTAAATAAAGGCAGATTCCAATCAACTTTTAAGACACTTGGAATTGCCTCTGCTTTTCTAGAAAGCAGTATTAATTTACACAATATTTCCTTTTTTTCTGTCCATTCAGTGAAGGTGAGACCTTTGATCCAAGTCGTATGTCAAGCCCTACAAAGTGGCCTCCCTATGGAATAGTCAATCCTTTCATATACCAGAAGTTTGCATGTTTTTGCTGGATTGTGATCTAATTTGCAGGCTGGGTAACAGATGAAGTTTGACTATAGCTGGAAAGATAATTTTTTGACTCAAACTGATATTTATCGATGGAGTTAATAATGAAAGGAACAATCAGGCTCCACATGCTTCCCTGAAATGTGTCCAATAGTATTTGCAGCACTAGTGGAGATTCATTTAAATGATGAAATAAGGAACATTTGTTTCTTTAAAAAGGTTTTGTGTGTTGCAAATGTGAAAAATACAAAAGTTTGGAGCATGTCATAGTGACACAAATGTAAAGTGCTCTCTGGATTGTATTGCAAGCATCTAAGGGAAAGAAGTACGCTTCCCAGGAATGAATTACAGCAGAACCAGGTGAGGTCAGAATAACCTGAGATAACATAATTCTATTTAAAGTAAAGTATTGTCAGAGGTCCATGCTTTATGTTTTCTCAGTTTAAATTGTAGCTTCTTTTACAGTACTGTCCCACCATTAAGTTTTGTGGAAAAAGAGCATTTATTTTTAGTTCATTTTAATTGTGTTGTGTAGCTTTGGTTAAGGAAGACCTCCACTTTTCAGTTTTACCATGTAAAAACCATTGCTGACTTTTATGTTTGATGTGTATAAGGGTAGCTAAATAATGAAAAACAACCCATCTTTCCTAATTTGGTAGGAGGTAAATACTTTTTCCTGTTTCCGTTAAATTCAGTTGATTAAAACCGCTAATGTTTTGTATGGAAACCAAAATGGGCCACTTTTGTGATGCTTCCCCACCAGCCCTGCTTGGCTCCTAAACTGAAGCTGCTGGCACTCAGTACAGCACTAACTGGACAAAAAGAAGCATTTTTCATCTAGAGGCGGTTACTAAGAACAAGTTTTTTTGGATTTTGAGTTTTTATATTATTATTATATTTTTAACAAGCCGTAAAACCCAAGAGTTTATCTTAATAGCTTTACATTAGTCATTGGTTAAGTCAATTTATCTTTTCTTTGATATCACTGAACTACCTAAACCCAGTTAACTGCTATAGACAAAACCCAATTCATTGCCTACTTCTATTCAAAGATCACTTTTTCACTGGTCTTGAATTAATTTGCATTTAATTCAAGGTTTCATTAAGGTAATTGTCTGTTTGGTTCACTCCTCTAATTGAAGGTTTGCAAGAAAATTAATGTGTGATCACCCGTGGGAGAGGGGAGGTGCAGCAGGTATCACACCGCCTTATCCCAGGTTCACACATGAAACACTCATGGTGTTTTCACAGGACACAGGACTTATTTCTCTGTTGTAGTCACAAAAATTGGAAGGCAACTGTATGGGCCAGTCGGAAACACTGTTAAACGCCGCCTTGGCATTAAGCAGATGGTCTGCATTACAGCAGTGAAAAGGCTGGCTCATCCTCTCCTGTTTAAAAACCTTGTCATTCCAAGGCTGAGTGGATGAGTATTTTTGTTCTGTCTCGTCTTTGCTGAAGTTTCCATTAGTACTAAAAGCTCTTCTCTCTGGTATTTCCTGGCCCTGTAGACTTTACAGGGAGAAAACATCTCTATTCTCTAATGATAAGAGAACCATCCCTCACACCTTTTTGTTTCCAGACATACCAAACCCTTTTAGGCTCTCCTTGCAAAATGAGAGCTTCATCCTCACGATCACCCTGATGTTTCTCTTCTGTGTTTGTTTCTGTTTGAATTTAGGAAACTAAGTGTCCAGATTTGTACACGTTACACCAGAGAGGGTCTTAGCAGGGCTTTGCAAAACACTGGTAATTGCATCCTGTCTTGTAGGGAAATTCTAACATAATACCTTCCAGGACTGCATTTTCTTCTGTTTTATTTCCCAGCCACATCACCGTGTTTCATCTTGTGATGCCCTCCCCCTAGTTTCCCAAGGCTGATATTTTAATTTTTTTTTTTTTTTTAAACTCCAAATATGTGATCTGTGCTCTGTACTACTGAACTGCAACCTCTCGCAGGTACTCTGGTCCAGGTGCCACATGGTTCTTGCTCCGCACTGTCTCACCTCTCTCTGTATAAAGATGTCATTTAGTTTCTTGTCTTCAGTAAAATTTTAACAGGAACGTAGCTATTTGTGTGCCAGTGTAATTGGTGAAATGTTAACCAAGGCTGGCACTATGACCAGTCCCACAGCAGTGATGCTAATAACTTCCCTCCAGCCTGACATTCCCCATTTAATGTTGCTCCTACTGTCCTACCTCTAGCAGTTTCAAGCCAATTTAAAATTTTTGTACTAATCCCCCATCTTCTTCAATTTAACTAATAACTTCCCAGGTGACAGAATGTTAAAGCTTTACCAAAATCAGACAGCTGAGATCGATTTCATTTCCTTTCTCTGGAAAGTGAGTTTTCTTCTGTAAGAAAGATGTCAGATTAGTGTGCCTTACCTGTATTAAACCCAAGTGGTGTTTTCCTCTACATTCCCTTAACTTAACTGGCTTCGATTATTCTTTCCTTAAAAATTGTTCTGAAGCTTTGCTGCTGCTGAGCTTAGAACAAAGGGCTTTTAGTTGCTCTGATGACTTTTTTTCTCTTTAAATATAGATTCAACATTTATTATTTCTGATGGCATGATATTGTTCATGTCTTGCTTGATTTATTTGAACTTGCTACCTCACATGAAATTTCATATGCCAGTTCTTCAGTCTTGATGGAAATTACTTAGTTGCTCATTTTTGGACATTTTGTTTCTTGAGATATGTGTTCATCTCAACCATGATAACCATGTAGTTGTCATCGTTGGCTTCAAGGAGAAGTGAAGCATATATGCATGTAATTTGGAGTCACCTGCTGTCTGTACTCCAGCCTCACTGTATAGTAGCTCCACTTCTTTTCAGAGTATCTCTTCATATAGCAAATGAATCTTTTGTCACTTGTTTTAATACCTTCTGAAGCAGCTCCCTTGGCTGGGCTTTGGTAGCTGCCCTTCACTGCCTCCTCTGCTCTCCCCCTCGGTCATTCTCTACCTCTAAGGTGAGGCTTCTCTTTGGTACTTTCTTAATCTACACGTGAACTCTGTTGTCCATGCAGAACTTGTTTTGTCTGTCAGTCTCCTTGATATGCGAGGACCAGGCATGCTGCCTTTGAGTTTTTTTTCTCACTTGAGATATGGATTCCTGTAAGTATTGGTGTCTCTGACTGAAAAATTCCTGTCTCCTTCCCTAGGCAGATCTTTCAACCTCATGATTAGAGATTTCCTGACTGGTCCCCTCACTGTGCAGAAATTGCCCTTTTGAAGCCAAGAGCTGTGACTGAAAATGCCAGCCTGCCTTTTCTAAGGGTTCTGTGAACATCAGTGAATACTTTAATTTGGAATCAGCATATAATAACATATTCCAAATATATATTTTTATAACCACCTCTTCTATTCCACTTACATATCAAAAAGAAATCTAGAATAGCATCCCCTGCTTGTTTCAATGGCTGAATTAAAGTGTCAGCAACTGCTTTTGGGAATATCTGGTCTAATATTATTATTAGAAGCATTTGTTCTCCAATAAATGAAAAGTCGTATTAAAAAATAGCTCTCTAATAACACTGCTTTTATATTAAAATCCAACTCTGGAGGTCTATGGCATGTTGCCCACCAGCATCATCACAATGGAACTATCACAGTGTTACTGTCTGGTCCCCAGATAATTTCAGCCTGGTTTTGATAGACTTCAATAATTTAATTCACCGACTCTCGTTTACCTCTCACTCTGATGAATCTCCATGACTTGAGGTAAGTCCCTCCTGATTTATATGTCTGTAAGAAGAAACTTAAGCTAGCTCAGTGTCATCTTTATTTAAAGCCTTACACAGCCGTACTGTGCTGCTTTTCAGCAGGTAATGCAAATGTTTTTTTTTTTTTAATTTCCTGACGCGCGAATTGTAATTTTCTGGGAAGCATTTAGATTTTTCAGTAAAGTAACTGAAGAACTATTTTAATGTAAATTTTGAATCAAAATGTATGTGTATTAGGATGTGCATGGATATACACAGAAAAGATACCGGCAAAAAAAATGAAAGGATTGGTTTGTTTGAAAGTACACAGTGTACTTATTTTGATTGTCCTAAATATACTCATTTAAAAATTTCATAAATTCAGTTAGAACTTCCAGTGGCCAGTTGGAGGGAAACACACATTTAAGATACTGAGATGACTTAAATCCTGTTGAAATATGGAGAAACCATTAGAGCAGTTCAGTTTGGTTTCACTAGATGGGCAGCTTTGTAGAAGCTGAAGATGCCTTCCTCATGCTGTTGGGTGTTGCCCTTTGGCCAAAGATTGGGTCATACATTCACTTATATTCAGTGTTCAAACTTGCCACTCTTCAGCCTTAAATTAATCATAAGTTTAAGAATTCAGCTGCAAGTATCATCATGGGGAATGCAGACACACTAGCAATTGGTGTTTAATGAGTGATGTTTTTCACCTTGTAATTAAATCCAGTAATGTTTGTTCACATGAAAAATAAATAAGGATGCATGATACTGGCCAGGAAGAAGGTCATTGAGAAAATTAATTATGAGAAAAATTTTCTTAGAACTATGGAAAAATGAACTTTACGAGGTAATGGCATGGATGATATTACTGAATATAGTTTATAGAAAGCAAATAAAAATAGATACAGATTTATAACAGATAGCATAAAAAAGTTTAAGGAGAGCTTTCAGCCATTGGTTTGTCCTGTTTGTTCTCTGAAAATGTTCACCTTTGGTATGCTAGCTGTGAGTTCACAGATAATAAAGACAAAGACCCACACAAACAGTTTTCAGAAAGGTCTTCTTTTATAAATAGTGCAAATGTAGGAAAAAGCCCCACTCTTTTTTCTTGTTGTAAAATACCATTGTCATTTTTTCCCACTAGCCCACAAGCTGCTTAACACTGAAAGGTCAGGCTTGACGGACATGTTTGGGAATATGTGGCCATGGAGTAGTACAAAATGGACAATGTCAGTGGAGGTGTCTCTGTTCTGTCTCACCTGTCTGTCTGTCCCAAGTACACATTATCTGCAGCTGCAACGATGGTCCTGTCTGCATATTCATTTCACCTCTGGTCCCTACCTCAGGTTCTCATTAGACAGCCCAGTCATTTGGCATGGTGGTGGGTTTCAGTAAGGATGCTTATATGCTACATTTTAGCTACACCAAAACAGGGCTTCCCTGCTCACTAGCAGTGACATTCCTGAAGCGAGTGCTCCAGATTGAAAGTTTGAAATAGGAGAGACCACAGTTTCAAAGGTGCTTTCTAAACTGTAGGTGTACTACCCAACAATTATACTTCTTGCCTAGATGAACCTGCTTTGGCAGGAGGGTTTGACTTGATCTCTAGAGGTCCCCTTCCAACCCCTACCATTCTGTGATTCTTTTATTCCTCACCTTAAAGGTGTTCTCCTTTAAGCAGGAAGTAAAAAGCAATTTCAGAGGTGTGTGTGCATCTTTTACAAGAGAGAACCTATGTATTGTAGTGCTGCTTATACAGAGTATTACAGAGGCATTAAAATATTTTGCAAAGCTAACAGATACAGCTGATAAAACATATTTACATCCTTACCTAAACAACCAATTGGAAAATCTGGGCAGATCAGACTGGTTTAGATAAAAAACTAATGAGCGTGAAGACTAAGTAACGACTGCCAGATTGGGTTCATTTTTTGTGTGGTGCTTTGGGCTGAAAAGTGGCCATTTATATGATATGTGACGATGACAGCTTTATTGTAAGAAGCATTGTTTTGGTCCCTGTGCAAATATCACAAGTATCCAAATCCTCTGGAAAACTGTGTTCTCCTTTTTAATTTGCAATTCTTTTTATTCTTCCTTACTTTTCTGAATTAGTGAAGCATTCTTCTGTTTGTCACATAAAATACACTTTTTCAATGTGCATCAACTGTTACCAATAGCCCAGACACTTCATTGTAACACAGAAGGGGATAATAGGCTAAATTATCCTTAAGCAATTGCAGTTGTAACTATTTCATGTCTTATTGTGGTATGCAAATTTGATTCTTTGCTAGGTCCCATGGACATATCTTCATTTTGACTACTGGAAGGCTCAGTAGGATAAATGGATTAAAGGAGGAGAACTAGCTCTTAGCTCTATTTCTTATGAGTTTTATGGTAATGCTTTCACTGATGTAGTTGCTGGATATTCCCATAAGACGGATTTCTTTTCCAAAAGTGGTTGCCTATCAGTATTGAACCAAATGTTAAAAAAAAAACCCAACCCAAAAATAATTGCAGAACAATGGGAATGGATCAAAGAGCAATGAAAAAGGGTGGTAGTGCTGAGATTGCTTGGTCATGCAGGTTAACAGTAGACATAATGAGATGGTGTTGCTATTTTTCCAATGTTATTTTTTGAAAGAACAAGTACAATAAGTAGCAGCCAGTATTACTTCAAGTCATGCAACCTAGATGCCATGTCTGGCTGGTTTTAAGAGAGAGAGGTGAGGCTTGCTGCAGGAGCGGATCTTGAGAAAGTACTGAAAGCTGGGAAAGGGAATGATATTTCATATTAATTCCAGCTAAGTATTCCAGGGAGGCAGCATAAAGAAAGGTATAACAGAAGTTCAAACATGAGTGCTCCTCGCTGGTGTCATTGACGGAGCGCAGTGGGGACAACTGAAGTGAGAGTGAGGTGGGCTAAAATAATTTGTTGGCTGGAGAGGAACACTTCAGATATGACAGTGTAAGTGCTAGTTGAAAATGGAAGTTGAAGCCATGGGGGAGATAAAATTAGCTGTGGACAAGAGAGGAAGAAAGAGAAGCAGGCAAGCTGAGGGATGGCTCTCCTGTGCCCCATAAAAAGGAGGGTAAGTGGAGGGAGCAAACTTAGGAAAGGCATAGCAAGGAGTCGACTAACTCCTGATCTCTACATAGTTATTCCTTGGTGCAATATATATATATATAAAAGAGTATGTAACATCTTTGAAGTAGAGACCAGCTTTTTTGGTCCTTGTTTAACGTCAGGCTTTTAACACCATACAAACACAAGCTGCCAGTGACACACTCCGGCTGGAGCACTGCATCTACGTGGTCTGTAGTACAGGCCTATCTCGCGAGCCTGGGACAGCTGGATGGCTGCTTGTGTCTGATATTTCCATGCTGGAGTGTACTCTGGCATGCAGGGACACACAGCTTCTGCCTTTGCAGATGGAAGTACTTCTGTAGGCAACATTTCCAATAGGAGGGAGTGAAGACATTAATCACCACCAGGAGGTGGAGAAATTTCCTAATGGCACTTAGCTCGTAACTTCAGAAAGTTTGGCCCAACCTGGCACAGACCCGTGTCATGACTGTGTACTCTACCTTATAGCATTGTACCCTCTTAAGTCTCAATGAAGCTTTTCTTATCAAAATGGTTAGATTTTTATTAAGTGTTTTCTTGCCAAGTAATTCATTGGTACAGCGTGGGGAGAAGTGAAAATATGAGATGGGCAAGCTGCAGACATAGGTGAGAGGGCTGTTCCCGACAATCGTAGTCGGCAGAGGTTTTCCCAGTGCCCGAGGGAATGGGAATAAGCTGCTTGGGCATGGGGGACAGAGATGATGTTGCGTGAAAGTCAGGCAGGAGAGAGGTTCCGCAAGGAGCCAGAATTGGCATTCCCTGGTGCATGGAAGAATGGATGCTCCCATCCTCCAGCTGCCCAAATAGCAGTGGACTCTATAAAACTGCTGTTCTCCTTCTTTCACTCTTGCCTCCTGAAACTCCTGCTGGCTGCTGTCAGTCCTCTGTGCCCTCACTCGGATCCAGCTCTGCTGCTGCCACCAAATTCAATTTTGCAGCCTGTCAAATTAGGGCAAAATAACTCATTGAATTCTGCCTACATTACTGAGCAGCCTTGGGCTGGCTTGGAAGGCAGATGGGTATTTAATTTGACATTTGCACCTCTGTAAGCTGGAGGAGAGGTTCTAGCAGTCTTGCGGGGGCCAGCTAATGCAGGTGAGCAATTGCCAATGGTGGACTAATCTCTTGAAGAACAGTAATATGTCAGGTTATACTCCAGATTTCTCTCTGTGGGATGATACTGCTCAAGGAAATTAAGCCTAAAACATAATTTGGCAATGGGCTTATTTTAAATACTGATTAATGGCTATTGCTTTAGTGCAGCTCCTGCTCTACTCGTGATGTTTTAATATGGCAAAGGAATTATGATTAGTGCTTTTAGGTTTTTAATGTTCAGATAGTTAAAATGCCCTGTAATAATTGCTCCATTTAATATTCAGCATAACTATTACAGAGATATCATTGTGTTTTGCTGTTGAAAAAAAAGAAACCGGGATCCCAACGTGATTGTGAATGCCTTTTTCTGGTAGCTTAAATCAAATCCTTAAATTTCAAAGTTCTTGGCAGCAAGTTTTAAGAACTTTAATTAAAAAATAAGTCTTCCATAAATAAATCAAAGCTGAAAGACTAAAAATTGTTAAAGGAGTTACTGCAATAATTGTAGTTGAAAGTTTAGTGGTGTATGTACCAGAAAGCACAACTAAAAGCATCAAAATCAGAAAACAAACTCAGATTCAGGAAGCCTGTAATCCAAGATGTACCTGTGCCGCATACAAAGTACCTCCAAGATTTGTAATCATTATTCTCATGACATTAACATACTTTAGATCTGATTCTGCAATATATCATACTATTGGAAGCTGGGAGTGATTTTCTAATACAATTACAAAAAAAAAAAACCCAATAAAAATGAAAACAGATTCCAACTCTGCAAATTTGTCTGATTCTTGGCAGAAGCAAGAAATATTTGCATATATTTCCCCTCTGCTACCTCGGAAGTGATATCTTGCATGCAGTGGTTAGTTTCCATCTTGCCCAGCCTGTAATTCTGTTGCTTTCTGTTCTCCATATCAGGGAAGAAATATTGCGTTATGGTTTTTTAAGCTGTGTTAAGAGTGAAAGGAGTGTGAACTCAAACCTTCCCTTGAAAAGAAGGATCTCCCTACCGCCTGTGTAGGACTGTCGTAAGGTGCAGAAAAGCATCTCTGCCTTTGTAGTCCCAGTACGCACTGCGAGGGGTTTGGCGATTTCTTATGTATGATCACCTCTCATAAGAATTACAGCTCTTCCATGCAGCCCCACAAGCTCTGCCTCTGCTCGGCTACATCAGCCCATTGGATTTCTCCTTACGTCTGTCTCCATCCCGTGTGAACTGCTGTTGTTGCTCTGGATGGGGTTGTGCTACCTCCCACCTTGGCCTCAGCCATCCAATTGTTCCCCTCTTCCTCACACACCTTGGATGATGTCCCACACTGCCTCCATGCATGGGCAAAACTTCCCACTCTAGTTCCCTAAAGCGTTACCTTACAGTCTCTTAAGTACCATTTTAAGATGATATCTCTGCTGACGTTAGTGTGACCATTCTCGAGACTTCTGCTTTAGGTAAGCTCTTTTCATTACATTCTCTCCCATATGTTCCCTTCTTGCTTCTGCCCCTGTCCTACTTGGCAAAGGTGTTGTGATCTTGATGTTCTTCCAGTTTTGCAGAAGTGCTAATAATTATTTATTTTAGTGTCATTTTTACTGATGGTTTAGCTGATCTTATCCATGTGTTGATGTACCACGAGTGATATGGATCCTTTCCCCAGATATATAGGTTCTTCTTCAGCTGTTAGTTCCTCTTTCTGCTCCCCTTCCTCCTTCATTTACCCTAAAGCTAAGTATGGATGGTTCATGACCTTCATCAGCTTCCTGGCATGGCATTTCCCATGTCTTCAGGATGAACCCAGGGAAGTCACATCTAGTTAAACAGGGGTTAAACAAAAACTGAGCACCTAATTTACCACCAGTATAGGACTGGCTGCTTATTCCTGTAGGAACACACCAAGAAGGGGATAGAAAGGGCAGGCAGCAGTATTGTTCATGTGAGTCAGTAATTACCTGTAGTGAGGCTGCTTAGCAGCTCCTGACTTTCCCTGATGTGTTGTTCAGGTAAGAATGAAATGGAGAAAAGGGAGATAGCTCAGTGTTTTGCTTCCCATGTGATTTTCTATGTGCATTTTCCAATGTTGATTGAAGAAGTAACCTCACTGAACTCATAGTTTCCAGCAGTAATGTATAGGACTAGCTAAAGCATGGGACTAGAGTGCTGAGTGTGGCAAGGGAAGAAGAAATGGGAATGGATTAGCTTCTAGGGTAGGATAAGCTGGAGGTTAAAGGAAAACCGAAAAAAAAAAAAAAGACACTGCAGAGATACTCCCATTAATCTTTAAAGTTGGGAGGATGATGTCTTTCCATAGTGAATGGAAGGATATGAAAGCCTGTAACACACAGTAACTAGAAGCCTAAATTAGAGAGGTTTAATACCACCTGTTTTATTATTACGATCCATGCATTTTTTAAATGAAAATAAGTGTCAGATGACAACAGGGATAAAGGTTAGGTGGAGAGCCTGAGCATCTGGTAAATGTTCTTTTCTTTTCATTTCAATCATAATTTTGGGTGGGTTTTCACTTCCTGTTTCATTATTTTTAGGTAAATCATTAAACTGATTTTAGAAATAAATTTGACTACCTGCTCCTTTTCTTGCAGAACGGCTTGATCTCCATAATTCAATTCCTTGTCTTAATGCATGAACTTTTTCATGCATGTTTATTACTTGTATGCAGTGCAATAAGCTCTTCCATAAAGATGTGTCCTCAAGCGTGGATTACTAGGTTAAAGGCTTTGGCCATGTTTGTGGCCAAAAACATTTTTTTTGAGCTGTTTAACTATGTTGTGTTAACAAGTACAGTGCTGTCTTTACTAGCCAAATGTCTTAACTTTAATAGGAGCAGCTGCATTTTCACGTGTTTTTGTATTACAGAACCTCTTGTATTGTTGACAGAGAGATACACATGGCAGAAAAATTTGCACATTGAAACACAGCTCTCGGTTGTTGACAATTTATGAAAACTTGGCAAATGTAGTAAGTGTTTGAATATGTCTGAATTCATTTTTCATAGAAAGTCTGTAGGAAATAGAAAAATCCTCATAGAGGCATCCAAATATAGTTCAGCCATTTTCTTCTGTGTTAAAATATGTCAAGAGTGATGTCTGGGAAATCAGTGTCTTCCATTAGTGCAGTGCTAAACCTCAGACAGGTGCCTCACTAGTGGCTGACCCCAGTATAATTGTACTGGATCTGCAGCAATCAGTTGTCCTCTTGTGTGCTTCTTCCAAACCATCATCACTTGCCTTAACTTTTCCAGTAAAATCCTGTCAAACTCATAAATGCCTTTCCCATTCTTTTTTATCTCTGAGGACTAAACTTCTATCTGACATTCTGATAGATTTTATAAGGAAATGCCTACTGAGCACATTTTGACAGCAGTTCTTGCGCCTGACCAATTAGTGGAGCTTACGGTAGGCGTCTCTTGGAGGGCCGCACAGACAGAAGTCCACTCAAGATGATAAGTTATCAGTTACAAAACAAATGATGTTTCACACAAGTTGGTAATTACTGGCTGCTCCATAACTGTGTTCCCACAGTGAGAATCGAAAAGAAAGTGCTTTTTAGCCCCCGCACCAGTTTTGGGATCACTGCCTTTTCTTCTGCCTCTGAAGTTACAGCACTCAGAGCATATTAATGAAGTGCTGTACGTGACTATCTGGAGAGGGTTTACAGACCCACCATCCTTAAGCTGTTAGCTGTCTTCTCCTGAGGGATGCATCACTGACAGCATGCACACTGCTGTTCACAGCATAGAATAAGAAAGGGGGTTTGTAAACCACCTTACAGCATCATGACTAGGAGCAGACTTGCCACTGGGACAGGAGCATCAGTTAGCATGGTGATGGTCACTTAAGCTGTTCAAACAGGGACTCAGGTACTCATGAGTGACCACCCAAATTCAAAGCCATGTTTACTGAAACTTAGGGCTAAAACATTTTGTCCTCAAAGGATATCTTAAAAGTCATTATGAATGAACACAGAGGTATAAGGTGGAGTGATTCTTTCAACCTCTGTAATTCTTGTACTTTCTGGAGATTGTACTGATACTTAAATTAACCAAGAGGTTTTTCAGCTCTGATTTCAGAGATTTTAGGCTGAACATGAAGGAAAAAAGAGCTATGCACAGTGAAATAATATCCCAGGTAACCTGATGAAAGCCCTATAAATAGCTGTTTGAAAAAAAGACTTTGTCATTCTGAAACTAATACTGTATTGAACTAGTTGTAAAGTTATATTGACATTATTCAAGAATGTTTAATCTCTAGTATTTGTGATTCTAAGTTGTGCTTATTAGATGTTGCTATTGGGAAAATGGACACCTATTATATATTCCTCTAAGAAAGGACAGTCATCTGGGATTCAGCACATGGCTGGACAAAAAAAGAAGAGAGAAAATTAGGTTTCACTGGGAAAGTGGGGAAAAAGAAGAAAATATGTATTATGGAGGTGGCTTAGTGGAATCAGAATCTAAAGACCAAAGATCACCTGTTGAACCAAATAAGTCAGGAAGAGTTGTGATCCCCAGGGATCCTGGGCTGAACCGGTGACTGAGCTCTTCCAGTCCTTGCCTGCTGATGTGAATCGATACCTGACAGCTCTGCTGCTGCTGTGCCAGAGGCTGCAATCTCCCCTAGCTGATCTTGGCAGTCTTCATCATTGGCTTGTGTTGTCCTGAAACAGCCATCATTTCCCTGCCTCACTTTATGGTGTCTGCTCTCAGAAATTACATCCTGCTGAATTGAAGGCCAACTCATTGACCTACTTCTCCTGCAGGAGTTTCCATGCCCTACATACACAAGGCTGTATGTTTCAAATAAAGATTGCACAGGAATAAAATACGCATCAGCCAGCTGACCTTCCTGATGTGGTCAGGAGTGTGGGAGCCCAGGAAGGGTGGCGGAGTTTTGGGCACAAAGTTGTCCGCAGAGTGAAGTCCCATTGACACTTAGATTCCCACTGCTTGGTTGAATCTGATAGCATGATTAAAGTTTCTGGGATGCCTCAGAGCACTTGTATTTTAGCCTCATGTTATTCTTAATGTACATATTAAATAACCTTAATCTCTATAGAGAAATGTACTGCAGCCTAAGGAGAGCTAAATCAGGCAGTAGAGGCTAGTCCTTAAATTTCTGCTGACTTCCAGGAAACCATGGATGTTTTCTTGCCTCCAGGTTTCTGAAATCCAGTGCTGTGATGCATCTCAATGGTTGGCAGACCAAGTGATTCTGGAAAACCAGCACATATGTATCAAACCCTGGTTGCAATAGATGCTTTCAGATTATTGTCCCAAAAGTATCAAAGAATGAATAAGTGAAGGAAAGAATGAGAAAATTTGTGTGTTTTTAGAAAGAGCAAAACACAGAGGGAGACCGTAGCTGTTTTTCAGGCTCTATCATATAGTAAGAAACATTCAAAACCAGAAAGTGTTGGAGGGAGATAAGGGACATACACGGGGGCAGTTGCGTTGCCAGTGATAATCTGCAGGAACCTGGGAGAAGCCAACCAGTCTAATCTTCTTAGGTTTTATCTCAGAAACGAGTAAAAACAGTTATTCAATAGAGATACACAATTCCAGTTCATGGGAGGATGCAGATAATAGCAACACAGAGCATCCTAGGAGCCACTGCGGCCCAATTAAGAGAAAATACTGAACTTAATCCCGTAAGACTCAGCTCAGTGATTCTTTGTTAAGGCAGCAGAGCTCAGCGTAAACAAGTTAAATATGCAGATATAAAACTGGATTGTGTAATAAACATAGATAGAGAGCTTGCCTTCCCCTTTAATGCATGGGAAAAGCACACTAAATGGGCCAAGAGGCCAGGGGAGACCAAGCAATGTGGTGTCTGGATGGTATTTCCTATTTTCCATCAAAGTCTGGATAAACCTGTGTGTGCTTATGTTAAAGACTTCAGGGGCTTTGGGGGTGGGGGGGGGCATACAGCCCCTCTGTGCTGCCGAGGCTGTTTCTGAATGGGAATTTGTGCTGTATTTAACACCAGCCACATTATTCAGCAGCTGGCAGAGCAGGAGGAGCCAAATACTGGCATGGAAGGAAGTCTGGGGCTGAGCGATGTCTGCAGGGGTTCATAACAGTTCCTGAGCACATAAAGGGTGTAAATATCAAAGAAAGACAGTGGTTATACTGTATGGGGCCCAGGGGTGTAGCAAGGGTAATGGGGTGGAATTAAAAGAGTGAAGATAGAGGCTGACTATAAGGAAAAATCTTCCTAGCTAATCAACCTATACAATGATGCCCTTTTCAGATGGAAAGAGCTATTGAAATGGGAGCAAACTAATTCTTCCTTTAAGAGTTTCTCAAGTTCATTAGGTGCTACCAGAGGCCTGGGTGTGGATTATTGCTGCGTGTATTCTGCTGATGGAGTGGAGCTATGGAGAAGAAAAATAACCATGTAAAGGCTGTAAAGCGCATGTGGGAAAAGTCCCGTTATTTCTGTCATTGTCACATGAGTGCTCGCCTCTCTGCTATTGTACCAGCCTGATGGAGAGTGTGACCTCACTGGAGACATGTTTACTCCCCCCATCTGCCGTTGCTGCATCTGCACTTTACAGTGTGACATCCTGCAGAGATGCCTGCACGTTGGCTTATTTGCAGTGCAATGTGGTGTTGTCTGTGGAGATGAAATGGGGTCGCATTGATGAAGTGTTCTGCTTTTCAGTGGTGGTCGTTAGGTGCGATGCCACATGGATAAAGCTACGCTGTGTTCACTTTTCGAGCTGTGCTATGTATAGTCTTAACTGCATGTAACTTACCATAGAATCATAGAATACCAGGTTGGAAGGGACCTCAAGGATCATCTGGTCCAACCTTTCTTGGCAAAAGCAAGAAAAGAGCAAGCTGGCCCAGCACCCTGTCCAGCTGAATCTTAGAAGTGTTCAATGTTGGAGAATCAGTCACTTCTTTGGGGAGATTATTCTGACGGCTGATTTTTCAGATTGTGAAAAATGTTCATCTTCTGTCCAATCAGAATCTCCCCAGGAGTAACTTGCACTCATTACCCCTCATCTTTTCCATGTGGCTCCTTGTAAAAGGGGAGTCTCCATCTTCCTTGTAGCCACCCTTTAAATACTGGAACGTGTTGATAAGATCTCCCCTAAGCCTTCCTTTCTCAAGGCTGAACAAACCCAATTTTCTCAGCCTTTCGCATATGGCAGCTTCCCAGTCCTTGGATCATCTTTGCGGCCCTTCTCTGGATCCTTTCCAGCCTGTTCACATCTTTTATGTATAGCAGGTATGTTTGTATGGTGGGTTCCTGCTGCACCCAAGGCAGATTTAAATGTAAAGTCACAAAGAAAACAATCCAAAAGAGACAGCAGGAAAAGTCTGAGTGCTTCATTTCATATAGCTTTGGGAAAACCAAGATAGACTTCTGTAAGCATTCAGTCCGAGGGGGGTAATTCCCCACAAAAGCATGCATTCTTATAATTTGAATTGTTTAAAATGTTATTTGTTACAAGTAGATATGCTATAAAGAAGTCTGACTGCATGTATTACTGTGCCAAGCAAAGATAACCTTATCTTACTGTTTCCTGGTTTGTTCTCTGTATTTTAAAGCTGCCCTTACACACACTTGTGCTGGAGACCACCAGGGTCTTCCTTCAGTACCTAACATAATTTTCTTTAAGTCTCCCATAATTCTTCCCCAAGGAAAGGGATATTTTACCTGCTGTGGCATCTAGACTCATCCTCAGGATGTCTTAAAAGCACAGCCGTTAAAATAGTGTTAGTGATTGGCGTTTTCTCTGCCTCAGTGTCAGTTATCGGCATTTTCTCTGCCCGAGTCCTCCCCAGTGGAGGTGTGTCTTGATGCTGGAAGTGCAAAAACTTGAAGATTGTAATTTTTGGAAAGCATTGAAGTGTCTTTTTCAGTAGGCAGCTAGGAGAATTGAAGACCGTTCTCTCAGGTTGATCTTGTGAATGCTGTCATTCTTCATGCTCTTTTGTACGTGCTAATGGCTTTGGGTTGCTGCTCCTTTTGTGTCTGATCTAGGGGACTGCAACAACAGTGCCAGGCAGTTCCAATGGCTTACCACACTGGAGAAACAGCGTTTCTGAATATATGTTCTTGGTTTTGGGTGGAAATCTCAAGTGCCAGCAGTGGAGACATCTCTGATGTCTTCTGCATGTTGTGTAAAACCATGCAGTTCCTGCCCACTGTACGATAAGGCTTTTTTCTTAGCTGCTTTTTTTTCCCCCGCTCTGTGGTGTTCAGGTGCAGCCGTAATAATTTTATCTGGATGAGTGAGAAAGAGAAATCTGTTTTTCTTTTTGTGTGGGAAACCTCAACTCAGAGATGTTCATGAAGGGCTGGCCAGCTGGCAGCGCACCACAGCTGCCCGATCACGTTTAACCAGAGCATGTCCTGCGTCAGAGCCCTCTGCCCAACACATGGGGAAGCCAGGCAGGAACAGAGAGACATATATGTCATAGTTTGGGCTGTTTGTTTTTAATTTCCTGGGTTTTGCTGACCATCATGTCAATAAACCTGGTTTGGTTTCATTGGTGTCCAGCATTTGCCTGAGTTAGAAAGTCAGGCGTTTTCCTTGAGAAGCATCGTTCATGGCATTTAAAAGGGAAACATGTTACCACAGGCTTCTGTTTTCCTCAAATTTGCAATATCTTTTGGTTTTACTAAGAAAAATGTTTCCATGTCTAAATATACACAAGCACAAATAAGAGCATTACTCAGTTGATTGGTTATTTCTTTCATCTCCATAGTGCACAATAGGGAATTTGTTTGGCACTTTTCCTCTCTGATAATTTTTGTTGATATAATAGAAGGTAACAGAAAGCAGCCGGATTATTCCATTATACCATTTGAAAAAAAAAAAACAAACCAATAACCCAACCAAAACTATTATTTATACCAAATGCAGTGGATTTTTCAGTGATCTCTACCCAGGGTGTATTTCTCTATACCCATCTAAAACAATGTGCTGTATGTCGGTCCTTCACAGTCTAGCCCTGTCAACATTTGGTGATTAAAGATGTTAGTTGCAAACTGCCTGATGTCTATATGATAAATACTGAGAGGAATTTAATGCCATGCTTAAGTATTTTTAAATGCAGCTTTGAGTGAGCAATTACTTTCCTTGCTGTCTAGTGTTCATCTCTAAGTTATTTATCAGTCTAAATGAAAAGACAATGAGATGTGGATTGTTTCCCAATTCAGCATACATGGGCAGGGAGGATTTGTGTGCATACAGTCTGTTGGCTCAGCAGACCAAAAGCAACCGTGGAAATGTGTGTGTCTGGACCCTGCACGCTGGTGTGCAGCTGAACTGCAGGAGAGGCTTTGATACAAAGCGGATGGAGCTTGACTGTCATGCCTGTATCGCTCGCTGAAAGCAAAGATTTCCAAAAGTGACTTTGGAAAATAAGCTGAAAATAACTGTGGGAGCATTGTCTATTGTTCTTCTGTAAACGATGGCACTAACATCAATATTAAACTGTCAGTTGATAGAGATAAAAGCATTAGCCTTTTAAACATTGCTTCTCTTCCAAGTATTCTGATCTATTGCATGTGTCTCATGTAATCAGAAGCTGTTACAGGACTCACCAAACCACAAAGAAACAACCAAAGTAGAGCGCAGCAGGGCTCCATGTATTGCCTACTGCAAAGTAACTTTGGCATTGTCTCGCTGCACACCCCTGTCCTGCCTCAGCCCTGCGTGGCTTTGTGTTGTACTTCACCAAGCGTTTGTAAAACACAGTGAGCCTCTTCCTCTAGTATTTTCCTTTGTCTTTTCCTTGCTTTTACCCCCTTCTGCATCACTGACAGTATTTCTCATTACCATATTTCTCCTCTTTGTCTTGTTTTCACTGCAATTCGTTTATATACAGTGAATATTTGCCCTTTGCTCACATGCAATTACAGTTGTTCTCTCTGTTTTCATTCTTTTCACTTTCCTGTCAATCAACTCATGTTTATTCTTAGGGATATCTGTGCATATACTTGTCCACCTGCCAGGTACCACACACTGACCTGCAGGAGGGACAGGGATGCATTGCTAACTGAGGGGGGTTAGTAATAAAAACCAGCAGGAACAGTTGGCTGAGAAGCAAACCAAAGACCTGGAAGCCTCTATCCGGAGGCAGGAGAGTCCAACTTGCATTTCCAAGTGTACCATCTATTTTACCCACACCAGAGTTGCAGCTGAGAAATGGAAGAAGTCATTGATGAACAGATGCAGCCAATAGAGTCTTTGCTTTATTTAAATAATTGCTTTGTTTTCCTCCTCTATCCTGGATGGTGCTGGCAACGGCATGACCTAGCTAAAAGGTATATTCTCTCTGCTCAATTCTAGCTCCTGTCTTGGTTACAGTTTAGTAGCTAGAGCTGATGCAGTAAATAAAATATTGTCATCTTTGTGGGATCAACGTTTATGGGCTGACACATGGACTGTGTGAACTCCAGTGCATTTCTGATCTATAGTGTAGAACTACTGGTTTTTGACAGGCTCTCAAAATGCATGTTAAATCCACACAGGCATCCCTTCAACTTTAACATACAATTTATGTTTTAAGTATATGGTATAAGTTGATAAATGTGGTGCTCACTTAATGCTTAATATGTGATTTAGAAATTTTCTGTGGAGTTCCTCATTCAGAGATCCTGAGAGCTCATATAGACCATGATGATGCTGATGGTCTTTTTTAACTTGTTGTATCAAATCCCTGCCAACTGTGGAGTTGGAGCAGGTTTGTAGAAAGGCACCCCACCTTTGCACACACTTTGACTGAAGCAACATTTGCCCTGGATAAGTTGATCCAGTAATTAATTTCCTTCATGCTTAAGAAGTTCCTTCTTTTTCATAACTGGAATATGAATTTATCTTAACTACAACTCTCAGCCTTGTATATCTTTATATCTTTACCTGCTAGCTTAAAAAGAGCCCTTTTAAGAGAAATTCTCTTTCTGTAGTCTCCAAAAATTTCCTCTTCCCCACCTCTCACCTGAACTAAATAGATAGGTTTCTTTATTTTGTTACTTTTCGGCAAGTTTTCCAGACCTTGAATTATTTTTCTGGGTTTCCTTTACCACTCTGTCATTATCAATGTTACTTTTACAATGAGGAGCTGGGACTGTAGGCAGTGTCATAGCAGTGCTGTTAATATTTAATATAATGGTAATTCCACCTCCCTATTCCTGTATGAGGTGTAAGAGAGTCCCTGGTTTCCAACATGCGGTCTGGCAGTCTGTGATTTATTCAAGGCAGCACTGAATTAGCCAGCACAGAGCTCAGTGATGCTGCAGATAGATGGTTTCAGGCTGCTGGAAGATTTCTTTTAAAGCTCTCTCAGGTGTCTCTCTGCTACTCTGCATCTGGAATGATACAGCAGAGTTATTTGTTTTTATGACTCAGTATTGCTGTTTTATCTGACAACAATACCATGCTTCATTGACAGACCTGCCATCATATAGATTGTCACTAATTATACTGGTGTTTTAAATGTTTACCTGTAAAGCAGCTCTGGAAATGCCACCACTCACCTTGGCAATTTGATTCTGGTCTTACTAATATTACTGTCATCTGTTGGCCCTCAGTTCAAGTCACTCAGATTTCTCATAAGGTTGAGCGCACAGATCTGGACATGCATCCCAGGCTGAATCCATGACATAGCTGAAGTGATATTTCAGTGGTTTTCAAACTCTCTGTTTGTCTTGTCTTTTTATGATACTATTGAGTCACGTTCTCTTTATGCTTCTCTACAGTTTCTGGGTAGCGGTACCACTAAGGGGTCAGTTGTCTCTCATCCTGTGTTCACACTGTTGACTAGTCAGTCTCTCATCACCATAGTTCTGTCTTTCTCTTTCAACCTATTTTCTCAGTCTATTTTTCCAATTCATAAAGTCCATTTTTAATCCCTTTTCTGTCCTCTGATTGCCTCACTGTCCCTCTCACCTTGGCAGTATCCAGAGAGCTGGTAAGAATAATTTTCAATCCCTCAGCCCCAAATTAATGAAAACAAGGAATATGACTAGCTATAGAACATAAAGCTCTGCAGAGCCATGCGTGAGATTTATTTCCTGTTTTACACTAATAATTATTCAGAGTATGATTTTCCAGCATTGTACTCACAGAGTATTAGATTCATCCAGACCACATTTCCTTAGCCTCAGAGGTAGTGTGAAAGGCTTACTGAAGTCAAGATACTACCTGCCATTTCATCCCTATGTACAGCATCTGTTATCCTGTTACTGAGGGACATCAAAATGACTTCACACAGGTTGTTCTTGACAAACCCATGCTGCCTGCTACTCATGTCCTTGTTATTTTCTGCTGCTTATAGGTAATGTCTGTAGGAAAATATTTTTTCAAGAACAAAAGTTTATCTGACTGTGATGGAGTTCACTGCTTTTTTTCCTCTTTTCTCCTCCAACTCTCTTTGCATTGCATCTTCTGAAGGATGCTGGGCAATCTTGTCTTCTTCATTCCTAAATAACCCCATTGACCCAGAATGCCATTGACCCAGAAGTTATTTCAAGTATCTCTTCAAGTTTGCCCTCCTTATTGGCCAAACTTTCTGAGCCAGTGCCTATCATAAAAAGTTTCTCGCCTTTCCCTTCACCTCATTGGTGATCTTTCATTTCCTACAATTTGCTCTATTGTAAATTGACTATTTTTAGTTCTAGGCTTTCTCTTTGTGGTTCCTGCAATTGGTAACAGTGTTTCCCTTTTCTTTATTTCCTTGACTCTTCAATTCCTTTCAGATCTGCCATTCAACTTCAGTTTCTTGTCTCTGACTCTTAATTTTCCTCTCTTTCTGATCTGCTATGGGCTACCTGAGTAAATACATCTTTTAGACCATTTGCATGATCTTTAAATTACTATGTCCTCTAATTTATACCACATGCTGTTTGCTCTGTTGCGTTATTTAATTCTCTAAAAGGTTTCAGGTAGAGTGGTTTGTGTGTATGACACACTGCAGATCACAGCTTTGTTGCTTAGTCTCTATATGCATTTACTTTCTGTGTTCTCCTTTTACTTAGTGTTTTGGGAAACAGCCTTTTTCACTCCATTATTTCCAGAATCATGGATGCGTGAAGGTGGTGCTCCAGGCAATGGCAGAGGTGTGAGAACTGCTGAATCACTCATGCCCTGACAACACCTTTCTTGAATGCTGCAGTGGTACAGAACAGGACTTGGTGCACTGGTGGTGGTTATTACGGGGTATGTTATCCACTGGTATATGAACAAATAAGGAGTTCTGTTTTCTGGTAGAGTTCCAATGGTCAGACACTTATAAACTGTTTAAAAACAAGGTACAGATTAAATATAACTATGTTCTAAATGCTGATGATTGCAGAGCATAGGCTTGTGCGTATGTAGAGTTATGCAGTCATTCCTGGTCGGATTTATTCCAAAAACATCTATTTCTTTTTAATATAGCTTCTCATTAATCAGCAATATATATAGGCATTATTGGTGTACATTTTAAATAAGTACCACAGCAAAAATTCACCATGATCAATACTTTTTTTTTTTCTACATTTTAGTGATGCACCTGTAAATGTTCAGATGTACCTTGCCTGCTACAGCATGACCCAAACAATGGAAGTCAGTAAAAGACTTTCCATTGGATTCATATGGCAGATATGAATATGGTACAGATCCATGTAAAGCATTTAACCTCAAAGTATGGGCCAATAATAGAAATGTAGGAATCTGAAAATATATATTTCCTGCTCTGAAAGAAAGGAATGGAAGTGCTGAAGAAAGTTATCCAGACCTACAGAGACAGCAGCTACCTTGCAAGGCAGTGGCTTGCAAGCACTTCCCTCTTATCTTTTGGCTCAGAGGATAGTATACGTGCACTCTGATGTTTGAAGTAGAATTTAACTTTTGGCTCAAGGGAGCCTTTAGTTTGTTAAATATGGATGTTCTTGCTGCAGAGCGGTCGCAGGTGGAAGCATGGTTTCTCTCTGTAGCACATCATTTTTCTTAAACGTATGCATTTGGGAGAGAAAACTCGGCTTATCTGTGCCTAAATCTTTTCTGTCTGGATCTGCCTATAAGAAACACCAATAAAAACTGTCATATTATAACAGTTGCAAGATTTCTAAGTGTGCAATGGTGTGATTGTAGCTGCCTTCAAATCTGTGAATTCAGCTGCCTTGTCAGGAGGCTGGCCTCTCAGCAGCACTGCTAGGAGGTCTGCGTTACCTGTAATTATACAGAGAAAATTGTTCAAGTTAATGCAGCATCTAAACGCGTTACTAGCATCTGCCTGTCTTGGCAGTAAGACAGCTACCACAAATAGGCGATGCAACAGGCTGTCAAATATCCTGAGTTCTGAAGTAACTTGCTCTTCTAAGAAAAATTTTCCAGCTCCAGTTACTAATCAGGCTGTGGGTAATCTTTCCAAGCTATGAAGCCATGGGATCTGTCACTCATCGATCAGCATCTGTCCTGCTTTCCCTACCAGCATCCGTTTCTGTCTGGATGCTGCTGAGGAAGAATCAGACCTGCTGCTGGGCAGACTGAGGGGAGAATGACAGTCCCATCCTAATGAAACAATCAGGTTATGAGCTGATTTGCATTTCTATTCCTGCTTTTGCAGGAACCTAGAACTGAACTATTTCTTGCTGCGACTGCAGAAAGCCCCAGGAGCAAGTTTGTACTTCTGTCTGCTTCCAGCTTTTGGTGTAGTCTCATGGAAGCGTGTTTTAGAAAACACAACTTTCAACTGTCTGACACTTTCCAGTCTCTTCTCTTGCTTGTCTATAGTGCTATCAATCAAATTGTTCTTGTTGGCTAACTGGTTTTGAGTTTTGTGTGGAGAAATTGTCAGTCCAAGATCATACTCTGTGAGGACAAACATGTGACTGCTCTGCCATGCTACTTCATTCGTGAAAATAAACTGATAGAGTATCAATTTGAAGTTTTTAGACCTTGAAATGATTTAAAATGTCTTAAAGGAAAGACTAGGGCTGAAACTTTGTCTCTGAGGCATCATTTTTAACTGAGTAGTAAGCTCTGATGGTATTTTCTTTAAATTGCCTGTTGTACAGATGCCTACAAAGAAAGTGCTTCTTTGGGACTGTTTGTGTTTAGTACTGGCATTTATTTCATTTCATGTGACAGATAACTTGACTTCTGGATCTAGTAATCACTCGCTCATATCCCAACAGGGCAGGTTTTTGACCTACTGAAAGGCTGTGGTTTTGTCTGGGAGAGCAGGCTGGCTGGGCAGAGAGAGCAGGCTGGCTGGGCAGAGGACCGTGGCTGTCACAGGTGCCCCCAAGCCCAGATGGCTTCTGCCACATATCTATGTGGGCTTCAGTTGCATTTCAATCAATCAAGAAGAGTGGGAGCACCAGGCTGCCCAGGTTCTGTTAGCAAAAGCTGATGTTGATGTTGTCCGTGCTGTTTCAGTGAGGCTGCCTGTGGCCTGCAGGATGTTTTGATATGGACTTCAGTAGTGCAGCTCCTGCACTGCTGGTGGTCCCCTGGAGATCTCGGTGTCAGCCACCCCTATACAGCCCTCCTTGTCTGTAGGACATGCGTGTGCTGTATGTCCATGCTACTGAATTTTATCATTTAATTATTTTTTCCATAATGAAATCTACTTAGAGTTATTGGTGGTGTTTGTGGAAATCGGATCCCACCTGATGAAGCCCAGCTGGCTGCGTGCTGCCTGGCATGCCTTCTGCATGTCATCTACAGGCTTCGCTAAAGACAGTGCCACCCAATTAAGATTTAAATGTCTGAAAGCCTTTCATATCTGTTGTGATTGATATTCCGTAATTGTGGGATTTCTTAACAGATTTCAGGTTAAGCTTCATAGGTTCTTTTTAGTTATTTGTTATCCTAAGGCTTTGATTGTGAGACACACTGATGAAATCCAGAGGATTGCTGGATGAGGCTGAATGAACTCTGCTTTATTCTTCAGCATAGTCAAGCTTTTCATTCACTTACAAATAAATGGCTGATTTCTGCTTGAGGGTTTTTTTTTTTTTTAAACATGGGGAAATCGAAGAATTGAATGCAGCCTTACGTTGTGGCAATTTTATTTTAAGCAGGTTTTCTGCTTCTTTTTTTTTTTGTCTTCGCAGTATTATACAGCAGGTAAACTAATGAATATATAATTTTCTTTCCTTTCTGCTTGTCATGCCCTGCTAACATGGACATCTACAAAGGCTCAGGTTGGTGTTACAATGTGTCTTCATCATATCTTATCGTACTCATTTAATAAAAAGGGGCTTCAATGTTGTTCTTCATCAACCAGCTTTTTTTCCCTTCCTCTCTTTAAAACTGGATCCAACTTTATTACTGCATAATAGATTCATCCAGAGAGGTGCCACATTTGTTTGTTAATCCTGAAACTATCCTTCAGCTGCAGCAAAATGTGCTGTTTCAAAAACACGGGACATTGATTTATTTAATTCCACTTAAATTTGCTATGGTTGCCTAGCTTTGTGACAGGGAGACAGTAGAAGCTACAGCACCTACAGTTTCTGGAATCAGCAAAAATGCACCAAAACTCTCACAAGCAAGTTTCTGCCTTGCTTTAGACCCCCGTATTTGACAACCTAGTAAAATGGCATTGTTAATATCTCATCTAGATGCAGTAGTTTCTTGATAGTGAAGGAAAAAAAAAAAAAAAAAAAGCAGAGCCACAGGAATTGGCCGTTTCCAATTGTATTCACATATCCTCCATTCATACTTTAACATCTCAGGTTTTTTTGTGTAACTCTGGGACTAAATTGTCTTGCCTGAGTGTTTCAGGTAGAAAGAAATACCCAATATCTACTTGATATCTGCAGTGTTATACTCTGTGCTGTGTTCTGCTCCTTGAAGGCTGTACTGACAGTAAAACCTCCAGTAAAACCAGGGAGGCAGGTTCAGGGCTGGGAACTGTGCCTTCTCCCTTATTTTCTCATGCTGAGTGATGCCAGCTTCTTATTTTAATCTCCAGGAAGGAGCTCTCACGCTTTGCTGTGTTACAACTTAGTGTTTTTAATGCCTGCACCAACCTTACATAAAATAAAAACACTTGCCACTAGTAAATATGAATTAATAAACCTTGCTGAGCAACATGTTAGTTCTGTAAGTGTGATCTGTAATGACTGGGGTTCAATGGAGCTCACTTCAATTAACTTTTTAAACAAGGTATTTTCCACTCATTGCACTTAAGAATTTGAAATACAGTGGTGTCTGTCTTTGCATATTTAATCACCCATTAGAAAGAAATAAGGGATTTACTAGGAACATTTTGTAAAGTCCAGCAAAAGCCTAGACACAGTATAAGCATCTAAAGGCCATGCTGAGGAAAAGTGAAGCATCCAGATATCTTTTCAGCAAGAATACTCTGCTGCTTTCCTCATTTTACAGATAGAATTTTACAGTGCTCCTTTTTTTGATGGCTTCATCCTGAAATGTCTCTATCTGAACTTCTCAGTATCTAATTTTAAACTGAGATGTCATCCAGTTAGTGCAAGAAATAGGGCATTTCCAGGTTCAGTCCCCCACTCCCTGAGGGAGGACTCGCTCGCCAGCGTCTAATAAATCACTCAATTTTTCATCCTCAATTTTCTCGTGTAAATTAGGATTAAAGTTGAGTGGGTTTGAGGGTCAGGCTATAAATAGATATTCAAGAGTTGGGGAAACTTCAGAGGATGGATAATTGTGTTTTACCCTTGAAAAATCACTTTTTGGCAGTGTTTTTGAAGGCCATTACCATGGCTAGTCCCTCAGAGTAATGGTGAAGAGTCTGTTTTGGTAGGGGCTTCTGTACTGCGCAGAGGGCAGAGACTGGGAATTGATATGTCTTTCTGTTTATGCTATAATAGTTACTGCCCTGACTCTTAGTTAGTATTTTTTACTTAGGATAAAATTGATCCTGTCCTTTTGCTAGCTACAAAGTTTTAGGCAGGTCTAGGTTTGCCATAAATTTATTTCAGTGCCAGTGAAGGCTTTTCATAACCCTAGCAAAACTCTAATTGATCTTCTTTTTTCCATACCACAAAGGAGGTAAAAAACACTAGTCCTTTGATTTGGGTATAAATGAAAACTAAAAGTGCTGAATTTGCTTCATGAATATTTGTGCAGGAATCTGCTAGAGGCATTAAAATTCAGGAATTTCAATAATTTCAGAAGTCTTACTGCATGCTGGTCTAGTCAAACTTTTGGGCTATATGCCACTCAAGCAACATTTTTTTTTAAATTTTGGTGGCTATTTGCAGCATCCAGATGCCTAAAGACAAGTATTAATCAGTGAAACAGCTGCTTTGCAAAATCCCAATGGTTGGAAAATTAATTGTTCAGTGTTTTAATACTGGTGAGTGGTTAGCATATTTCTGGTGATTGTGATCAATATATAAACTAGCATGAAATAAAATCAATTTTGTTTTAAAGAGAACTATTTAATGTTGAAATTTTAATGAGGTCATTTCTGTGATGTAGTGTTTGTTAATGTGCAAGTACTTGTCCTTCAGATATGCAGTTAATTTAGTAAACTTCTAAAAGCGTACTTAGATCTGCCAAATCAAACATACACTTAAGTAATTAACAAAGTAAGTACTCCATTTTTAATTTGGTTTTAAAGAATTAAAGAAACTCATTACTAGAAATTATCTGGTTTGGATTAAATGGAATGCAAGGGCAGTATTTGAACATTAAAAAATGTATTCAGCCAATGTGTGAGCACCTTACAACCAAAAAAGAGATTTGGATGAACTAGATGGACTCAACACAGAAGTGAAATTTGCAGGTAATTGCAATGGATGGACATCTTTGGAGCCCTATTTCCCACTGTGCTCTAGATCCATTCATGTCAGGCTGGTTGCAAGAGAAGTGCTGGCTGTGGTCCAGCTTTCATGAAGTGGTGGCCATAAGCTTTAAGAGGAGGACAGGGCACAGTGACATCCCACTGCTGCTTCCTCTTGCAGCCTGGATATGCAGGGAACATAAAAGTGGATGTGCAGAGGTATTAAAACTGAGCAAACTGCTGGACAGTCTCAGTAGGAGTGGTTTTAAAATCTGCACTTGAATGTCCTTAGCAGCAAGTGTCTTTGCAAACCAGAGCAAATCAGCTGTCTTTCCTATATAAGATCTTTTCTAGCTTTAGTGTTAGTCGTGGTGGTCTCTGTAGTTTAAAAGTAGGCTGTTATTTCTTTGGTTCTGGCTGTTTCAGTGTATTAGGTCTAATGTAACCTTGGTATAATGGCAGCAATGTGAAGTGAACTTATGTTAGCAAAGAATTTAGCCCATTTTTATTAGAAATGAATAGCACAGAGGTTGTCCTCAGGGTTTCAGGCAACTGCTACAGCGATCAGTTTGGTTGTTCTAATATAATAAGCAGATATTGACTTTAGTTGAGGTGAACACCAAGATTTACTGTCTTGAAAGCTAAAATATTGACTGAGGGAAAACCAGAGTCAATATTTACCTTGAGGGACAGTAAATCTGGATGTTCACTGAAATATGAAGTCACTATGATTTTCAGAAGGTTTGAACCCCTTTCTTTCTAGTTTAGACTGCAGGTAGTCATGAGAAAAGCCACCTGAAATATACGTATGAATTTCTTTTAATGAATCACATCAGTTGAGCAAGTGCACTTGTCCTTTGCAAGGTCAGTGTTATTCCTGACGTACATTAAAATAAGTTACAGAACATTATAAATCACACCAAATCTCTCTGGTGGTTAGTTATTTGGACTTTTCATTAAAATGCAGTTATCAGCTATTAAAAGAGAAACAAATAGATTTATGTTTGTGTATCTTGTAGAAGTAACTGTCGATGTCAAGGTACTTTAGCAAGGACTCAGGGTTTGCATGTCTGTGAATGGGAACTGGCTTCTTTTATTAGGGCAAGCCTATAGCAGTTTGTCTCTTAAAAAGTAGCTTTTGTCTGTCTTCCCTTTAGTTTATTTAGAACTGTTCCCGTCAGCTTGCTTTTAGGATTCAGTTGTTAATGTATTCAAAGTTAATTGTGGCTACAAAGAGTGATACAGTGGTCCTATCAAAGTCAGCAACAAAACTCCCGTTTAATTCAGTCAGACATCAGTTCACCTCTTGGTTCATTGAGCCCAAAACCCACCATGTGAATATGAATAAAAATTGAGGAAAGCAGTTCATTTCCTAAAATGCTAAAAGTATTTTGATTGATTTTGTTTCTTGAAAAAGTTAAAGGTGAGGCGCTAAGGGATTGAGCCAGGCTGGTCCCCTGGGTGCTGAGTTCTGCAGCTCCTCATAGGTCAGGTATCCGCAGCTTCCAGCATCTTTCTCCCCCCTGAGCAGTGCAGAACAATGGGCACCTGTGCCCATCTCATGGACTTTATTTAGTTTCTGTCCTTCAGGAGATGGGTTGTGGTAGTACAGCTCCATATGTGTGTTAGGTGGCTCAGTCTGAAGGTTTTTATAAATGCACTGTCATAGTGGGTTTGCATCAGATTGGGGAAGGGTGGATTATTTTCCAAGGAACTATTCTCTTTGTGCTTGGGAAGGGAAGTGGTGTAGCAGGACAAGAAAATTCTGTATCTGCAGCAGAGGTAGCAGATGGCAAATGTGATGTGGGCTAGGATACTGAGACTGTCTAATTTGAAGCTTGGACACACTCTGTGTTGCAGTTGAGCATCCATGGGAGCACATCTCAAACTCCTCCAGGCTCAGGCACTTTGGGTCCCTGGATTGGCTGAGGAGTGAGGACACCTCATCCCATCCCAGACTCTGTTCAGGGTTGGGACAGGGTGCTCTCATGGACCGAGGAGGTGAGAAGTGATCCCAGGTTCCTCTAGTTGGTGGGACCCAAAGAACAGCAAGGATTAGCCAAAATCCTCTGAAAATGCAAAATCAAGAACATCATCTGTTTGACCTTCTGAACTATCACAGCTGTTAGCAAAAGATAGGAATGAAAGACTCTAAAGGTTTGGTTGGTTGGGGTTTTTTGTCAAATACAAAAGAAAAGGAATTGGAAGCGATTGAAAAGAAATGATGGCAAGCCAGGAGAGAGAAATGGGAGGAAAACGTCCTGTGGAGGAAAGGAACACACGCCACATCACTGTGGTTTTTAAATGCAAAGATAGAGTCACAAATTATATTCACAGCTTCTGAAACACATACCCGCAGAGTTTCACCCCTGGAAATCATGCATCTCTTTGAGACTTCCATTTAGAAGCATAATGGAGGCTACAGATACACGTTCTAACTTGCTCTGAAGAAATCTGTCCCTTCCATTGGCGTGTGGTGATTATTTACACCTTCTCAGTGTCTCAGAGCTACTACTGGACATGGCATTGCTCGGCAGTGACACAGGCTGGAGGAGAGAGGGTGTTCACAGAGGGGACATCCAGTGGCCTTAGCAGAATAATTTAGGGAAATGGGTTATTTGTAACAATTGTATTTTGGGTTTTCGGTGACAAATGTAACTTGGGAATCCTGACCGAATTGGAAGTACAGAATGGGTCAGCAGCAGACTGCCTGGGTGTTGAGGTACCACAGGGATTGCAGGGCTAGTGCCATGTGCCCTCTGTCCTCTGGTGTGAAGTGGGATGTCTGTTGGAGGAGGAGAGCTCATGGGGCTTCACGTGTAATTGTACCAGCTTGACACGATTAGACAGCAGAATACAAATGCTCTATTAATAACTTCATTATTGAGATCCTGCCTGCTCTTGAAAGAGCACATCTGAAGTATCACTTCACGTCACGTGTATTTGTGTCACTGCATATGGGATCTTTGTTTTGTCCTCAGACAGATTTTAGTTCACGTGGCATCCCATCCCTGCCCAAACCCTGCTGATTTTCTTACACAGAAATCACATCAGGTAAATGCTGCAGGAGGGTTTGACCCCCAAAACACAGTTGCGAATTCCTGGTGTTAGGCCTCTGCTGCTGTCTGCAAGTGGGCTTTGCTGGTTCAGAGGTCTGAAGTTTAACAGATCTTAATGTAGAGCAGTGAGAGGTCACTGAGACAAGCTGGGATTTCCAAGCTCTTCGTCTCACCCAAGCAAGGAGCAAGGACTGCTTGCTGCAGGCGGCAGGGGTGAGTGCTGAAAGGCTGGCAGTGCTCGTGTCATGACCTGCAGGATTCACAGCAGTATTCTCTTACCCTGAGGAAAGGTTATTAATTAGAGCAAGGAAAATAATCTTAAATCCCTAAAGCCACTGTTTGTGCTGCGGCTGCCCCAGCTACCCTGCCGTGCTTGTGGAGGGGCTCAGGCAACACTCACACCATCACCTCCTGGCCTCTCCCAGCTTCATTGTGATCTCCAAAAGTCCAACAAGCAGGAACAGACAACCACCCAGCTCTTAAAGTTACTAATTAATTAATTCATTTTACCTCCCTTAATGCTGCCCAGTGAGATTTCTTCTCCCCAGGCTGCAGGTTCCCTGCCCACCAGCAGCCAGTTCTTGCAAAGTTTGGCACTTCGCCCTCTCTTGGTTTTGCCTTCCTTCTGTGATGAGGGAAACTCTGGTCACACCTAAAGCACACACATTTCCCGCTTCAACTGATCGTCTCCTGCAGATGGCAGTGTGTTTTGTCAGGCAGCAGAGGCAGAGTGTAGCTTTTCATTCCTCGCCATGGAGCAGGAAAACTAATAAATACTCCCTGTCTTTACATCCGTCTCCTGACTGTCTTTAGGGATGTGAAGGCTTTGCAGTGTCTTAAGAGGGATTGTATTCTCCCCAGTGTGTGCAGGGAAGTGGCTGCAGGAGTCAGTAACTCTCGCAAGGTGACAGGCTGGCTGGGGCAGGGTGGCAGCTTCATGCCGGGCTCGGTGTGCTGCTGTGTCCCCACACACCTGCCTGCTCCCTGCTTGCTGATGCTGAGCACAGGTCCTGCTCAGTGGGTGCTTTCTCTCTTTGCTCTTGTGTACACCAGTTAATGTTAATGAGCACGGCTGCACAGCTAATTAGTGCCACTTGTGGTTCTGCTTGCCAGGCTAGGAAGCTTAGCCTCTATCTGAACTTCGTACAGTATATAGATAGCTATTGTCCTGGTTTGGGCTGGGATAGAGTTAATTTTCTTCCTGGTAGGTGGTACAGTGCTTTGTTTTGGTTTTAGTATGAGAATAACATTGGTAACACACTGATGGCTTTAGTTGTTGCTAGGTAGTGTTTATACTAAGTCAAGGATTTTCAGCTTCTCATACCACCCAGCCAGTGAGGAGGCTGGAGGGACACATGAAGTTGTGAGGGGACACAACTAGGACAGCAGAGCCAAACTGGTCAAAGAGGCATTCCACACCATATGAGATCATGCCCATATAAATAACAATTTTTATGCCCATGCATCATATAAAATGGAGGGTGTTGGTGGTGAGGAGCAGATCGCTGCTCGGGGACAGACTGAGCATCAGTCAGCAAGTGGTGAGCAATTGCATTGTGCATCACATGTCCTGAGTTTTATTTAACTGTCTTTTTGTTATCCTCCTTTTCATTACAATTATTACTATTATTGTTATTATTTTATTTAAATTACTAAACTGTTCTTATCTCAACCCACGACTTTTACTATATTTTTCCGATTCTCCTCCCCATATACTAAGGGTTGGGGGAGTGAGTGAGCAGCTGCATAGTGCTTAGTTGCTGGCTGCAGTTAAACCAGTTAGGCCAAATACCATGGCCTTGGTGTGCAAAGATTGTTAGCCCACATCAAGGGATTGAGGTGCGCTGTTATCTTTCAAAGACCTTCGTGCAGGCCCAGTGGAAGCTGGAAATGTCGCACACCTCCTGTGCTTCCCGAGAAGGCCGCAGAGTGACCCCACTCACTTGTGCAAGAAGGTTGTTGCACCAGACATTATCGCTATACATATTTCATCCCTGACATAGTAGTCTTCATAATTTTTACATGTTTTTCATGTTATTTGGGCACAGACCGTGAAAAGGGATTTATGCTTAATAATCTGTAGGAAAAATGGTACTGATTGTGCTGCTGTCTTTGCCCCCTTCCTTCCCCTCCCTTTCCCCTTCCTTCGCGTGAAACATGATGCTCTTACTGCTTCACACTGTGCCTGTCCCCATGAAGTGCTGGGGCCTGAGTTGTGGGCCCCAAGTTGGAGTTGATCTGTGAATGAGTGACAACCTAGCAGGATGTTTTGTTTCCCCCACTGGCTTCATGTTCCAGAGGCAGAACCTGGTCCACCTGTGGCTCTATGGCTCTGCCCTCACCCATGTGGTCATGGTTGGGGTGGTGGGTGAGGCCAGGATTATATCAACCAGGAGCCGATCAGTTAGAAGAGCTTTCTGTTGGATGTGGCTTCTGTTGGGTCTGGTTGTATTTTGCTGAGCTCTCTCAGTGGTGTCCTTCCATGTGAAGGGCCACTGAGGGAGCCATCTCTGTCTCTGTCCCTTGTGTCTGTCAGACGATGCTGGCACCACAGTGGGCAGCAGAGGAGCTGGGCCCACAGGAACCTCTGGCAAGACTGTTTGAAAAAAGGCTTCTGAGGGGATGTTGCTGGGTTCAGTGTTGGCCTGTGTGATCAGGCAACTTATGGCAGCATAAAATGATGATGGCTGAGCCAGCACAACACCTCACCAGTCCCGACTTTTGCTTCCCTCTTCCCTTTCATCTCTCCTTCACATATTTTGCGCTTTTCAGCTTCTCTTACTCTTTCCTCTCTGCTAAACCCATGTAGAACGTACAGACAGACCTGCTGTTAAAATTAGTTTCTGACATTTTCTATTCATGAGGGGTTTTCTTTAGCAAGTTACCTTCTTTTCATTTGATATGAAGGTCATTTTCTGATGGGGCACCAGTTTTGTTTTCAACTGGTATCTCAATCTCTTCTTCCTCTCACCTCCAAAATGTTGCAAATAAGGTTTCTTTATTGTTGGGGCAACAACATGCAGCATCATAATCTGCTATTTTTAAATGAAGCTATAAAGTATTAAAATTGTGCCTGATTTTTTTAGAGGGATGCAGGGAGAGGGTTGTTGGAAGGAAGGCTTGTTGATTTACAGTTACTTTAATTGTGAAAACTGAATGACTCCACAGCAGCAAGGCTAAGGAAATTTTGGTGTGTGGAAGGAGAAATTTTAAGTGCATTGTCTTTTTCCAGGGCGGTGCATTGTGCTTCATACAAAGCAGCAGAGAACACTGTATCTTCAAATCAGCTTCTGTAGACAAACCAGGTTCAAAATAAATAACTTCTATTCATTACTGTAATAAAACCATTGATGCATTCATTTGTTTAAACCTAAAAATCTGCTAAAGTACTATATCCCAGTGTGCTGCTTCTAACAACCTGAATATCCAGCATCTTTTAAAACTTTTTATCAAGCTTTTGGTTGTATTTTTCTCTCGACACATATACATAGTTCAGGTGAATACATGGTTGTGTTTGATTAGGAGATGTGTTACAGATAAGTCACTTTCAGGGAAAAAAGCATTTACAATTTTTGTGTATGAAAATGAGATTTGTAGGATGCATGAAATTTCATTCTTTTATGGTAGATGACTTACAAGGATATGTTAGAAGCAAAGGTAAATGGGTGCTGATTTTAAGTTTGTACCTTCTGGAACACAAAAAGATGCAGTACGTACAGTCCTGATGAATGATGTGTGATGGATTATAGTGAGAGCAGTCGGAGCAAATGAAATTGTAATGAAGTTCCTCTTCTGGCTGCAGGAAATAGCTGTTATTTATCCTGTTTCCTAAGATATCGCATGAATAGTACTACTACTACTACTTAAAAATCCCTTGGCAAGTCAATAATGAATAAATGAACTTAAAGCTATGACAACCCCTTTAGCATAAGGAGCGTAGGCCATGATATTTTTCAGCGTACTCTTCCCTGGATTTGTCTGAGGCATTGTTGTGGAGATGCTAACCTGGATAGTTCAGATGAACAGTTTTGATTCTTTCTCCTGGCAGGTGTACGAGGCAGTCCCATGCTACAGCGAGTGCAATCAGTATTCTTGGGTAGTAGAACCATGGTCTCCGTGCAAAATCAACAGCGAGCAAAATTCCCTCCACTGTGGAGAAGGAATACAAACGAGGAAAGTCAGGTGCGTGAAGACAAAAGCACAGGTACTCCAGATTAAAAAGAACTGATACATACTAGCAGAAAGCTGCGCTGTCTAGCCCTCTGACAGTGAGTATGTTGCTGAGTCCGGTGTATTTCAAATGAAGAGAAACATGCGTTTACGTGCAAGGGTTTACAGGAAAAGCGTCTCAGAGATGCAGCCTTGTGTTATGATCAAGATGTCTTTCAGGAGGAAGGCATGATGTTTAAATCAGAATTCTTCAACCTAAATGCCATATATACGTGAAGACCCCTGAGGTGCAAAGCCTCCATATTCTGATATGCTAACATTTTCCCCAAGTAATTGCACTGCATGCACCAGGGTGGCATTCATTGTTAGTGAAGATTTGTTCCCCAGGCATGGGGAAATGCTGAGTTGTTTCCAAATGTTTGGATGTCACTAGCAGGAGCGCAAAGGATTGTTCTTGCTGGTTGTCATTTTCTATTCGTTCGTCTGTCAGCTGATCAAAGTTAAAATCCCTCTGTATGAAGTTTGAAATATTTAAAATAGTTATTAAAATCTGCGAGTAACAAAAGCATGTCATGTGTGTAGCTGGTTTTGATTTGCGTTAACATGATTAATTATACTTTTTGACCTGCCATGGTGCATATAGCTATTGTTTAACATATATGGGGTTGAGCAGATCCATTGATGTCCGTCGCTTGTGTAATACACTGAGGATCCTTTAATGAAAAATGTCTGTTTTCTGTGCAGGTGTGTAAGTACTGCTGAGGACCACAGAGGGGAGACTGTACCCAGTGCACTGTGTAATCAAGCTGAAATCCCAGATGTAATGCAGAAGTGTAGCTTGTACTGTCCCAGCGAGTGTGCAGTGTCTGACTGGGGACAGTGGACCAAGTGTCCTCAGGTAGGCTCTCCTACTTGTGTCTTCGTGGCAATGTTCTTTATGCCTCAGTCTTCTCTGTCCTTGAGCCATTTCAGGAGATAGCTATTTTGTAACAAATTACTTTCTGAGGGGAGTTAGGTTTAATGGATCCTGCCAGCATGATTTAATCTGGAGATGTTTACATTTCTACAGAGACTGAATTGTAGAAAGTTAGTTAGTAAAACACATAGTTATTACTGTAACAATTGATTTCACTCGTCCTTCCACTTGGTCTACAGGAGAGGACCCACACCAGTACAGGAAGTGCAGGGATCAGCATTCTAGCTGCAGTAAGGGCTGTCTGTGTTAGGAAATACTTGCAGGGGAGAGCTCTGAGTGATGCATGACTGCCATAACAACCTGCTGGTAAACCATGGCGGTGGCACTCCTCTGGACGGGTCTTGCCTGAGGGAATGGCAGATTTCCCTTCCCAACAGACACTATTTCTGTCCAGCATCTCCTCCTCAAAACCTTGAGAAAAGATTTGAGGCATCAGCAACAGAAGGACATGGCAGCAAGATGCATGAACAAGTTTTTATGCCATGAAATACTCAAAACTTTGTGAATTATGCAGGGATTCAAGACACTGCCAAACACTGTTTTCCTAAGTGTGCAGGATGGAAAGAAGCTGCAAATTCTGTCTTGCAAAAACTCTCTGGTCTCAAAGTGTGTAATGTCAAACCTATTGTTTCTCTCTGATCAGTGTTGAAATAAGTGCCAGGTTTAATCTCAGGGTTTTTTTTAAATAGACTTGCTTGATGTATTTAAGTGACAAACATGTATTCATTGCCCCTGTGTTAACAGGGCCATTATCAAAAGTGTGAGTGGTTATTGGACAGGTATTTATACTACTGCTGACACAGGTAATTTCCTTCCATAATATTTTGTGTAGCATATCAATATACTCGGTAAGAACATGTCAAATAAAATCTTGTGTTTCATTTCCTGCATTCGCCTCCCCTTGAGCCGCATAGCTTTGATGAAGTATAACGCTCTTGCAACCAACACAGACGCTTGGATACCTTTCAAAGTCCCGCTGTGGTTGGGCTGTTTCTTTGCCATTTACTTATTTATTTTTCTTCCAGAGATAGATTTCCTTCATTTTAGCATGCGGTAAACCAATGCAGAGATTCTCAAGGCCACTGGGTATTTTTCAGGTGCCTTGGTGGCAGTCAGCTGATCACAAAGGACTGCTTGAAGCTTTAAGCACCCTAGTATCCTGAAAACACCCTGAGTTTTTGCCTGAAGGCTCATTTTTGGCAATGGTGAAGCCTCTGTAGCCCACAAAAGTGGGAAAGGGAGCCCAGATCTCGTGGGCTGCACTCCATCAGGCAGTGTAGTTCTTGGCAGTCACAGGGCTGAGTGCCACAGTCCTTGTGTCTCCTTGTACATCCTTTTGCCATAGTAGATGTTAATTCATAAATGTGAGGGCATCTGTATGCCAATGCAATTAACTGAACAATATGTTTCACAAGCTGTTCTGCAATGCTTTGTTGTGAAACTGAGACAACTGTGTGCTGATGGAGCATGTGTTTAAATAGTTCTGTCCAGATATGTGGCAATAAACAGCGTCAAGTTTTATGGACAGATAAAACCCTTCCTTTGACGAGTTTACAGCAGTGCTATCTCCCTTTTATAGCTACTCTGGCTATTTGTGTTTGGTTTTGAGAGAGGACCACACAGCACAGTCCCTCCCAGGCACATGCTAAACTTCTCCAAGGTGAGCTCTGGGCTTGCTGTGAGTGCAGAATGGCTGTACCATTACAGTGGTGTATCTCCAGTATGTGTGAGGGCACCAGTGTGATGGGGCAGGGATTGAGGGAAACATGGTGGCCAAGAGTAAGGTATTGCAAGCACCAGGGTAATTGATGCAACCCTCCATCTTCTGAGTCACCTCTGGGAAAGGTGGTCACGGAGAATAGCCACAAGCTGGTGGACATGGGCAATGGAGATACAAAGACAACGGAGCCTACAGAGAATCCTATTTCGTCTGTAAGGGAAGAGTTCTGTGCGGTCAGTTGAATAGCTCCAATGGTTGCAAGTGAGAGCTTGGATCTGGACCTTGCATGGAGACCCTACATATAGACACCCAAATATAGGAGTCTGCTCATGGAGGTGAAACTCATGGCAAGTCTTTTGGTCAGACCTATTGTGCCTCTAGCCTTGCAACAAATGTCTTCCTATGGAGCCCAGAAAAGTTTGTGTGCATAGAACCTCTTGCTCATTAGGGCTGTCTATTTAATCGTGTTTGAGGGAATTTTGCTCAGTAGCTGGTGTACTCGTGCGTGATTTCTGAGTCATGCCAAACTGGAAGTAAACACTTGTCTGCTGAGGATGTATAAAATGCTTTTTGAATATTCACTGAAAACCCGTTTTCAAAGTAATCAAAAAAATTTGAAGGATCACATCATACTGCAAGGAAAAAGCAAAAACATGCATCCTGGCTGCTCTTTTTCAAGCACATTTCCACGTAATATCAAAATAGTTGGCATTTTTTTAGTCATAGCACTCTTGTGAGGCAGCTGCCAAAGAGCGTTCTGGGAAATCTTCCTATATCTCTGGTCATGTTTGGCTTGCTGGAGATAAAGAGGATTTATGAAACTTGACAAATTCTAGTTTGTAAGAAATGAACAATCACAGTTTCAGCTTCATCTTTGCCTGAGTAGCTCTTTGATTTGAGATATTTACCTAAGATTTTGGTCAGGTGAGAATTCTTTTCCCATCACTCTGGTGTTCTGCTCAAAATTTATAGTGTTGATAATAAATTTGTCTTGATAGCAGAATAACTAACTCTTATCAGCTGAATATAAAAAGGCCTTTTAGATTATCCAGTGGACCTTTTGTCAGTATGTCATTGTACTCTGCATACTTTCTAGGGTATTACTTGGTTTTATCTTGTAGCAATACTTATCCCGTGTGAATTTTCCACTTTTAGGATGGTAAATGATCTTGAATCATGTTGAAATCAATGAGTCATAAAGATGGTGACTGCTTTGTCAATAGGAAGTTTTTTTCTTCAATACATCTTTCTGTTAAAACATTGTATTTGTTCTACCTTTATTTGGCTGCATTTCCCTTTTGCTTTAAAATATCTGTGTTTCTAGGGTAGTCTTTTGTAATTTCAGATGCTCCCACAACCCTTGTATGTGTATTTTCCAAATGAATTGCATTTTTTGCATCTTGATTACAGTGCTATTTAACACTGCTACACAAAGCTAAATTTTAATATTTTCTTTAATAGCACTTCACCATGACCCAGAAATGCAACTGTCTGAAATGTAATACTTTGACGTTACATTTTTGAGTTTTTGTCTCTTTACTGGATTCAGGAAACTCATAATTACTGATTCAAAGCTTCCCAATTATTCTCACAGTCTCTGCTGTGAGAAGTGAATTCAAAATGGTTTTCCCTCTGATTGAAGACTGTTTTTTGGCTCATAAAGTTTTCTTCTTTGTCGCTAAGTAACATCCACGTAACTCAAATAGCAAGGCTTTAAAGCCATTTAAAATAACAGTTTGAAGCTTGCTAGTCAGGAAAAAAAAAATCATGAGCAAATTAAATTGACTTGCATTTTGCTTCAGAGATTTCGTATTCGTTCCAGCTACAATAGCATGTTCAGTCAGACATCATCACTTGATTGCTCAAAGACCAAGCTAAACAATCTGGAAACTGAAATCCTATCATCTCTGTTACATATTCAGTGATCGAATAACACGCACTACCTGCAGTGTCTTGACTTTGTATTCATCTGACTTGGAAATGCAATTAATTGACTTCAATTGAATTCATCAAAGCATTCTTAAAAAGAGTTAATATGTGAGTTGAGCTACAAGTCCCTGAAATAATTACTTAAATTTATTTTGTAGTATGGATAGCTGTTGCAGCCCCAGTAGCTGATCAGAGTGCCCTCCTTGTTTGCCTCAGCTGTTGGCATTTCTAGCAGCTAATTCCAAGAGGTCTAAAATTAGTTAATTAGAGGAGGTTACATGTCTACTGAGTCAGAACAGCTGTCCTTGTTTCAGCGAGCATTTTCCTCATGGATCAATAGCAATGTACAATGCTCAGGACTTGCGACAATTGGGTTGTTATTCTCTTGAATCTGTTTGAGGGGAGTGTAATACTGCAACAACTGATGATATTAAAAGTGGCACCAGGCAATATAGCCAACACTGAAGTTTTGCAGTGACTTTCATCATAGATGCGAGTCGGAGTCATTACGGTTTGGAAGTGTCAACTGGAAGAGAAGCTGTGGACTCTTGTAGATGCTGGGGCTCACTGTGTGCATTTCCAGAGACTTCATCATGACTAGTACCTTTACATGTAGGTTTGGCAGAGGACGTGCAGTATGGAGACTGCATTGAAGAACGGATCTTGCACAGAATTGTATTTCTAGCCCAAGAGAGAATTTATTCAGGTCAAGCATGAGAATTATGCTGGTCCAAGGTGATCTGGAAGAACATGCACTGCTCATTATGCATTGTTATGACTTTTTTTTAAAATAGCTTTAAAAAAAATTGGTAACTGCTATATTTTTTAGATTCGTTGTTTTATTTTTATTCATCTTTATTAACAATCTTTTTTTTAAAGTAATGGTTATATATGGAGGCAGATAAGGTTTTGGAACCCCGGATGCATCTCAAAAAACAAATTTATGCAAATACACTTTCATTTCAAAAGACCTCTCACGTTATTGTAAGTGGCTTGTTAAATTGTTACAAAACATCCACATCAGCATGAACAATATCACGGTTCATTGCACTGTTAAAAATAGTGAAGTTCCATTGCTGCCAATGCATTTTACCTTAGTTTGAGGTTGTGTGTTTCCTTATGAATAGTTAGTGAAATACAACGTGGCCAGCTATTTATAGTGCAGTATGCATTATACAAGCTGTTTGATAAATTAAAGAGCTTACAGGGCGCTCTAATGGGCTGCAACCTTGGTGCCGTAGCCTAGATCAATGGACAGATTTTAAATCCATCACAAAAAAGGTCTAATAGTATATATTAATGTGTGATATGTTAGCAGCTTTTACTCTGGACCTTAGCATTCATAACCTCACAGTTTTTATTTATTTTTTTATTTAGTGTCTTTCTCTTCCAGAACAAACTTTCTGTGCTTTGTCTGTTCTGTTACTGTCTGGAGCAAAGGCTGGATAAATCCTTTGTGTATGTTCGTGTCCTCACTTTTTATGTTAGCTTAAAATAGTGACAAGTCATCATGGAGGAAAAATGTGATTGGCTAAGAGAAATATTTTTTAAATGTGGTAGTTAATAGTGTCAATAATTCCTCCATAGAATCAACATGATGGCTTTTATAATTTCTAAACTGTCCGTTGGGAAAAACTCTGATTCCTTCCTACTTTAACATTTTACGTACCTCTCTTTTCTCCAGAATATTTTGTTTCTGTAGTGGTTTTTATAATCTGGCCTACAGATCCCTGGCTCTAGCCCAACTTTTTCACACTTCATAGAAAAGTGGTGAGATTTAATACAATAAAGTAGGCTGTGACAGTATAGTTATAAGAAACTTAATGTGTATGAACTATACCATTGGACTGTATGATGTCCAGCTGCTATAGGCTATTAATGTAGGACCTGAGTTAGATCCCTGTTATTGTTCCCATCCAGAAATTCATTTAATTCCTATCACTGATTCCAAAGAAAGCACATGCCTGAATTACACACCCCATTGCTTACAGTCATCAAGAAGGAATCTGAACTAAATCCAACAAACATAGTCTGTAAAACTTAACAGAGTTGGCACCTAGCCTTGATGGTACATAAGAGTTCTCCAGGTCTCTGACCTTCTACCATTGTGCATCACAGCTACTTCCATTTCTTAGGACTTGTTTCCTCTCGTATATTTACGGCCAGTCAGCACCCGTATTCATCACCCTTCTTTGATCCATAGAGAATAGAGACAGAAACTGGGCAAAGGTTTTCCACTTGCTAAGCAAGCACGAAACTCAGATGGTCCCCAGGATGCAGCAGGAACTACTTGTCCTTCCTCATAGCACCAACCCTTTGGCAGAGCAGAGGGAAAGATCAGGTGAAGATGCCGAATCTGAATCTAGAGTTGCTTTTATTGCAGTTTGCTGGAGATAACCCTGGAGCCGAGACCCAAGCAAGACGCTGAATTTCACCTCACCTTCTTTTTCTCTTTCCTCTACATGAAGTCTGTGCAAGAGCTGCTTAATCTGGACCCCAGCAAGGATCAGCAAGCTCTGTGTGTGTGGAGAGCTTCAACATCTGCACAGGGTTCTGTGTTGTACTCAGTTCAGCCCTCACCTGGCTTTGACTCTTGACTGAATTTATCATAGTAGGTCATTGCACTCTAAGTCTGTTATGCCCAATTCTACCCCATTATTACATACCAAATTCTCCAACTATGGAAACTAGTTATGGGATTTATAACCACAGGCATAAAAGCAAGTAGCATGGCCATAAAGAGATGATCTCAAAAATATAAGTCAAAGTTAAATTCTCATTACTGAATGCTTCCATTGTATGTACCAGTCTTTCTCTTAACAGTGTTGTTGGCTGCCACTTCTGCTCATTCCTTGCGCTTCCACTGTAGAAGTGTTGGCTAATGCTGAACACAAACCAGCTGTGATTACCTTACAGGAGGTAATGGCTGACTTATTGTAAAAATAATTTTAAAAAAGCTTAATCTCCGATCAGTGAAAGTAGTAGTTATTAATAGAACAGTAGGAAGTAAAATAGTGTCTTTGAAAGCGTAGCATCCACTCAGTGGGAAGAGAGGAGCTGTAAATGAAGATGCTCAGTAAAGGATTGCTGAATCACAGTGGGTTTTATTTATTTAAAACCCCCTAAACTGTAGATTTCTATATACTTGTGACAAGAAACTTGGATTATTAGTGGGGTAGAGCAGATCCAG
The DNA here is from genome assembly GCA_013400335.1 of Eurystomus gularis. Lineage (NCBI taxonomy): Eukaryota > Metazoa > Chordata > Aves > Coraciiformes > Coraciidae > Eurystomus > Eurystomus gularis. The sequence continues at coordinate 103,995 of VZZY01004315.1, forward strand.
TCTTGATCCATGCATCTGAATGGCACCTCCACTATTTTGTATGGAAGAGTATTTGAACAGTCACGTTGTATTTGTCATGTTCTTCTTTGTGAGAATATTCAGAATCAACCCCTACTGTAACCTTGCCCAAATCTTAATTAATTCTGTGATAATTTCTTACTTAAGTAATATTTCTTTTACTACCTTTTCTATAATATTACTGACTGCTGTTTCTGTGCTACCTCCTAAAAATGTAATTTGCCCTGGATGGTAATCAGATTTTCTCTCTTTGAGATATCTTTTCTTTTTAAGACCCAGTTTCAGGACTAGATACATACCATTGATACTAATGGTAGTGATGACAATGGTGACATAGCATCTTCCTGCTGCTGTGCAACTTGCACACTTCTCTTTATTATTGCTTGTTAATACCCTCAGCATCTCCCTGCTGGGAACAATCCCCCTTCTTTAGCTTTCACTGTTCACATCCCCTAATGACTTTGAGTCTGCCAAGCCACTCCTCAACCTTTGCCATGTGTTAAATATTTAATCTTTCCAGCCTGGGATTTTGGAGGGGTCATGCAGGAGTTGTGCACCCAAGCCCATTGAGATTCCAGGGCGGCTGGATACTCAGTTCCCTCTTGCTCCTTTGAAAATCCCAGCTTTCATCTTTTTCTTTGCAAGTCATTCCCTCCTGCCGCTTATTCAGTTCCATATATATTTGGCTCAATTTTTTACATAGTTAACTTGAAAGAGTAAGGCCAGAAAATCAATTATAAAACTAAATTGACTTCTCAATTGACGTAAAGAGAAATTCAACAAATAATATTACAGGATATTAGTTACAGTTTGCCGATTTTGAATTTTTGCATGTTTCCCATGTACTCAGCTTGATTAAATGAACACTTTTTTAACAGAGATTCTTTATTATTCAAAACTGGTAAAAGTGGGGAGCTTATCACATCCACGCTGGCTTCTGAACAACATGGCTCATCAGCACAGTGAGAACGCCGGCTTTAGAGCTGCGGTAAATCAGTTGTTTATTTGGATCTTGGCAAACAGCAGATAGATCTTGACCTTTTAGTCTGGTCTTCTACCCACCAGGAGGACATCTGAAAGGGAAAATGGTCCTGCTAGCCAGGAGATCTGAATGGCTGTATGATAGCCTGTGCAGTGCTGAGCTGAGTGAATGCCCTGGAATTGAGCACAATGGGGTGCCAGCTAGATGGGGGGAAAATACTATTTTATTAAAATAAGTTACTTATCTACAAATTTTGCATATTTTCTGTCTGCAGGTTCTTAATTTAAAGGGAGCAAAACCAGGTATTTCCAAGATGGCACGGATTTAACTTCTTTCACAGCATTCATTGATTTTTTTTTTTTCCCTTTGGTAACATAATGCAGAGATATGTTGATTAGGAGTAGCTACTGAGATACCTCCTTTGATTTTTTAATTTGTTTTGTTTTATTGGCAAATCATTTAAGTTATTAGTGTTAGTTGTGAGGATGAACAATCAGATTCATTGTGGAAAAGGCAGTAAACGATTGGTAAACAGTTACTATAGGTTTAATTTTCAGATAATTAAGAACAATTGGGTATTTTAGGTGACCTCGAATATTCTAATAACATTACCTTTTAAAATGATTTGACAAGGTGAGTGTCAGCAATAAGAACATAGTAGAATTTCCTTCTCATACTGTAAGCATAAGGAAAATAGGCCCTGACAATGTATTTTAAGACCAGACCAGACTTTTTTTCCTATTTGTCCTGGTATTTATTCTCTTTAGTTATGCTATCATCTGTGCAACTAATCCGGTTTACAGCAGTCTGAGGTCTAGATTTATGCTGCAATGCCATTATATTTCTTGTTAATATTCACAATACAGGAATTACCCATACTTTCACCCATGCAGGCTTCAGTGTTTGCAGGCAGTTCTTTGCATGATAATAAGCCTGTGGTTGTAAACTGTTAGTTATTGTTTGTAATTAAAGTACTCTTTAAAAAAAAAAGTTTTAAATTCCCAAGCATTTATGAAAATGTATTTCTGCATACATTGGTTTTTTTTGTTTTCTTTGCTGTTCCGGAGCAATCTTTAGTCTTAATGAGAGACTGTTAGGAATTAAATAGGTCATCTTGTTCAGTACCTGGCTGTTAATACCTTTAATAGGGATTTATTTCCTTTAAATTTGCCCTGACTGCTTCCACACACCCATTCCCACTGTACTGGATTGTGGGAAAACAGCTGAGTTTCAATGGGACAGAGTCCCTGTCTTTGAGACTGCTTTTCTGTCCCAGCCCTGCAGCCGAAATGGCTCCTGCGTATTCCCATAATCACCTTGGCTTAGAATAAGCTTATTTAGACCTTTTCTTGTGATTTCATTTAATGAGAGCTCCTTAGAGCTCTTTACCTTAGCCTTTCCTGGTGTCACAGGCATTTAATCTTTGCTGCCGCGACTCCTTCCTACTGAAATAGTTCCCCTTGGCATGAGATGTGGATGCAGCAGCTGAGGTTTGGACATTGGCAGAAGCACCATGTTCCCCGTGGCCCAAACAGTGTTTATGCTATAACTTTGACTTAAGTAAACCAAGGTAAAACTTCAGAAATGCCTGGGCAGAGCTGGTTGTCACCTCTGTGTGACGTCCAAAGAGAAGAGCTCGCTTGTGCTGCAGAGGAGGGGTAAGCAGCAGGCTGCAGGAGGGGATTTGTGGGGATGAGCAGGTGCTTTTCTCTAGGTAAAGGGGATGTTTCTTGCAAGTCTGAAAGCATGTGGTCACTACTGCTAAGTCTGCAGTGAAATGGAAAGGAAACAGCTCCATGCTGCAGTGCTAAGAGACTCAAGATAGGGTACTGCTAAAAACAAACAATTTTTGAGCCTGTCATGTGAAAACACAAATGAAAACCAGCCTTGGCTCATACTTACATGAAAATGTAAACAAGCAAATCGTGGTTTATAGGCAGTCAGTCATCAGTATTTGTATCACATACTTTGAAAAGTCACCCCATCTTGTTGTCAGCATCATAACTGCTATGCAATTACAAATATCCTTCCTAGAAATGGAAGCTTTGCTGTAACACCTATTATTACTTCAAAATGCATTAATTGTGCCAGAAATCCTGTCCCCTTATTCATCATGGTGGCATTTTCCTAGAAGTCTTGGAAAGAGGTGGAAAGTAGAGCACAGTGAAACAGCGCTATCTTTATCCTGGGGTTCCCAGGGATCCTTACAAAAAGGTGTGGAAATAAGTAGTATAGAAGTGCCTAAAATAGCCAAATCAGTGTGGATAAAAGATGACCTTTAGTAGTATTGGATTCTTACCTTTGAACCACATTTCTTTTCCTTCATATGCTTTTAAGTATCTTTAGACCAGAAGCGTGGTTATGTTGTAGCTCAATATGACTGTGGACGTGCATGTAACAACCTCAGGCAGTTGGTGTCTTTATGATTTATTAGGGTCTCTTGTACTGTCCATCACTTCTGTATATAGGTGTGTGATCCGAATATTATGCAAACCCGAACTCGACAAGTACTAAGGTCTTCTGTCAATACAAAATCGTGCCCTGAAGATTCACAAATGAAGCCATGTATTCTTAACCAAAATTGCTTCCAGTATCAGTACAATCTAACAGGTAGGTATAACTTTCCAATATATTCTTAGCAGGAAGTGACATTAATTGCAACATATATTAAATTGGTGTTCTGCTTTGCCAAATACCTCTGCATAAAAGCCTCAGCTTCTTGAAGACTTTTTGTACTTGTATTTTTGTTTTCTCATGATGTTGGTTAAAGCCTTGACATGAAAAGAGTTATATGTAGACATCACTGATAATCACTAAAGTTAATTATATGCCTACTTTTTTTTTTGCCCACAGATTAGTGGACAAATGCACAATTTTTAATTTAAGTTGTCATTACAGGTACACTGGAAATAAAAGAGGTTAAGTGGGAACATTTCTTTTGGTGGGTTAGCACCAGAATTATAATGACAAAATTCCAGTTTAAAAAGTATCTGTGTGATTCCAGTGAAGCCAATAATACCAACAGAAGTCTGATTTGAAGACAAATACGGGTTATACGGGTGGACATAGGATATTCAGAGCAAAATGCATTATTTAGGACCTTAGAAGCAATTAAATCTGTTGCAAACAAACAAATTCTTTTTGTGTTGGCCAGCTCAGATAAATGAAAAAGGCAGAGAGGAGAGATCTAAGAGGAGTTTGGGGGCTGGTGGGAAGAGAGAACAAAGCGGGATAAAATATCTGCATATAAACTCAGCGTGTTTGAAACAAAAGCCCTAGAAACACACAGGCAGCAGGACGATGCCTTTTTTATCATCACATTTCAGAAATGCAGAACATTTACGCGTTCATGTTTATCAGAGATAGAAGACACTTCTCGTGTGCTTCCTATTTGTTGGTGGTATATGGAAATTTTAGTTGTTTGTGCTATGCTTTGTGTTTATTTTAAGCAGTGTTTTAGGGCTTATTTCAGTTTAGTTATATTCTGATCATCATAATTTCAGACAAGTAATAAGATAGATTTTTTTTCTACTCAAAATACTGGTTTTATTTCACGAGTATTAGAGCTTAGCTTTAAATAATGGAAAGCTTTGCCTTGAGACAAGAGTTAAACCAGAGTTACTCTTCAGAAGCTTCCTCAGCTACTTTATCAAAGTGAAATTTTCCTTCAGACAATACAGTTTTGTAGATGTGCCAACTGGGTTGAACTGATACACTTTATCAGTGTTTAACAGTTTTTTGTGCGTTCTGATGCACCCCTAGGCAAAGCGAGCAGTTTCTCTTCTGAGACTCGCTAAATTTCAAGAGCAACTTTATTTTGTGTGGGTTGTTCTTGGGTTTGGGATGCCCTGATGTGGGGAAGCGGTGCACTAAGGGAAGATAACCTGCATGTTGAATAAGAAGATGTCAAAATAAGGTGACGGCTGTGACCTGCAGCAGTGTATCCTTTGCTTTTGTGTCTGCAGGCTGGAGCGGGTGCCAGCTGGGTGCCAATGCCACCTGTGGGCATGGAGAGCGGCATCGCCTCCTGAGCTGCCAGCGCAGCGATGGGGCCACCGTCAGCATGCAGCTCTGCCAGCGGGTGAGGATGACACACGCATGTGCACAGGACAGGGAGACAACAAGAGGTTCATTTTGTTTCCATAGAGCAGGTGCCTTCTTATCCCCATCAAGACATCAAGTTGTGTTCTGTCCTGGGAGTGCAGTGGCTGGGTTTGGGGAACAAAAGCATCCCCAGGGTGTTAGTGGGTGGTATCACTAATTGACTCAAATGTATGGGGCATGGCTACCAATCCTGCACTGCCCTAGTGGCTCCAACAAAGCTAGTGACCAGGGAGATTGTGCCTTAGTAGAAGTTTGGGATTGTCCTTTCAGAAGAAGACCCAAACACTGAGGGACTCTTAGATGTTAAATTCTTCAACACCAAACCACTTCCACTGATTGCACCCTTGGGAGAACTCCCCATAAGTAGCGATTCTGGTGTCCCAGCTCGCTGCCAATTTTTGGTTTCCTGACTTGGTGGCCAGCCCTGGAAGGAGGTGGCTGGGTGACCTGGGGGGTCTGACACCTGTGTTTCCTTGTCATCTCACAGCTTCACCTGGAGAAGCCCATGCAGATGAGCAGTCGGTGCATGGTGGGCTGTGCGGTGGACTGCCAGCTCTCGGCGTGGTCAGCCTGGTCGCAATGCTCCCATACATGTGGTGCTGGCGGTGAGTCCCCACGTGCTCTCCTGTCCCCTTTCTACCCCCCCCATGGCAATGCAGTGCAGATGGGACCCCCAGGCCCAGGGGTACACAGCCCTGAGCAGGGGTATGGAGCACAGGGAACACACTGAGCCCTTCAGAGGTGATGTTGGACACTCTCAAGGTCCTGAGGTGTTGGATTTTTTTGAACAAAACAGGCTGTTTTCAAAGTACTCTTAAGTGAAAAATGCAATTTAGGAAACCAAGTAGACAGATGCCTGGAGGATTATTTTATTAATTAATTCAAACTCTCAGAATTCAGCCATAGAAAACATTAACCCCAGAGAGAGGAGGAGTACATAGGGAGCTAGCAAAGAGCTAGGGCAAGTTACAGGTTTCCTAAGAAATAGACAATTAATGGATAATAACTAAATACAAATCCTCTAGTGAAGCTGCTTTTAGCAACATAATTACATCTCACTGAAGAAAAAACACTAAGATTACTTTTCATCATTTAGCATATGCCCCTGTCTCCATTTTGTATCCACAGGTCCTTTAATTCTTGTATGACTCCAGTAACTTGGGCAGGTTTTCTGTAGCCAGTAATGCTCACCAGCACACAAAAAGTGAAAGGATTAGGACCTTTTAAAACTTTATATGATTTTAAAACCCCTTTGAGTATTGACATGAGGAAATGCATTGGAAGTTTTTATTTAAAATAAGCTTGTGATGTTATTTCCCAGGCTTCTGATGTGCGTTAGATGTACAGCTAATGGTCTTTAAGATGCAAGAGCCATAATGTATATTTGAATCTAAGTCACTTAAGGTCAAAAAGGAAAAAGCTCTTAACTTCCATAAAGTGATTCCTTCAGATGGATTTCAGAGATCAAAGCATGCTACAGAAAAAGCTTAATATTTGCATTAGTGGTGTTCTTTCTTTGCTGAGCTTTTAGCCCTTTTGTAAAGTAGTGCTTTCTTAACAGAAATGAATAATTCATGGACAGTGTTTTAACAACAACACACTAGGAATACTATTAAGTCCAAATTTTATTTTTCCTTTAAAATGCATTTTGGAGTGTTAATACTTTTGTTGCTGAACAGACTTAAATTATTTTTGAGTGTTCAGTCACTTACTAAAATAAACAGAGCTACATGTGCAAAAGCAGGTTGTAACTTAATTATGGCTTTTAGCATGCTAAAGGAGCAGCTCATCCTATATAATGCCTGAAGGTTTTTTGTCCTAAGCTCTTATATTGCACAGTTTGCAAAGGGATGTAGTCAAGTAAAGGCACATCTTGTATTCTGCCTCTGATCCTGAAATGCTTGTGCCAATCCTAAAGGCTGGTTAAAGAGCTAATGGTTGCCGGTGCATGCGAGGAGCAAACAGTTACTTCACATCCTCAATCAGAGCTGGGCTTCCGCAGAGGAAAACTGGAAACATCCATGCCCTGCTGAAGCAGACCTTCCAGCGTGTGTCCTGGCTGTAGATGCCAAACCTCATTAAGGCTATGTGAACCACACAGTCAAGCCCAAGCTCAGCTCAGTCTACGGGTCATCTTCTGGTCCTCTAAGATTATAACTCCATTGCATTACTAGCTAGAGAGCTGACTTGTACAGTTCAGGCCAGAGATGTGTACAATTTAAAGCTGGAGAACCTCTTGTGAACCTCTGGCAGCTAAGCAGCTGGGAAAGTCTTAAAAATTGTGTCATAAAGAAGCCAAGTTTTGCTCAATCCTTCTCTATCATTTGAATAGCTTTGCAGAGACCCAAGAGTCCTCTGAATCTCATCCCAAAGCAGGAGCCTCAATGAAACAGAACTTTGCATCCAAGTTATTCCAAGCGCATGGTTTATTTTACTGCAGCTCCAGTCCTGATCTGAGTTTTGCTGCAGCAATCCTCAAGTATGGAGCTACACTGATACCAAACATCAGTGATGGAGTGACCTTGGCACCAGTCCTGCAGCCATGGCCTTTGTGTGGTTCCAACAGCAGAAACACCGTTGTTTCAGCTTCTTCACTGAATTCCAGTTGGTTATAAATGCTACTTGACGATGGTATTAACAGAGAAAACTTTAATAATGTCATCTTCTACAGGTGGTACTTCACAGAAGAATACGGTGAGAATTTCCTACCCAAAGGTTCATAGACCGCAATACCTTTGAAATTATCATGAGGTTCTCACAGGCATTTGTGAGAATAGGATGAAGCCTCACATTAGACAGGGAAAACCAAAGGATGAAAATAAACAAGCTGTGGGAATTGGCTGTAATAAACACTGATTTGCCTTCCCTTTGCCAAGTAAGAAATTGCCCACTATTTGATAAAGCTAAAATGTAGGACTTAGGTGCACGCTTCTCAGAAATTATTCACAGCAAATTGGTTGTACACACTGTTACTGGCTTCGCTCACAATAATAATCTGCTTTTCTGGCTTTTCTTGGAGAGCGTGTGAAGGGCCTGCTGAAGTACCATAAACAACTTCAAAGAGAAACATAATTTAAATATAATTCAGATCAAAATTTAGCATTGCTGGATTTATGCTTTCATGTGTTTCTTAACTCAAGCATTGTTGCTAACATTTTTATTCTGCCCATCTCTTCCAGTAATGGTTTGCTGTGATATATTTTAATGGATGGTACCTTTCTCTTGCTCAGCTTTTATTTTATGGAACAATGCATTCAAACGTGAAGTGGTGCTGCTATGTATGTGGCACTGACAGCTAATACGATTCTGGTACACAGCAGCCAAAGGCGAATATATTGATTTTTATAAATGATTATGAGTAAAGTAGATCTCTCTTTCCTGCCTGTGCTGAGCCTACGGAGATGTATAACTGATATTTGCCTGTTGCAGCTGTAGTTCTGTGCAGCATCTGTTCAGGACGCTGGCTGGGGCTTTAGGCGGGTGTTGGGTTATATATGAGGGTCCCTCATGTCAGCTGCTGTACTGCTATGAAAAGATGTGTGGTACTGAGTTAATGGATGATGCTCCCACAGCCTGAATCAAAGTTACTGGAAAGATGTTTGGTAAGGATAATCCCCAGCAAGTTTTATTTCCTGTGTTAAGGGAAATGAATACATAAGGAATCTGAATTTTTCTGTGTAAACGTTTTCCAATCCCATGTGATTTCTTCTAAGTTGTCTAACAGGAATGCTAAATAGTATAAAGCCACCTAAACCCATGCTTTATTACTTATAAAGCAGATTTCATTAGATAAATAATGGAATTTACCTGAGTTACCCAGGCTTGAACATGCTGCTGTACCTTGCTCAGTCCTCAGAGCCCAAAAGAGACCGTAGTGGGTTGCAGAGATGTGCACCTCAACACCAGACCGATGAGGGGGACAAAGACATGCACTACTGAAAAATTTAGTGGTTATATTTTTCACTGATTCATCACCAATTTGGGAAAACATGTTTGATTTTGCCTCCTGAAGAAGAAACTTTTGTGGCATTTTCTTGCTTGCTACTCAAACTCGGCAAGTTCTAGTCTGATGGTGCTGGGAGATGTTGCTGGAAGAGGGGCCATCAAAACCTCTCCCTGAGCTGTGGATGCCCCAGTGCCTGCCTGCTGGAGGGACTGGCAGTGGGAAGTAAATAAAAAGCCTTATTAATCACCATCCCATCTGCTTATGACTTGACCTAACCTGACCTCCAGGGCTGTATTTAAATGTCTTGAGTCCTGCTCTAGTCTTGCAGTTGACTGATAGGACTGTATTTTGTATGCTCTGCTCACACTCCTCAAACAGAGAACGTCGTGTCAGTAATTTTGACTGGGATGAACTCTAGCAGGAATTTTCATCATCTTGGTTTCAGCCACGACACATCGCTTTGTGGGGATAAAATGCAAGGAATGGCAAGAATTTGGGGGGTGTTAAAACATCTTATTCTTCTGATTTGAAAATACGATCCTTTGTTTCTGAGATGAAATTTTAGCTGCTGATGCAAAACAGGATTTTTAGTGACCAGCATTAACAAGACCTACCTTTTTTTCCACTTTCAAAACCGAGGACAAATTTGAGGATATGAAGAAATACTTTTCAATTTTCAGCACACTTTGCGTCTTAATTTTTATATCACTTAACACTGCAGAGTGGAATCAGAGGAATTAGAAATGTAGCCAGTTCACTGGGAAATTAAAGAAAAATTTACTGGGAGGTTAAAGAAGTAACTAGGACTGCTTCGACTCTTCCAGAGTTTGTATTGGGAGCAAATTAATTTTAGATGCAATGATATTCTGTTCTCCATAGGCAGCAAAAGGTATTTTAAAAGTTTGAATAGAGTTTTTCTGCAACTTGAGTGGTAACTGAGCACCTAGATAAGGTTTGTGGAGTGAGAAAAAAAAAAAAAATCTGAGCTTTAAGAAACTCACTGAAGTGATTGTGCAAAGAAAGATTTCAATAAAATTTCTTTCTTTGATCATTTGTTCAGAGTATAAAAAGAAAGTGATAGACTAAATGAGCCAGCACTGGCTGACCATTGTGAATGTAGTGAGTTTAAACAGTTTGGATAACCAACTGTAGTAAACTAAAATGTAAATACATAGAGAATGGTTGTTAATTCCTCTTAAAAGGAAAATCTTGTTTTCTATTCAATGATCTTCCCATTTACATTTTGCTAGAAAGATGTTAAACAGAGTGTATGGAAGGAAATTATTTCTTTAATTAAAAAAGCTTGATGAATACTTCAGGCTTTCAAGTCCCTCCTAATGGAATCAGATCTTTTAAGCTTAGGAGATCTTCTTTTCCGTAGCTGCTATTTTGGGAGCTCTGGTGGGGCCGCAGAGCTCCCTGGCCTGGGTGAACCACCTGCCCTGGGGCATCTCAAAAACTCCACAGCCACGGGCTTCCCATGGTGTCCCAAAGAGCCTTTTCCGTTGCTTACCAGCCCTCAGCATTCAGAATGAAGAAGAATCCATCAAATCTGGTCCATTGCTGAAGAAGAAGAACAGCTAATTTTGGCTGGTTGGGCAGGGAGGGGGAGGGCTGCTGTGGGATTTGGCAGTAGTGGGCTGGGAGTTTCTCTTCCCTTCCTCTGATCCCTAGTGAACCACAGGAGTTTTTACCTTTCTATTCCTCTCAGCTGGAAGGATTTTTTTCCACCTCCTAATGTATCTGATTCTGTGACGGCTGAATGCACAGTCATGTGGATAAGAGCTTTTATCATCACTTCTGTTACAAGCTCCCCAGGTCCAGGGGATTAGAACTGGAAAAGGAAGAAGTCTTAAAACTGGTTTAAATAGGTTTAGAAATGGAATTCAATGGGTCGGAGCAAGGGAATAGGATTGTAAAGGTAAGAGAGCTTGCTAAGGTACCCATCAATAATTTTTTCAGTTGTGTCGGCTTTTAATTTTTACTTGCTAAAATGATTTTAGAAACCCTGCTCCATAGACAGCCACGATGACAGTTATTAGAGGGATACCTTAAACCCAGCTGCAGTACCATTAGTTAAAAAGTGTGTGCACAAATAGCTGGGAGAAGGATCTGGCTTGATATCACAGCCTCCCCCCTTGCAAGGGTGTTTGCTCCCCCCCCTGGGCTCCCCTCTGCTCATGATGGAGCTAAATGACTGCAACCCAAATGGGAGAGCTCCACTGCAACATGTTATCTCTTTCCTTTTCGGTGAGTTAGCAATTGCTGCTGTCTGGTTGCATGTGTGTGTGCTTATTACCCAGACCTTTGTATTTTTTTAGCTGCCTCTCAAATCCATACCTATTGAAAGTCAAGGCAGAAATTTTGTCTCTGGCATAATCTTCTGCATCCTGTTGCATAAGGGCTTTTCTTTCCCACTTTTCTGTTTAATTGGAGCCAGGATTCTAATTGAAACATTTTGAGTGAAAACATTCCTGGATGTAAATGGACAGCAAAGGAGACAGAAATGGAATTGCTGTAACTTTAATGAATATATTCAGTTTTATTATTTCAAAAGTAGTAACATAATTGCTTTTTCCATTCAGTGGCTGAACAAGTTTTCACCAATAATAAATAGGATTTTAATGGAAATGGTAGAAATGGTTATGGACGATAATAGCCACTAGAGTATTTGTGATTTCCAAATTAGATGCACATAATTGCTCATAAAAAGAAAATTTAGTTTGTTAAAAATCTCTGGAAACATATTGAATGTGTAATGTTAGAAATGATTCTGCCATAGGAATTATTTTCTTGTCATATCTAATAATCAGGATTTAGGCAAGTATTTAAATGTGTTGCACAAACAAGTAATATATTTGGAAAACATGCAAAACTGTGTTTAAAAATTGTATTTGAAAATATCAGTGACTACATCACTTAGACCTAGCAATTCTGTCCATATTATCCAAATTGTCTTCACAATTAATTGCTTTATTAGCAGATTTTAGGGGTGGAAAATGAACTAGGATTACCGATAAATCACAAAATCTGCCTTTCTTCCTTCCTCCGGATCTCCTTCACCGTGTCCTCTCTTCTCCCCTCGCCTAGGCCAGATGGTGCGTGGGCGCTCGGTGGTCCTGCGGGCAGCGGGAGAGGGCAGACCCTGCCCGGAGCAGCTCACCCAGCACAGGAGCTGCCCGGTGAAGCCCTGCTACAGCTGGCTGCTGGGCCCATGGTCTCCCTGCAGAGTCCAGGTACGGCTTTCTCCAGTGCTCACCAAGGGCTTCTCAGGTTCCCCGCAGCCAGGGTCAACAACAAAAATAATCGTTACATGGCAGAATTGATTGAGGCCGCAGTTTGCGGGTCAGAGGTGTCTGTGTGGCCATTGAAGGTGCTGGTAAGATCTGCAGGAAAGCAGGGGAAGTTCAAGAGTGGTAAACCTCTGCACCTCATCTTCCAGCCATCAACAGTGATTTATAGCAATACGAGTTCAAGTACTGCAAGCTTATAGAGGTATTAAAGGAGATGTACAGAGTAAATGTGCTCCAGCAGGCATAGTCATGGTGACCTATAATTTAATTGTATAAAATAACTCTAACAAGAAAATAGATAGGCTAGATTTCAAGGGAGCTTGGCATTTTTATCTTTTTTTTTTTCTTTCCTTTTTTTTTCCCATTTTATTTTTAAAGTTCTGCATAGCAGGTCTTTCCTTACAAGGTCTCTGATACAATAGTGTGAATTATTGTGTAAAGTGCTGGTTTCTACTTTCTCCTTAGCCTGGCTGTTTTGTTAATGACCTAAAAATGGCTGGGTTCAGTTGCAATGTGCTGCAATGTGCTGTATGCTTAGCACTTCTGCTTGGCACTGAAGACGTTATTTTTTCATTGTCAGTGACTTGCATCAGGCTTGAATTGACATTTTTACCCCCTCTTTGCTTTTTCTTCTCTCCTTATCTGTTAGATCACATTTCCAATATTAAAACATTATTCAGTAACCCAGTTTAAGCAGAGGTGAATGTTTCACAGTGAGGTTTCTTGGGCAGAGTGAAGTCTGTTTGGGCTGCTTAAAGCCAGTTTTGCTGAGATGGTGGTGGGAGAAGTGTGGTTGGGAGAAGAGAGCCCTGTCTGGTCCCAGGGGACAGGATGTCTGCATGGATGTGTGGCTGCTTCTCCACATCATGCCATGTAGAATACTGAAGCTAGTAATGGACATAAAGATACATCCCTTGTGTTTTCTGCTCAGCCCCCTACCACACTGAGAATGTCTTGAATACCTGTGTAGGTTTTAGATGTGGTAGATGGCCATGTAGCAAATACTGTGGGTGGCAGAACAGATACCCAGAATTTTCGCCGGTTTTCACAAATGTCTGGAGAATGACAATCTTTGGACAGTCCAAGAGCAGAGAAACAAACACATTTGTATTTATTATAATGAACAGCATCTCATTGCTACTATGATTGTGAATATGGTCCTTGTATGTACTGCACTCAGTATTTATTTGTACAAACATAATGTAACAAAATGATAGCATCAGCTGATACTTTGTCCAGCTAATGTAAACAAATTCTGTCAAACATTAGTGAAGAGACCTTCAACCTTAAGAGCTAACATAGCTGATAAAGGAATTAGTAGGGAAGCTGAATTAATGCCCTGGCATACTCCAGATAACACATTGTGCAGATTAAAAACGTGTGCATCCAGAACCCAGCTAAATTTCAGCTCAGAGCAAGTAATCACAGCTTTCCCTAACTCAGGTACCATCCCACGCTTTCAGTGAGATAGAGCTTGCGTCTCTCTTAAAATTACTGAGGTGTAGTCTCTCTACCCTTTGCTTTGTTTTAGAGAGGAGCCATTTTATTTGTGTTCACTTCTCTGTAATGAGGTGCTTAGGAATTAAATGTAGTTCATAAATACAGGGTGATTTATTCCTGTGCTTTACTGGAAAAGAAGCTTAAGCTTACTTTCCAAAGAAAGCTTTCAGAAGTCCTGTATTAAAGGATGCTTTGTGAAATAAAGTAAAGGCATCCTATGGTAAGACCAAAACACATATTGTGAAAGTGTCTTTCTGTAATAATATAAATGAGACAATTAATTATATGGCTAAAATATTTCTTCTTCATATTATGAGATAACTGAGACTGCGTTTCTTAATTGTACAAGGACTATATGCTAAGTCAATTTAATGTGAGTAAATAGATGTGTCTGCATGTTTAGGAATAGAGCTTGCTAAGTGTTCTGTACTGCTGATTTTCATAGTACAGAAATCAGTGCATTGCTCTCCAGGTAATCCCACGTCACAGGCACACGTCTGGCAGTCATGGGGCATTTCTGCTGCATTCAGGGGGATACAGAACTTGGGAAATGGTCAATACACCTCATCTTTCTACTGGAGTTGAAGTGGTTTACCCTGATTAGCTTAAAAAAAAAAATAGCAGTTGCTGACACTGTTCATAATTTTTCCATTAAAGGAATATAAGTGAAGTAGTTAGACATTATCAAGCACTCGCTGCCTGAAATCCGTAAGACTAAGAACCCTTCCTTTCTAATGTGTTTTAAAAGCACTCCCTTAAATGTGATCATGCAACGCTTCCTCATTAGAGAAAACTTCTACCTGATTAAATGCTCATCAACCTGTGAAAGGATTTCCCAATCAACTCTTTAACTAAAATAATTGTGAACACACATGGACCCCAATAAAACCTGAAAAGGGAAAATATTTCTCAAAGGCACATCTGGGTAAAGCAACTCATTAGGACTGTTATCTCTTGTCTTATTAGTGTGTGATATGTGGAAAGTATTGGAGAGTGACATGAGAGGAGGTTTGTGCAGATGCTGCCTTATGTTACCGTGTTGGTCCATTCAAAAGATATCTGGCTGTCAAAGCATAGTCCTGGTGTAAACGTACTCCTTATTTTACTGGTGGTCAGTTGGGGCAAGGGGGGTGAGAGGTGGAGGCTCCATGTGGGTGTTCCTGGAGGGGCCTATACCTTCAGGTTCTTATCCAGGGAACCCAGGGTGGGTTCTGCATCCTCCATAGGGTCAGCATAGAAATATTTGCAGCCAGATGGAGGGAATCATCTCTGGAAGTCAAGTCCCCACAGACCTCCTGTAAAGAGCTTGCGACTCAAGAGGCAAATTCTGGTTCTAGGCAAACCTCAAATGATCACACCTTCCAAGGAAGAGCATTTACAGTACAGATTTGATCCCTCAAGTTTTGAATAAATGATCGTTTCCCTGGCAGTTCTCCTCTGATGAGCAGCTGTTCTCTGCATCCTCAGTGTGGCATTACTGCAGTGAACTTCCACTGATTCTACACCTATTAATTAGACCTTCAAATGTATAATTTTGGGGACTTGAATAATTTGGAACATAAGGAAGTTAATGCAGTGCTCCTGCATTGCTTATGGCCTTACCAAATTCTATCTCCTTCTATAAATGACAGGATAGCATTTTTTCTTTTAAGTGTGTTCAACTGATTATAAAAAACATCTTTATTGAAAAAAAGCAAGCAAATGGAAGCCACTGTTAAAAAGCAAACCTTCATTTTTTGATTGTTTGAGAGTTTATGGTTTCAATTTTTTTTTTATTCTAAACAATGGAAAATATGAATTATTTCCAGTATGTTATGATCAAAGAATGAAGAAAGTTGTATGTGAACTTTTACAGTGGAGACTGCTCTACCATAAAAAGTATTGTTTTCACCTACTTATACTTCTATTTCAGCATTCATACAACTATTTATGTATTGATATGTATATAAGTGCTTGTATATTGTTTATAGAATAATAGAAGAAAAATAGTATCTTTTAAAAAGAAGAGTAAGTATCTTTTAAACAACTTTTTTTGTCTTCTCCAGTCATTTAGTCATTCCCTGCGCCACTTTGAGGTGGAAGTACACTGCTGTTTGATTAGTGCCCATTTCCCCAGAGAATTTTCTCCACATTGTCTTCTGTTCCCACCAGCCATTTCTAAGAGCTCTACCCCCAGTTGACAGCTACATGAGTTACACACCATTAATCTCAGGCCACGGTAGAGATTTCAGCAGTGAAACAGTAATTTAGAACAGTAAGTTACATACTGACTAAAGTGAAACACTATGTTAAAAACTTGAAATCTGGCTGCATATAGTAAAGCTACACTAATACTTCTCTAAGATGCTTTTGATTAGCAGCTGCTCTAAATCCAGCTAGTTATGCTCTTATTTCCATTTCATTGTGGGTCTGTAACAGAAGGGATGGAGAGAATGAAAAAGCTACCAGTTGTGTGCAAGAGAGCCATTCTGGAGACTCCTGCTAGCAAACACACTGCTGAATGAATGCACTCGGTAGGAGCCATTCTGTTCTGCAGGTGAAGTCCATTATTTTAAAAGAATCCCTTGGTTATATAAAGGCAATGTTCTGTCCTTCTTGGGTTTTATTTACTGGATTTTGTAAAGTGCCATTTCCAAAAGGCTTCAGGCGCACATTCATAAAGCATCATGCAGGTTTAAGGTGTACACCTCAAACATCATTGCAGCTCTGTTTTTCAGACAAGAATGAAACAATTCCAGCCTCTAGGAATAGCTTTGGTATTTCAACTCTTAAAGCATCCTCAGCCCTTGTTCATCACTTTAGCTGAACAGTATTGATTTTCTAGTAAAGTAAGTCTTCTTCAGCCAGTAGTTTGGAGTATGGCTAAGTATTTCAGAACTGGGCTGACAAGCATGAAGTGGCTCAGATGGAGCCTCCTATTGCTTGTTCAAATGAGGTTCAGTGCTAAGAGTTGATGGCTGACTTTGGGTGTTGTTTTGTTAGAGTATGTGACGTGTGTTGGTGATCTCTGTCTGCTTCAGAACCCATATCTCCCTTTAATAAATTACATAAACAGCCTAGTGTGCAATAACCCTTGCAGTCTAATTAAATGTGCCAAAGGATTTTTGCTCTTGCAGGGTTTAAACCATGTAAGTGACCCTATTGGGCTGTATCATCAAAAAAGGTGAGTGGAGATGTCTGTTCCTTATGGCTAGACTCTGCTCTTGGCCTATTTAGAGAAGGCAAGTATGTCTGTGTAACTGGGCACTAATTAAGAATCACTAAATTCACTAGCTATAGTAAAAGCCATAAAAAGGGCTGACCCCAAAGACAGCATTCATCTTTAATGGTATCCATCTCTTCTCCAGCTTTGATTACAATATGCTTTTCTATGTGTCTCTGCCCCTATCTCTGAGCTTCTGTAGAGATGTGTACACATACGTTCCCATAACTGGTGTTACTGTTGTAGTCCAAAGACCAAATTTGTATCTTTGAAGTCTTGTTAGGTGGAATCAACTGTGTTTCTTCTGTCATCTGCTAACATCAACGATGTGTGTCTCTGTTCCCCTCTATCATTTTGTAGGGTGGACAGTGTGGAGATGGATTTCAAGTCCGCAACCTCACCTGCATAGTTCATGATGCATCTGTTTCTGCTGCATCCAAACCAGTAGAAAATGTGTTATGTGGTGAGCTGCCATCGAAAGAGCTGCAGCTACCATGCTCTGTGCCTTGCCCAGGTAAAGTCTTGCATTTCTGCCTGCGACAGCTGTCTTGAGATTGAGATGCTCCCATAGCTCTGAGTACTATCAGCTCTTGTAGTAAGAATTTGTACTTCAGCAGATCAAGTAAATGCTCAGTCTGCTGTTTCTAGATCACCTGAAAAAAGGCTTCTTTTGTTTTTTGAGAAAATGAGATTCCCCACGAAGCAGAAAATCTGAATATTGCATACCACTGGGTGATAAACTGGGGGTATTTCACTGTTAAAGCTGTTGTATGCTTAGGTTGTCTTTATCCTTTATGGCTGATTCCTTTTGAAACCCTGTGATTTATTCTTTCAATGTGCAGGTGACTGCCACCTGACAGAGTGGTCAGAGTGGAGCTCCTGTGAGCTTACCTGCATCAATGGCAGGAGCTTTGAGACAACGGGGCGCCAGTCTCGATCCAGGGCATTTATTGTTCAGTCTCCTGAGAACCAGGAGAGCTGCTCTGGACAAGCGATGGAAACGCGGCCTTGCTCAGGTAGCGTGGCCACAGCACTGCTTCCTCTTGTTCAAGAGTTTATTCTGGTTTTGTTGCAAGGTGAAGACTAACTGGTATTGATATTGCAGGAGGGAAGTGTTATGACTACCTGTGGAAAACCAGCCTTTGGCAGGACAATGTACGCGCAGTGTGGTGTCAGCGCTCTGATGGAATAAATGTCACAGGTATATCCAAAAATCGCCAAGCGCATGGAATGAAAAGTCCCTTTCCAGGTTTTTCTTCTTCTGCATGAGTTGCTCAGCAGAAAGTTGGACATCCTAACTCCTCCAGAATTTCAGTTCAGATATGTGTGTAGGAAAGACAGCCTTGCTGTCAGGTCAACATCACACATGCATCACATCAGAGTATTTGGGTGAGTTGCCCCTACAGCTGGACTGGTCACAGGAAGAAATGAGTGTACATATACTGAAAGGGCTGCCTGGTTGCAGAGCTGTTAGTGCAACCTTCCTGTAACCGTGGAGAACAGAAGAGAACATCACACATGTGGTAGAGAGCCCAGCTTCTGTACCTCTTCTTCTATTCAACACACAGGAATCTCAAATCGCTCAAACTGTGAGATTCCTGCTGTTACTGTGACCTACAAATTCTGCCTGTGCAGGATGAAAAGGGAAATTCATGGTCAGCACTTTGAAGCTCCACAAGAGATTGACAAAGGCAGCAGGGCTTGTGCTTCCATAGGAGCTCTCTCAATATGCTCAGGGTGAATGAGAAGAAATAGAAATGAAAATGCAGATGTTCTTATCTAGTTCTATTTATAATGACTGTTAAGATAATAACAAAAGTTTTGTGTACAAAGGTTACTGAGTACTTAAGAACTCATTAACATGTTTTTATTCCTATAGAAGCACAGACTTCCCCAAGCGAGGATGGGCAAAGGCGTTATGTGGATTATGTCTTCTTTTGTAGATAAGACATTAACGAGGACATAGAAGATCTGCATCTAATTCCTGATTCTGTCCCCAGCTTCCTATGTGGCCTGTGGCAAAGTGCTTAAATCTGTATATCTCTGTTCTCCATTAACAAGATGGGTATCATAATAATTCCCTGCCTTGTTAAGGCAAATTAATTAATGCAGTGCCTACAGATACTATGCTAATGTGCTCAATAGACTAGTATTTAACTATATAAAATAAGCAAGCAAGCACTTCTTGCACTATGGTGATCCAAGTCAAAAATATTTCAAAACATGCCCTTGAAGACACTCAGTGTTTTCTCTTACAGGAGGCTGTGCTCTTCGGACGAAACCTGCAGAAATTCGGCACTGCAGCCCAGCGTGCAGAAAACCCTTCTCCTACTGCACAGAGGTAATTGCTCACTGCGGAATATGGTTGAGCAATTAACACCGCAATATCTGTTCAATTAGCTTCTGTATCTTAAATGCATTCCAGGACGTAGAAGATAGTTTAGTGTGTCCATGGTACCACCTCGAGGAAGATGTGGGAATTTCAGTCTGAACGGAAACCATAAAACTGCACAAACGAGTGATGGAGTATTTAGGTGGTGTTATAAGTTTGGTTTTGTTTCGTGGAGGGGTTTTGAAACCTCTTGGGTTTAATTTTCATTGAATACTATTGTACTGTCATGTAGAAAATGGACTGTTGAAAACTCCTGTCAAAGAGGAGATAAAAGAGTATGTCCTCTCCTGCTCCTCCATGGACACAGAAAGCTCCCGTGAGCATAGGGAAGTTGTAGCAGTGTGATCTCACCATCATCATACTGCCTTCTAAAGCAAATCTGGAAGTGACATTTTTGCTGAAATGTTGAGCATCTGCAACACTTGCTGAATTATGGAACCACTGCCTCTTCTTTGCGTCTGAGCAAACACCACAGTTACAAATGTCCCTTCCCGCAGTACCAAACTCCAGAACAAGACCTTCCCAAATTGCCTTTTCCATGTCAGTACTGTGATGAAGTATAAAACCCAGGGCCCTTAAAGTAGCCAGGGACAGTTGGGGTTTCGATATTTGTACTTTGACAATAACCTCCACAGCTTTCAGCTTCAGATGAGGAGTTACTATTGTAAACTGGCTCATAGGTAATTGAATGTGGCTGAGAGGGTGGTCATGAGAATGCCCAGAGCCTTCAGGAACATAAAAATGATGGGTAAGCATTAATTTATTAGCTATAAAAAACTCTTGAGACTTCACCTTTTGTCCAGAAAAACTCAGGCTCATGTCTGTCAACAAGTGGGTGATGTTGCAGCAACAAAACTGATGCAAATGTTAAATTCTTATCACAGAAACTGTAAATCAATTGCTTGTTTGAATTGTTACTGAGGGTATCAGACCTTCAGACAGGCATTGTAGTGATAAAGAATCTAAAAAAGCTGTTTTAAAGTAGAATCCAGAAAAGGAAGTATCTATTTAGCAAACCACAGACTTCTAAGAAACCTGTTGAAGAAACTGCTTAGACTGGTCCAGGGCAGTGGATATTTGGTCATAAAAAAGCAAGCTTCCTTTCAGATAGCCCTGTGAAATACCAGAGTGGAAATATGCAAGGAAGGTTTGGGTCTGAGGTGAGATTGTTTCTTGTTCGTCTCTTCTAATGCCCAGCAGGATCAGTGGGAAAACTGTTACTGACAAGAGGAGTTTGGATGAAGCCACAGATGTCTGTTATTAAGCCTGTTGGGATGAAAATGTTTGTATGTTGGGCTTCTCTGTAACTGTGGAGTCTTTTTAACCAATTCCCCAAATATATTTTGGCCTTTTGACCTGAAATGGGTTTGCAGGCACCGGTTCCTGGCTTGTTGGGTTTGGTGGTGGTGATTAAGTTGCATGTGCAGGATATACCTTGCAGTTTGTTCATAGTTTACCTACAATTTGCACTGTTCTGTGAGAGAATACTATTTGGTTTAATACTGAATTCTCTTTTATTGCCTAGAGAGGAGTCTGCGGCTGTGAGCGAGGATATACAGAAGTAATGAGATCAAATGGTTTCCTGGATTACTGCATGAAGGTACCAGGTTTAGAAGATAAGAAAGCTGATGTTAAAACCATTGCTGGAAAAAATAAACCCATCAACTCAAAAATGCATGACATTTTCAAAGGATGGTCTATTCAACCTTTTAATCCAGGTGAAAAATTTAAATATGAATGGAATAAATTGTCTTCACAATGTTTTTGTAGAAGAAAGGTACAACCTTTGTAGATCGTAACATCAGAGATTGTGTCTGGGAGCTGCAGAGCAGCCTCCCAGTTTCTAACTCACATGCCATCTTTCATTTCTTTGTGCCTATACGGAGTAATCACAGTCTCTTATGTTGGGAGATAGCAAAAGCAGAATGAAGCAATAATATTTTGCAAAAGTATACTCATATGTGTTTTGGGGGGATGCTTAGAACTATTATCTGATAATGTTTCTAAAAGTAATATGTTTGCACCAGGAAAGATAGTGATCCCTCGCGCTTCAGAAGATTCAGAGCAGAAAGTGCTTAAGATTTCATTAAAGAAAACATTGGTTGTTTCTTGTCGTATTTCAAAAGTATATAAAAAAACATGGTAGAAAGTGTAGAGTTTAAAGTGTTGACCTTAAGACATTAAAAAATGCCCCACAGAAAACAGGCAGCCTGCTGTGCCCAAGTGATGCATCCCATGCGGATCTTTGACTTCCACACCATGAAATGCTTCCCAGTTGGAACCGTGTACTGGATGTGCCCAGACTGGTCCACAGGACCGGTGCTGTAGCTGTAATAGCTGATTACTGTTTAGACTGTTATTTCACAAGATTAATTTATTACAAATAAATCTCTAAAATGCAAATAGGACTTTAAAATGGGAGACAAATATGTCAGGCGCATCAAGTGTTACTGAAACACGTTAGTTCTCCTCATATTCTAAAATACTGGCAGTGCAGTCTTCCCCCTCTTCTGTTGCCTGACATTGCATTTGTTTCCTATTAGTTCATAATGAGCACGAGACTTTAGAAAACATGTAATGAAAGGTTCTGTTATGGGATTCAGGGAGCCATAATTCTGTCTGATATATGTGATCACACTTTGAATGTTACATTTACATATTTGATTTGCATGCAGTGGTTAACCTTTGCGTTGACAGTCTCTGAGCTCATAGAGCTCGGTCCAAAGCCTTTTAGAGTTGGCTGCTTTTTCATCAAACCCATCATCCAGAAGCCCACGCAGTTCACCAGCAGTTTGAGTCACAGGTATGGGGTTAATTGCCTTTTTGTCAGCATCCATGGCCCTCTGTGGGCTCTCTTACTTAGGTGTCATCTCTTTGGCTGGTACCTTTATGGGGTTAGAAAAAGGGAGAGAAAAGTAGGTGGATGCTGCAATCATCTTTTAAAATCAGCATTCAAGGCTGCAGCGCTGAAAGCTTCTGGTGGGCTTGACCTCAGTGCAGCATCTATGAGCCAGTTCTCCCCCAGGGACTACAACACTACAAGAAGCAGGGACTAAGGAGCTTTTACAGAACATGGTGTTATTTAATTTTAGGGCAAAAATGTTATAGAAACAATATACGGGAAAGGAATAAACGTGCTCGATCTGTGCAAAGTGTATCTGCAACCCCATGACATCCTGCTGGTAACTTCAGTCTTTATGTGCCCTTCACACTGCAGCTCAATGCTGATGCTCTTCAAATCACTCCCCTTTGTCTAACTTCTTGACAAAATATGTAATTACTCCCCTTAAAGAGGCTCTCAGGCTTACTAGTCCAGGGGTTTGCAATAATTACTGCCAGCTGAGACATGAAACTGCCATTACCTACCAGTTACGCTTTTGATAGCAGGTCTATGGCGAATGCTCCCTGTATGGATGGCATTTACCACCCTTCAGTACCGCAGTCCTTGACATTTGTGTATGTTTAAGGACTTAGATCTGTCAGTAAAAGTATACATGCCTTTCTGCAGTTAGTTTGTGATTTCCCTTCCCGTTTATGGTTTGGAAAAGAAATTTTCTCACGATTTAGTGAGGCTGATGTTTTTGTTCTTTTAAATGCTCCGCAGGAGTGCACAGAACTAATTTCGAATCAGGCTGTGTTTTCTCTTTCTTTACCACACTCTGGGAGGCCAGAGTTCAGATACAGAAACTTTTTTTCAAGTTGAGACGCCATTTAAATAAATAACATTGTTTAAATTGTAGGATGACATGATCCAATGCCTTTGTGTTGGGGATGGAGAGCATAGCTGCCTTCATAGCAGACATAGTGCGATGTCTATTTGTGGCAGTGACGGTCCCTTTGAAGGACAGCTAAATGTTTCTTTGCAATCTCCAGTTGAGAGGGCGACAGATTTCATACCTAAACTTCAGCAAATAAAACCCAAAAAAACTAACTAACCTGACAAATGGAGCTCTTCTCACTTCGGAGATAGATAGACTGCAAGTGTTTTGAGGAGAAGAGAAAATCTGTGAGAGGTACTTTGCATAAAGCCTGGAAAAGAAAAGAGAAAGAATGGGATCTGATTAAATCTCTTTCCCTTTGAAAAGATTATCACTCAAACGTAAAATGTAAAAGAGGCTCGGTGATTGTCTGTGAAGTAACTCCCCACTTGCATGACTGAGTTTGAAATGGCCTCTGTCAAACCGTGTCTGTGGGCAGAGCGCAGGTTCATATTCCTGCCTCCAGCATGTATTAACAGCTCTGGTGGTGTGAATCAGCTCAGACTACAACTGCGGGGAGAACATACCATCGCTTCTCCCAGCAAGGAAAGCTGTACTGCCAGAACAGAGCAAGAAACAGGAATATTGATT
Organism: Eurystomus gularis; assembly: GCA_013400335.1. Classification (NCBI taxonomy): domain Eukaryota; kingdom Metazoa; phylum Chordata; class Aves; order Coraciiformes; family Coraciidae; genus Eurystomus; species Eurystomus gularis. The sequence continues at coordinate 127,781 of VZZY01004315.1, forward strand.
TTGGAAAAAATATTATTATTAATGCAAAGCTTGTAATTAAGGACCTGTCCAAATAACATCGTTTGAGGCTTTCTATCAGAAGGAAATATTTCAACACGCTCGAGCTCACATGTGTGTGGAGGTGTGCCTGCAAGGGTTGCCAAGTGGGTCCCCTGTTGTTGCAATTCAAATGGTCCTATCAAGAGCCTTACCTTGTCCTAAAGCCAGTTTTGTCTCCTCCTCCTATGGCCCAACTAGAAAGCTCTTGCACAACTCTATCCCTCTTACTATTACAAAGCTCATTCTTGTTTTGATTCTAAGCCGAATTTATTCCCGTTTGTTGCCCAAATGTTTTTCAGGTCTAAGTAGCTTGTTCACTTGTGCTTGCTGGTGTTTGCCCCAACTGACCCCCAAGTATTTAGAGAACAATCCCATCCCTTCTCAGTCCTCTTTTCTTTTGGCTAAACATATGAGGTATTACCTGCATTTGTATCTGAGTCAGCTCAACATTGAACTGCCTCTGCCAGAGCAGCCACTGGGGCTCCTGAGTTGAATGTACTACAATTATCATAGAACCACAGAGCGGTTTGGCTTGGAAGGAACCTTAAAGATCATCTAGTTCCAACCCCAACCATGGGCAGGGACACCTCCCATTAGACCAGGTTGTGGTAAGGCCCCATCCAACCTGGCCTTGAACACTTCAGGGATGGGGAATCCACAGATTCTCTAGGCAACCTGTTCCAGTGCCTCACAACCTTCGTAGTGAAAAATTTCTTCCTTGATATCTAATCTAAATCTAACCTCCTAGTTTAAACCGTTACCCCTTCTCCTATCACTGCAAGCCATTGTAAAAAGTCCCTCCATATTTTTCCTGTAGGCTTCCTTCAGATACTGAAAGGTCTCCCCAGAGCCTTCTCTTTTCCAGGCTGAACAACCCCAACTCTCTCAGCCTGTCTTCATAAGAGATGTGTTCCAGCCCTCTGATCATTTCCATGGCCTCCTCTGGACTTGTGCCAGCATGTCCTTCTTATGTTTGGCACCCCAGAGCTGACCACCATACTCCAGGTGGGGTCTCATGAGAGCAGAGCAGCAGAATCACTTCCCTCGACCTGCTAGTCATGCTTTTTTTGATGCAGTCTTGGATATGTTGGCTTTCTGGGCTGCAAGTGCACATTTCTGGGTCGTGTTGAGCTTCTCATCGATGAACACTCCCAAAGTCCTTCTCCTCAGGGCCGCTCTCAATCCACTCATTGCCCAGCCTGTATTTGTGTTTGGGATTGCCCCAGCCCATGTGCAACACTTGGTCTTGTTGAACTTAATAAGGTTCACACGGGCCCACCTCTCAAGCCTGTAAAGGTCCCTCTGAATGGCATCCCTTCTCTCCAGCACGTTGACTGCACACACAGCTTGGTGTCATCAGCAAACTTGCTGAAGGTACACTTGATCCCACTGCCCATGTTTCCAACAAAGATGTTAACAGTGCTGATCCCAGTACCAACTCCTGAGGAACGCCACTCATCACTGGTCTCTACTTGGACATTGAGCTGTTGCCTGCAACTCTTTGAGTGCAACCATCCAGCCAGTTCCTTATCCACCAAGTGATCCATCTGTCAAATTCATGTCTCTCCAATTTAGAGACCAGGATGTTGTGCGATCTAAGTAGCCGAACCCCTGGCTGTGGCATCAGTCCTGTAACCATTTGTTGATTTACCAGATTCAACCAGCCCTTTCAAAACACTTCCCTTTGACCAGGAGGACTGATGAAAAAAACTACCTGCCTAGAGTCCCTTACCACCACTCCCAGGGCTCTGTAATCCTTTTTGACACTCCTCAGACTGCTCCTGGCTGTGTGTGCCCACATGAAACAACAGCAGTGGATAATAGTCAGTGGACTATACAAGGCTTGGTAGTCTCTCAATAACATCCCTGACAGGAGCCTCCAGTAGGCAGCAGACCTCTCTAGAGAGTGCGTCAGGCCAACAGATGGGTGTCTCTATCCCTCTCAGAAGAGAGTTGCCTACTGCTGTCACCCGTTGCCTTTTCTTAGTTGCACTGGTTGTTATATGGGGAGCAGAACAGGCTGCATTGCTCAGCTCTTGCCTGCCTTCTGATGTCACAGGTCTTTCCTCTTCAGTCTGCAGAGAGGCAAAGGAGTTCTGCAAGGGCATCTCAGGCTTTGTGGGAAATCTTTTCCTCCTACTGATCCTTGCAGTTGCAAGTTTCCATTCTTCTGCATTATTGCCCCCCTTCCCTTTTTTTGTGCCAGTGGGGGAGTTCTTGTTTTTTTGGCCGTGGACTATGAGTCCATTGCAGACTGTGCTTGGAACTAGCTATAGAATTGTTTTGGTTGGAAGAGAACTTTAAGATTATCAAGTTCAACCATTAACCTAGCACTGCCAAGTCACCGCTAAACCCTATCTGTCAAAACTGCATCTATACCTCCAGGGATGGGGACTCCACCACTTCCCTAGGTCGCCTGTTCCAGGGCTTGACAACACTTTCAGTGAATAAATTTTTCGTAATATCTGATCTAAACCTTCCCTGGCTCAACTTCAGGCCATTTACGCTTTCAGGTAGTTGTAGAGAGTGAGAAGGTCTCCCCTGAGCCTCCTTTTCTCCAGACTAAACTCCCCCGGTTCTCTCAGCTGCTTGTCATAAGACTTGTGCTCTAGACCCTTCACCAGCTTTGTTGTCCTCCTCCGGATACGCTCCAGCACCTCAGTGTCCTTCATGTAGCAAGGAGCATAACCCCTTTGTAGCCTCCGTGATGAGGGAGCAGCCTTCTCACCACATCCTGCAGCTCAGCCATCTGTTGCAGGAGGTCCTCTGCTGAGCACACCTTTTGCACCGCAGGTCTGCTGCCCCAGGAGAAAAGTCTAGGCAGTCATGCCCCTGCTCCTTTCCATGGGCAGGAGCCTGACAGGGTTGTATTTCTTGTGCTGCACCATAAGCCTGGGATGCCTGTATGAACTTCAGGAGCTCTCCCAGAGAGGAGGTTATGAAAAATTACTGCTTTGGAAAACTGAAGCAAAGGGTTCATTTTCAATTTTCATTGAGGAAAATCTACACTCCTTACCAAAGGTAAGATTTTCTCTTTAAAGCAATTGATTTCTACAGAAATCTTTTTTTCTATCAAATATGTGGGGTTTATGGATTATTCCCAGCCAGTCCTTGCGGTGTTTATCATCAATGGTGTAACTGATTTTGCTTGTGTGCTTTCTCCTTACTTAATCTCTTAAGAATTTGTGTATTTTAGAATAAAGTTTTTTATTCTCCTCTTTTTTCTCTTTGTCCTTTTTCCTCATCTTCCAACAGATGGGAAACTGAAGATGTGGGTATATGGCGTATCAGCTGGCGGGTTCCTCATCATAGTTTTCCTAATTTTTACATCCTACCTGATGTGGTGAGTATGGATGTATTTTGTCCTTAAATAAAAGCTAGTTTGCTTTTATTTAAACAATCCATAACATATCACAACACTCTGTGTGGCAGGGATTTAATCCTCAAGGCTTTAGGAAGGGATGGAGCTGGGATTACTTAACTGCCTTCCTTTGGCCCCTACCTCAGAGTAATTTAAAATTCTCTAAATTGTAAATGTTAACAGCTGTAATTGTGACAAAGTATGATGGCCATGCAGGGAAAGAATTCTTTTTGGTTATCAATAGGCCCCTATATTTATTCAGACTTCTGCTGTGATTAGAAAAAGCTTTTTATTGTATTCTTTAAGAAAAGATAAAGTAAAACTGAAAAAGGGCAAGGAGGCTGATTGGATGGAGGAGCTGGCTTCTGCTAAAGGAAGGGCTAAATAGAATAGGGGCATTCAGTTGGAAAATGATGTTTGATGTGGGAATACAATAGAGATCTATGAAATCATGAATGGAGTAGAAAAGGGCGCTAGGGAATTTTTATTTCCCACAATATAAGAAGTAGGAGGCATCTGATGAAATGATCGTTTAAAAATAAACAAAAGATTTTATTTTTCACACAGTGCATTATTACCTTGTGAGCTTACCGCTGCTGGGAACTGTGCATGCCAGGAAGATAAATGGATTCAAAGATGGCATAACAGTTCACAGGAGATTGGGTCTCTTGGTGTTAATTGTGGTTTTCTGGATGTATGCTCCAGCTCAGGAAATCCCTAAATAGGTTTTTGCAGTGAATACATCAGGTGGAAACATGTCCTGTGTCTAAGCTGCTGTTAGCAGCCACTGTTAGAGATAGGGTACTGGGTGTGTTGAAGCCCTGGTCCACAGCAGTGCATCACTGGTGGTGGGTTTTACTGGTGGGGGACATGTCTGCCCTTCTCCAAAGCAGCAGTCACCCCAGACAGGGCTGGTAGGCCTGGCTTGACAGAGCTAGTGTTGTGCTCTCTGGTTGGAATATTTGGGAAGCGACTGTCACTGATGCATCTTGGAGCAGTGGGCAGTGTCCCCGTGTCCTGCAACACCCACAGCATCCCTGGGCTTTACAAGCATTAATGGTGCAGCTGCCCCAACCCCTGTCAGATCAGGGCAGGCAACCAGAGAGTCACAGCTGTGACCTGACAACATCACTGCCCACTTTCATCCAAAATTACTTTATTCTCTCTCACTCTTTTAGTCTTTCTCTTCATCTCTGTCTTCAGTTATAAGCTTAAATAACAGTGTTTGAATGCTACTTAGGGGTTGTAGCTTCCTTATTTTCCAAGCCATGTACCTGCCATTTCTCTATGGCTTCACAGTGGAGCATGCAGAGGATTTTAAAACTAACATTACATAGTTCTCCATCACTCAAAGACTGGTGAGGAAGTATATTTCTCAATAATAATTATTGCTAAAGAAAAAATGAGAATATCCCACTCCTAGACAGTTCACATTTCAATTTTTCTCCGAGGTGCTCCTTGTTTTGTCATCTCTGTGAGAAGACACAGGAGACAAACATGCTTTGTTTCCTCTGCAGATGAAGAGCACAGTTGGCTGCCTGTTTTCAGCAGGCTGTATGTTGCTACCACACGTGTAATAGCACTCAAGCAGGTCCATATGCTTTTTCTTGGAGGTAGTTGCTGTACTGCAGTGTCACCTAGTTGCAAAATGAAATAGCCAGTGTGGGAAGTTGATTTTTTTGTTGAAGTTTGAATTTTGATGATGTTTCTGAGCTTATGACAACTTATAACTTTGTCTCCTGAAATATTTTTCTTTTTCTTGCAGCAAAAAAACAAGGCAGCATCAAAGCACTCCTCCGCAGCAGAAGCCTCTAACCTTAGCCTACGATGGAGACGTTGACATGTAACATAAAAAAGAAATCCAAATGTAGACATCGACTGCCTTAACTGCTTTCTTTTTTGGAACTCTCTGACTTCTCAGTTTTTTGAGGAATCTCCTGATGTGTAATATACCAGGCAGAAGAGAAGTATTGCAAGCTTAAAATTTTGCCACCTCTTTATTAAAAAAAAAAAGAAAGAAGAGTCAAAGACTTGGATCTTGTGAAACTTTTCTGAAGAGACCAGAAAATACATCTCTTCCTGTTGAGCAATGGGAATAATAAAAAAAAGAGCATCTACAGACATCAAAAGGAATTAGTAAAAAAAAAAAGGCATGACAATCCTGAGGAAAATGTGACATTTACTGTAAATGACAAGTTTGACACAGCATCATTATGCACTATATTAGTGCAGGGTTCTTTATTCTTCACATATTTCAACAATGAGTTTTCTAGTGTTTACATTTCGTTCAAAGACTTTAAAACCAGATCATGTATTTTGAGAAACACAAGGAAGAATGAGTTGAAGTGTCTAAAGTTATAAGGTTTTTTAAAGTTTCTTCCTTCTTATCCTGTTTTCTAGTCTGGAATATGATTTTGCTTCATTTCCACCTACAGGACAGAATAAGGATTGTTATGAAAAAGCATAGGTGGTTTCTTAACCCAGAATATTTTTTAAAGAGTTGATTAGATAGGTGTTTTGATGAATGGCTAGAGGATTTGATTGTTTTAAAAGTATTTTAAATTAAATTAAACCATGTAGATACATTAAGGCCAAGTTTGAATTGTTCATTTTAATTAATACAAACTCTGCTTTTGTATTTAAATTTTCTTATCTGAAATATTTATAAATTCTTTTTTTGAATTTAATTACCTGACCTCATTTAATATACATCAAACACAAATGCAGTTTGTAGAAGGTCTTGCTTTTTTAAATGTTTCAAAACCACTGAGAAGTTATATGCTGTAAACATCTTGGGAACATTTGAAGAGGGTAAGTGTTTATAATAGTGTGTGTTGCGAGTAAGAAAGTGCCATCTTGTGGTATTGACTTGTATTTATAAGCAAATAAAATGCTAAAGAGAGTGAGAAAATTGCTGCTGGTATGTTGAATTAAATGTATGTAAACAACATTTGTTATTAGTCTTTTACTGTGTCAGAGATTGCACTTGGATTTCAAACAATTCTGGCATATTTTGTGCTGTAATGATTAGTGCAAGAAATATTGCAGGCAAGTACAAGTCAAGAGAATAATTGTACAGCTAGAGAATGCTTGGTGTTATTTTTAGCTCAGTGCTGCTGTTTATTTCAGTAACTTTTAGCATGCACTGAAAATAATGACCAGCCTACCACCCTATGTGGTGGTCCTTCCGTATCTGCAGTCACTTCAGAGTGGTTCATCACAAGAGGAGGGTAGAACTAGGGCTGAAGTCAGTGCTTGTCTTGTTCTGTTGCTATTCGCCGCTTTGTAAAGTGATTTGAATATTATGGTTTCATTGAAAAAATGATGATGTTGTAGATAGGTTTCCCACCCCGGGTCAGGATCTCACGCACAGCATTGAATTTGGATGATATTGTATCATCAAAGCAAGGTCAGGAATGTGCTTTCATCTTTCCATGTTAAAAACAAAGGCTGATGGAATTGCGAAGGGAAATTTTCTCACTTGTTTCTGGCCCTGAAGATGTTCTGCTTGCCCTACTTGCTACCTTAGAGCTATAACTGTTCATGATATAAGAAGCAGGATCTGGTGTTCCCAAGTAACATCAGGGGCCTACATCTTTTTTTAACCATGCCCTGTACCAAACCTTTGAGTAACATGTACAGAGCAAGTGTTACAAGGGGAGTAATGATCTGGTGCTATTAGGAAGAATACTGCTAGGTCTTAATGTATTTTGTCTGTGGTATATGGTATGAGGAGAATGGTACTCTTTGAATAATGAAGGAATAAACTCAGTTAAGCAAGCTGTTCAAAAAGGCATCAGAGTGGAAAAGTTGATGTAGTAATAACAAAAAATGAAAGCTGCAACGTATGGTCATAGCTGCTCAACAAGAACGTAAACTACGGTCCAAACGATGGTGTCCAGCGCAGGAGATGTGCCTGTATGGCGGGCTGCCAGAGGCAGGCAGGGAGCTCCGGGTAAAACACTGCGAAGTATGTTTATACTGAGCAGATGGATCTGGAGTTGTGCTTCAGTTTGGTGGCCTGCATGCGGTCTATGTCCCTCTCATGATATAGCACCTTCTGGCCAAAGCCCCACAGCATCTCCAGAGGGACCAGCCATGGTTCATGCTGAGGCTGGGCCCTGCCAGCAGAGCTGTGGGCTGTGCAGGGTGCTGGCATGCAGGTCCCAGGGACAGTGTCTGCTGCAGAGCTGTTGCAGTTCAATGAAGCCCTTTAGGGAATGCATGCACCTGTTTGACTTTGTAAAATAAAATAAAATGGAGGGGAAGGCTCCTGAGGCTGCTGTTGGAGACAGCTGCTGCCGGCTGTGTGCTCTCTCTGCCGGCATGCACATGAACCCCACATCTGCTCGTGGACCAGCTTGGACAACACAGTGATGCAAGTGTCACAATGTAATTGCATTCATTTGATAATTTGGGCTTGAATTAAGCTGTAAAATTGAACTAAGGAGCTGCTGGCCCTGAAGGGTCCATGAAGCTGAGAATGCAGCATAATGCAAAAGAAGGAATCGGTTGTTGAGACAGATAACAAGATATATTGCTGTTTCTAAGAGCCCTGGATATCCTGCTGGGAGGGATGCCCAGCATCCCATGGGAACACTGAAAGTCAATTCTTACCTTTCAGAGTCCAAAGTGAGTCATGACGTGGAAGAGGGATTACTCTCAATTCTTGCCTATTTGGGGTTTCTAAACTTTATGCTGAAAGAGCTGGTGTTGACCCCTGCCAAAGACAGGAGAGAGATCTTGGTCCCATTCAGGAGGGTAATTCCTGTACCCCCAGCTAAAGCATCCCATTGCCCATTGAGACACGTATGTGACTGTGAGTAAAAGCATCTGAAGGTGAAGTTTGCCAAATGCCCTGGCAAACTGTCTTGGTAGTTAATACCCAGATAATGAAAGAATCTGCATTTTGTCATTTTTTGTTTCAACACTTGATCTCAATGTCTGCTGCCAGGTGTCTCCTACTTTGATATTACAGCTGTAAAATGTGCAACTCTTTTTTTTTTTTTTTTTTTTTTTTTTTTAGATCTATCATTTGTGACATTTTCTTTCCTTCATTCAAAGTTTGTCTCAAACACAACAGTAAAACAAAATAGCAGCAACTGAACCAAGACACCACAGAAAGCAAATTGCCAGAGAAGTATTGAAGTGTTGCATACCTAAATCATTTTGGTGATGGGATATGTGCATGCACAGGTACCATGTTTGTGCACGTCATTGTGCCTAAACTCTGCGAATATCTGGGCTTCTATATGAGCTATGTAAAATCAAACTACATTTTTCCTGGAGAAATATCCTGAAGTCTTGGGGAGCTTTCATGTTAGTAGGGCTGGATCCTAGCTGTACTCCTCTCCCCTCCAGCAACCACACCAGAAGTGTCACTGCACACTTGAACTTCGGGTGCTACAGTCAAGAGCAAAGACTGTAATTTTCTTTGCTCAGGAAGCAGAGTAGTGTAAAAATTCCTCCAAGACAGTGTAGCTACAGACTTGTCAATTAGCTTGTGCTCGTATTCATGTGTGTTGGAGAAGAGCCGTATTGTGTAGTTTTCTTTGCTTAAGTGCACCTACATTCATGGCCAGTTTCACCAGGAAATGAAGCAAATACTATCTTGGGGAAAAAAATAAAGCAGTTGAGCACTTCTGGTTTGGATTAGTCCTGATCAGTATGAAGCTATTATTAGAGATCAAGGCATTTGCTGCTAACGTGGCATAGATGGTTTCTTGAAAGACTTATTTTTTCTAAATATGTAACCTAATTTGCACTTACAAATGGAAGGAGACATGTAGTTTAAATATCATTTTGGGGCTTGTTTTCAATTGGGAGGTAGTAACATGGAAAAAAAATGATCTAACTCAGGACCTTTTGAAAGATGGATCAGGATAACTGATGTATTAACGTGCCTCGGGACAGATTACGGTTCTGTCTGGTTTTAAATGTAATTTAAATGAATTAACTTCCACATCTTACAGCTGTGACATGCGCCTGTCCTGGACAGGTGCTTGATTTATATTATCTTTATGAAGATGTATCTGTGTGCATACTATTACGTGCCATCAATATGCATGTGTTATTTGATTCCCAGAGCCACGACCTGACAGGTGACTCTGTTACTGTCATTTAACTGCTGACATGACTTGTGCCGCTGGCCATGCCATTAAGCTGTTGTGATGTGACACGACCTGAGTCATAACATGACAGGTCATGCCTTCTGCTTCTGTTAGACGTAGAAGATAAAGAAAGTCGCATGTAGTTCCTCCTGGTCACACTACATCTGTGGGAAGGGCATCTTTCCGTGTCATGGTAGTCACCCCTGCCTGATGCAGCTGCGCAGATGGGGATGTGATGTGTTAGGGGGACAGTTACCAGTTGAGAAAGTAGTTCAGTTCTGAGGTTGCCTTAGAGAAGTCTGTCTGACCCCTCAGGATAACTGGGACTAGAAACATGAGTGTAAAAAAATGAGGGATTCACTTGAACTACCAATAAATGAACGGAATAATGCACAGTCATTTCTTGTTTCTGTCTGCTAGAGAGAAATGAGAGTCTCATTGTGAAGTCTGATGGCACAGGACCCCACTGTCCCTTGAAATGGGTTATTATTTGGCCACGCTTTCTGATCTGGTTACATTTACATTTGGGGAGAAAAGACTGGATTTGAATGAACGGTTATAATAGTAATCATGGCTGCAGGATGCTTTCTGCATGAATTTTTAATGTATACCCTTTTATCCTCCAATCTGATATTGTTTATTCTTATTTTTAAATGTAAACATATGGTAAAATGGTCACATACAAAATGTCTGAAAGAAGAATCCAGAAACCCCATATTTGCACTCGTTGGTAATTATGCTCATTTACTTTGATTACATGCTTTGTTACAATAGCGTATAGAATGGACTCTAGGCGGATACATGGGTTAAAGCAATTTATAGAATTTATCCTGTCTATAAAGAGATGTTTTGATGGAATGAAAAATCAGATTCAATTTCCTCTGATAAAGAAGAATGTTAATTTTCTCCTCTGCTTTATGAAAGTTCACCTGCATGTTACGAATATTGTGGTTGTTACAAGCCAACGTGACATTTGGGAAAAAACTCTTCAAACGTAATAACAGTGAAGAATCTTTCAACAGTATGCAGATGAATAGGAACACCAAGCCTTAATTTTGCAGATGAGGAAGATGGCAGTTGGTTTTGGTTTTTTAGGGGGGGCAAGGGGTGCAATCTGACCTCTTCCCAATGTGAGCAGGCTTCAGGCAGCTTTTCTGCAAATTGTCTTGAGTGGACAGGTGGAGCCCAGAAATGGTGTTTCCAGGCTGCTGCCATTGCCCAGTAATCACCACACTGCACAGCAGCAGGATTAGCCCAAGGAATGATGCGATGTTTCCTCTTTCCATTGCAACTGTCCTTTGGTAGCCGTGTTCTGAAACTCGTGTTTAGCAGGAATTAATGTGCATGTATTATCACTCCTCTGACACTGTTGTAGCATCAGGCAAAACCATATTTGGAGGGTTGTATCTGATCCAGGGTCAGTAAATAATGCCTATTGACTTCACTTACAGATGATCAGATAATTTGTAGGTTGCTTCCTTAGAGTTTTCCAGCTTCAGTGCCCTTTGCAAATATGAATTCATTGATCCTGAAACACCTCATGTGGCAAATTAAGTTATTTAATTACACAGTTTCATTTTGCTTTCTACATTGCTAGTCAATTTAATTCAGGGATTGAATTAGAGAAGAACATGCCATCAATTGATGGGGTCACACCAGTGAAATATCCAAGTGTACCATGAGAAACGTCTGTAGTTGCAGCAGAAGAGTTAAGCTTCTTGGCTTGCATGCACTGGGTAGACTAAGTGTATCCAAACTTAAGTGGACTAGTTGGGGTCTACCTGAAGATGAAAATACAGGATGGTTTCAATGACAGAATGCAGCCAAGATTTAATCTATCATCTTCCATGCTTTGGGAAAAAACCAATGCAGAAAGTCCAAGTGACAGTCAACATCAGTATTTTTGCTATTTGTTGCAGATATTTTAAGCCTTTCCTCAGACCTAATAAAAGCCTTGTCCTCAGATAAGAAATCCAAAGCAGGACTTTGAAGAAGAGATTTCTCTGTAACAGAGGGTTTTTTTCTTTTAGCATGCACTGTGTAGAACTTTTGAAGGTTGTAGCCCAGCTGAGGCACCAGTGACTTGCTTTGTTTCAGCCACCATAGGTAAAGTGTTTGTTTTGAGAGGTGTAAGAAACACGTTGACTGAAACCCAGACTGTGTGTCTGAGCCATCTCTCCCAGTGAACAGACACACTGAGGGTCTGCATAGAAAAGTCACAGCAGTGACAGGTCATACCAGAGCAACTCACAGTGATCTGTTGTTTTCTCTAATGGCCCCAAACCACTCTTTTAACTGGGCAAAACACTTCATCTTCAGGTGTCCAACATTCCTGGAGCAGAGGAAATGGTGTTTTGTATCTCAGTCCCAGTCCTAAGCTCTGGTTTCTGTTGCAGTGGGCTGTGCATGATGGGCTCAGCAGAGGAGCATCAGAGACATGCATCTGTATAAGCTCTACCCCATGACTGATGGCTGCACTCTGTGGTGGCAGCGATGACATTCAGGCAGGTTTCTCATTGCTGGAAAGCATCAGGAGATTGCTACTTCTTCAGTAGAGGCTGGCAGAAAATATTGCTTCATATACTGAATGCAATAATTTGATAAAGCCTGTTAAAGACTGAGCTGAGATGAAAAGCTGTAATGCAGATGTGTCACATCATGGTTGCGTTGTCACTATTCCTTTGTATGATGCAGCAGACCCACAGCAATTATTTTAAAATGCAGTCTCTATTACTGGAAAGCAGTAAATTGAAATATTTACTATTTTAGTTGCTTCCCACCAAGTGAAATTTCACTCAATGTGTCATTAAAGCCACTGTCCTCTTCTGAGGAAAGAGTATATTTGCATAAACTGCTGTTCAGTAATTCTGTGTTTTCTATGGGAGTAGGAGCTGGCATAATTTCCTAATCTCATCAAGCTTTGTCCCCAAAAATCTATGCTGATAAGCCCATGGGACTGAAGGGAAGGGACTACAAATCTGTTCAGTGCACTCAGCAGGCTATAGAAAGGCCAAAAGGATCAAACTCCCATTCCTTTGTCACTCCTGTACAGGCAACATGAATCATCTTTGGCCAAAAAAACCCACTAAAACCAACAGAAAAAAAAGTCTTCGATTTTGCAAAGTTGTGCAGTATTTTTGATGTACTGACAGAACACAATTTAGAAATGAAGAGCTGCTGTCTGAGATGAGTCTGCTGGATCCCCTCGGCAGTCCCCACTGCACACAGTTATGATTTCTCTTTTACAGAGATCATACGACTGACTGAATTGGCAACCCTGCTCACAAATCACGAGGGATGGCTCTCCCAGATAATGAAAACTTTTGAGTATTTTTCCATAGAATGCTAGTGCTTTTACTCTTCATCATCTTATTTCCATCACCATGACAGGCAGTAAAGTACAGCTCTAAAAACCAGAAAGCTGCCTGTCTCACCTAATCATGTGAACCTGGGAAGTGGATGTTGGGGGGTGGGG
>VZZY01004315.1:140792-195569 GCA_013400335.1 Eurystomus gularis
GGGGTGTGTGTGGAAAAAGCAGTACGCTGTGACATTTTAAATGAAGTGGGGAGTATTGCAGCCTAGAGCTTGAGGGATGCAACACTGGCTGTAGGACCAGCTCCCGCCCAGGTCTTCGCTGTGGCATGTGGGACTTGCTTGAAGCTTGTTTGTCTTGTCATTGTCCTACAGAGAAAAAGTTGTTTATTTATCAAAGCTGTAGAAATGCAAAATGCACCCATGCACCCACGCCAGCATGAAGACCCCTGGATTTAGTCTCTAGTCCTCTTCTCCCTTAAACTTCTGCTGTTCAAGGCATGAGCCTCTTTTTAACCTGGGAAAGTCTGGCTTTATCTCACAGGTGCAACGGGTCTGTGAGTGTGACTGTTCAAGTACTGCCACCAGGACTATGTTGAAACCTAATTTAAACAGAGAAGAAAAATCTGTTATGTGTTTGGAGATAAGCCCCGCTGCTGATGCAGGGGCCAGTGGCCGTGGGCCAGGGACAGCAGCGGTGCTGGCTGGGCCAGCGCTGGGAGCTTTGGGAAGGAAATCTCCCTATTAAAATGCTGATGGTGCCTGGAGCTGCTGCTCGGTGCAGTCAAGCATGTTCTGTTTCACATTTTGTTTCATATTAGACACTTTGTCTAGCCTCTTCTGCTGTTTGCTTTGTTTCTATTAATTATCTTTGATTTCCTTTTGCTTTCTTATCAGCTTAGTATACTTTTTTTTCTGTAAAACTTCAGCTTTCTAAAGAAAAAAAAAATTCAAGTGGAGCTTTTTTCTCCCTTGCTGACACTGAAACAATGAATATGGATCAGAATTTTCATTTCTTTTTTTACCATATCCATTTACTTGATAGAACAAACTTGCCAGCCTAGTTTTACTTTGATAAACCTAATAAGGAAAAAGCACTTTCCAGCTCCATATTATTTTATGCCTTGTTTGTGACTTCAGCATCCCTTATACAGGTTTAAAGACAATTTATTCTTTATTACCCTCAAGTCATTTCAGGAGAGCGCTTGTGTTTTTCCTGACATAAAAATGTCCCCCTATAGCATGATGAATATTAAATAGGTGCTTGAATGAAAATGAAATGGTGTGCTCTGACCTGACAGCTCCATTTATTGCAGCACAGCCGGGAGAGAACCAAAATGTCAGCAATGTCCGGCTGTGGGTGCGGGGCCCCGCTCCTGAATTGCTTCATCAAATGACCAGTTTCACGAATGGACCTAGGTGCTGGTGTGAAATCTCTTCTGCAGAGATTATGTCCTCCTGAAAGCAGACCTTGGCTGCAAAAATACAGGGCTGGTTTCTGCTCTTGCGCTGGTGCCTGAGTGGAGAGGTGCTGGCCCAGAGTGGCTCTTCCAGTGGGTGTAAAGTGAAAAGTCTGGGTTCATTTATAAGGGTGATACGTTGCTCTTCATGAGACTCATAGTTTTGTTGTTTTGATATCATTAGGGAAAAGGAATCAGACCCTTGCTGTGCCTGCAGCTCCCCAAATCACTAATTTCTCCACACAATTAGGGCAAAGGGCTGAGCACCAGCAAAAAGAACTTGAGAGCTCAGAATACCCCAGGGAGATCCAGAGGTGATGCAGGCACCTGCCGACCCTTACTGGGAAAGCGGAGAAGAAGCTGAAGGTGAGTGGAGGAGGAATTGGTGGGTTCCTTGCAAAGCTGTGCTGGATGCTTCAGCCCCTTTCAATGGCGTTCTGTGTATGGGTGGGCTGCAAATGCTGGTGGGGACTCGATGATCTTAAAGGTCTTTTCTAACCTAAATGATTCTATGAGGTGAGTGGTGGTGAGATGGTTGCAGGCAGAGCTGGAGATCATCACTCTTTGCAGGAGAGCTCAGCTGTCGTGTTGCATGTGTCTCCCTCTGACTTACCCCTTACAGAGACCAGAGGGGCTGACTGGGGTTTTTTCTTCTACTGCCAAGACAACAAACAGGCACTCTCTCACTATGGAGTGTTAGGGGGAGGTGAAATCAGTTCCTCTCTCATTCCTATACTCAGGACAGTCCTGGAAGTGTTACCTTCCCTAACCTGTAATGTATTCAATCATTCTTCTCACCCAGAGCCATTGCTGAGACATGAACTTTCCCATTCCTTGTGGGTATGTTCAGCTGCATGCCATGAAGGGGGTGAAGGACAGGAACCCACCTGGCACCCAAGGCGGCACTTCATATTACTGCTGGCTGCAGCACTGGTATTCACATTCACAAGGCCTACCAAACAACTTACTTTTTTTTCTCCTCCCAAATATGTGATATTTTTAATATTTAGAAGAACAGTTTTGTCCTCAAAGGATGAAGCAAAATGAATTCATCTGGAGGCTCAGCAGCTTGGCATGGACTGAAAACAAGGCGCTAATCCATCACTATGGTGCAAAATTGCTGATGCGAGTACAGTGCAGGTATTGGCGTTACTGATGCCTGTGTCACGGCTGGCCATGTTTCCCTGGTCTTTGCAGAGGCTCTGTGCACAGGCTGAGATCATATATGGGTCATTTCTCTAATTCCTTTTTCTTCCAACATTTTGCTAGTCAATAATTCTAGGGTGGATATTTTACATGTGTAGCTGTGAGCATATTTTTAAGTGTTTGCAGGATCAGAAGGGAAATACAACTCATTTTTTAGCTGTTTGTTCCCTCGTTTAGCTCATGGATGGATTTTGCTCCTCACCTCCCAGTCATACGAACTCAGTCTGGTTGCTCTCCCTTCCCTGGGTTATGCTTTTTCCAAAGACAAATGCAGGTCCAGTTCAAGTGATGATACGAGTCATTAAATGACTAAAGATGATGGTGTCATTTCAAGGGAGCGGCAGATGTGTGTAGTGGCCTTTCTGTGCTGCAGCCAGTAATGAAGGTGATGGGGTGGTTTGTGTAGTGTGGTGCAGACTGGATTTATTACTCTCTTTTATGCTAGTTATTTCTCCAACCAGTGTATTGTGTGAATTCATATTGCATTTGCTTCTGTTTCATTTAGGAACTGCTGGAAAGATGGCTGTGCTAATAGCGTGCAATGCGAATGCCCTTACCAAGTCAAACATGCTCCTGTTATGATAACCACTTTTCCATGTGGGAAGTATTTATTTTTAAGGAATAGAAAAATGACAATATTTGCACTAGTTACAAATACAACGGGGACAAGCAGATTAATTATCACTTGCTTTAGCAAAAATGGCTGTGTAGTGATGCAGAAAAAACAGCATAAATCTGGCCAAGATTATTTTAACTAACACTCTCAATTGAAATGAAAAACTATCCTGTGCCTGTATTGGGTAAGGAAGCTCCCTGGTCACCCGCAATAGGGAATGTAACGGCCTCAACCACATCGCCTTGGTCTGCTCTGAGACCGCCTTGTTCTCTTCACTGTCCTCTGCCTCGCTCACAGGCAGTTCTGCATTTCCATTTCATGGGAATGAAAGAATTGGCAGCATTCTTATTGTCCCACGTTAGTAAATTATTAAACTCCATAAAAGCATTAAGCAATAATAGACCTGATTGAGCGAATGTATTAAGAGCTAGATGAATGTTAGTCAAAATAACATGTATTCAGATTAGGAAAATATACTGCAATAAACCCAGTGTGAATGTGCAAAGCAAATGAAGATTCATAGTGATTCCCTGCACTGGTCAGGACTACGAAAAAAAAGGTGGGGCAATATCCACACTCAATAGAGGCACATCTTACTGCAATTTTTTGTCTGTTAAAGGTGTTGTTGCACTTAGGAGCAGCTCTGCTTTACCTCAAGGACAGGCTGGACTTCACGCAGTGCCTGCATGCCCGAGCTTGTTTGTATGCCCTGATGAATGACTTGATTTTTTTTAAAAAATTGACTTCTCAGATCTTCCAAAGATCCTTGAAGAAGTTGAGCCTCAGCACCATGGCCTCTCATCACGTCACCATGGGATATCACTTCTCAGGGTGAAAAACTCACTGCTGGGAGGGGCGGGTAAGAGATGCTCTTGGGGCTTGTGCACACAGCTGGGCTCACAGAGTGGGCAGTGGAGATGAAGACTGACATGAAGTCACCCCAGGCAGCTGTGGAGAAGCCCCTGTCCCTTGAGGAGGTGTATTTAGAGCAGAAAAAAAGGAGTATCCTCAGGAGTGTGCAGCAAAGTTAGCCCTGGTATGGTAGGTGTCTCTAGAAAGACAGCCGAGCTCAGTATCTGCCTCACTTTTGGTGCTGTTGGTTGTCAACACTTTTTTCAATCTGCTATTTCTTTCTGAAGCATCAGGTTTGACATGTGGCAAGACCAGCCACTGCTGCTGCTGTAGGTGTTGGTTGCCTTATCCTGGCACTGTTGCAAAGACAGGATCAGCCCTTTCAACTTGAGATGTGTTTCCCCTCTAGACTGACTTCGGGGTGCATATGAAGGCATGGCAAGGCCCGAACCACAGCATTAATTTTATTCAAGCCTGTGTAGCTTATCAAGGAACTAAAGGACAGTAGTAAAACAGCTCCCTCCTCTTATTTTCCCACCCATAAGCGCTTGTAGAGATGCTTTGCAACCTTGCTGTGATGGCAATAAGCCTTTAACTGAACAAATTGATCCTAAGATACTGGAGTTTGTACCTTGTTTGCTGCCACCTTGCCTGCTGTTTCTATCCTGGCTGTGAGCAGGTACAAATAATGAATTAACTGCTGGATAAGTCCGTGCTCCCCTGAGCAATTATTCTGGCTTCTGCCATAGCAGACTCAATTTGTCCTGCAATAAGTACAATTTTCTGAGAAGTTAGTTCTGGTTCACGTAGTAAACATCCACATCTGTGCAGTGTGGGTATTTTGGGGCAGGAGCCAGTTGTGAGTCAAGCTGTCATATTGGCACGTGAGAAGCACATCTTCGGAGTGCCACGGTCCTTTCAGGGATGCAAATATGCTCCCAGCTGTGTGTGGCATTAAGTCAATTAGCGGAGAAAAGAACGATATAAAATATGCAACGATCTTGAGCACTTGGGTAGTGAGTTAGCAACCTTTGTTTCCCCATCTCTGGAACATCAGTGCTAATGATTTAACACTAATTTATATCTCAAACATGTAAAATCTGTTTGCAGAGGGTGCTGCAGGCTAGAACTGGAGGTGCTCGTTAGAAAGGTTATTTTGTACATCTGCTAATTAATTCTGGGCAAGAACTGTTAGATAGAAAGAAAGAAAATCGTGGCAAATGGTGTATTTGAGCAGCAGCTGGCATGCAGCAGACAGGCACCTGATAGCCTTCCACACACCTACCCACCAGCTGAGTAATGATGGTGACTGGGAGACCCTAGTCTGGAATTCTGACCTGCTCAAGGCTTTTCTCCCTCTGAGCTTCAGGGTGCTCAAACACAGTGTAAAATGGGACGTCACGAAGCAGTGAGGCCAGGGTGACAGTGGAGAGCCCTGGGGGTCTGCAGAGCAGCTGGCTTCAGCACTTGGAAGGTCTTCCAAGTAATTCCAAGCAATCCAAATAATGAAATATGCCAAAGTACTTTAAGGTTGCATGTAAAGAAAATGGGGACCCTTCTGCAATGTCCTGATGAGCTGCTGGTTGCTTTTGCTAGTGGACAATACTTGGAATAACAAAGGCAGGGTGTTCTTTGTATGTGTCTTCTGTTTCTGTTTGCTTTTCCACCTTGTCACGTTGATTAGCTGAATCTGACCATTTCCTCTCCTTATAAGCAGGGGCAGCCCCCTCCTCTCCTGAGGCCAACTGCAGGGATGCTTCCCTACATACAGCACCAGCAGCTCTCCTCAAAACCTTTCTCTGCCTTTCCGGCCCAGCTTCTTTCCCAGCATCTCTCACCCTTGATGTTTCCATCCAGTGTAACTCTCCCAGCTGGTGACATTGTGGGCAGGCAGGTCTTTTGCAAGACATTTTCTTTTTTTTTTTCCTCTGATGCAGTCTGTTAGCATGAGCAGTATGAAAACCTCAACTCAACTTGTCTCCAGAGTGTTTGACTCGTGACATTGGTGGGACCTGTGTGCACAACCTGGGAATGCCTGTGGTCCTCCCAGACATGTGCATCAGCTGGGAGCTCTGGGTCTGGTTGGGTCTCTTCTCCCAAGTAACAAGCGATAGGACAAGAGGAAATGGCCTCAAGTTGCACCAAGGGAGGTTTAGGTTGGATATTAGGAAAAAATTCTTAATAGAAAGGGTTGTTAAGCACTGGCCCAGGCTGCCCAGGGAAGTGGTGGAGTCCCCTTCCCTGGAGTTATTTAAAAGATGTGCAGAAGTGGTGCTGAGGGACATGGTTAATGGTGACTTGGCAGTGCTGCATTAATGATTGGACTCGATGATCTAAAAGGTCTTTTCCAGTCTAAATAATTCTATGATTCTAGGGCAGTTGGCAATGGATACTAAGTGACATCTGGCCATCAGTCTGAGGTGAGCTGCCTCAAGCATCCATCAGACATTGCCTGCACATCAGAGACAAAGAGTGCCCTGAGTGATAACAGTCTTTTAGGGGAAAAGAGGAGAAAAGTAGGCATTTTGTATCTTCCCTGAGACATCCTGAGTTACTGAGTGCACAGCAGTGGGAAGAGCTCCTCAGGGGCTCCTCCAATGACAGGGTTCCACAGCACATATAACAGTCCCACCATTTTCCGGCCCTGGACTGGGTAAGAAACTTGGCAAACTGCCTTTTTGCTGAGTCTAGTGAGGTTTGTTAGACTTTCTGCACCAGTTGTCGTAACCACCATTTCCTTCTTTACATAATGTTTTGCTGAGTCAAAATTACCTGGCGTGTTAAAACAAACAATATCTGTAAACAACGGTAACTATCTGCATAATGGCTGTTAATCACCAGTGAACCCTCTGCCCATCTCCAGAATGCTACCAATGTCTTGGGTGCACGTATGCCATATAAAAACAACTTTTCCAGTGTCATACTGATGTCCAAAATGCAAAGTCCACCTCTGAGAGGTGTTGGCAGTGAGATTTTATGGTCTTGTGCCCAATTGTTAAATAGATGCAGAATCGCAGTCAGTGTTATATCCTGTTTACTCATTTTGAATATATTATTAAGTGTTTATTGGTAGCAAAAGAACATAATTAAATAGCATGCCAGCTGCAGATGGAAACTATATTGATGATGGCTGATGGCACAGGAGATGTGTGAATTTTATTAACATTGTCATTTCCAATCCCCAGCATCATAAAGGACTTGGACATTTTCTATTACAGTCACAGATCTACCTTAACATTACTAAAGCAATCGCAGTGTGGGAAATTAGGTATAAACTGAAAAATAATTAAAGGCCTGGTGACAACTTGATAACACTGAATAATTAAAGTGTTGGTAACAAAGCCTTAATTTTAATTTTCTCGCTGTAGCTGATACTAGTAATCGAGATCAAAAGCATCTTTACTGCTTTAGGAAAGCTCACTCATGTATGTATTATTTAAGGAGGGGAAGAAAGAAAGACAAAAACCATAGCTCTGAGTTAGGTCTGCTAACAGCTCAGGAATCACGTTAAATCCTGCAGATGGGAATGTGCCAGTGCCAACCAAGCTGCTTCCCTCTGGTGCTCTTTGAACAGCGCTAAGCTGCAGGAGGTATCTTCAGCAGCCCTGGCAATGTTCTTAATATTTTAGCATGAACTCCTTAGGCAATATATGAGTAGAAGCGGTCAGGGGCATTCATTTTAAAGCCACTAGACAAGGGAAACAGGAGATCTGCAGCATGGACGTGGGCCGGACCAAGATGAGCCCAATGGTACAAGCCACAGAGCATAGCTAAGCTCAGCGAGAAGAGATGGCTGGGGTATACTGCAGCAGCTTCCGTTGCTTGTCCTTCTTAGGATTTTTGAAGCAGTTATGATCTTGACACATCGAGTTTGCTGAGGTGTTTGGTGCTGCTCCTTTTGTGACTCCTCACACGTGCCTGGAGCTGTACATCACATCCTGGTTCAGCAATTGGACACTTTCTGGGTAAGTAGTTAGAATCTGTCTGGGGAGAAAGGAAATGAGATTTTTGTGGCCACGCGGGAGAGCAAGGACAGAAAGGGGGAGACAGGGCTGTCAGGGCCTGTCATCATCTTGACGGCTGTGAAGGACTTATGTACAGTAAGAATTACAGTTGCTGTAATGATGACCTAAATAAATGACTTAAAAGACAACATCGTTGTCTGAAAAGATAAGTACCTTAATGTTGCCCAGAGTTCATGCTGCATGTTTAACCCATGCAGGTAGCTGGGGCTGCCTCCAAGGGTTGCTGGGGCTGATCCTGCACTCCTCTATTGGCCAGGGTCACCCCAGAAGCACACCAGCAGCACAGGAGCTGCAGGAGAAGCTCTGATCTGCACTGCATTACGGGGTGTCAACCCCACCAAGATCTGGCCAGGGTGCAGGACTCAGTGAGGAGCCCAGCAGAAATTGTTCATAGCTGGAGGGAATGGCAGAGGTGCAACAAGCTTCTAGAAGATCCTTTTATTTTTGTGTATATTCAGGTAAAAAGAAATAAACTGTTGAGATGTTACAATGGCACACAGCTTACAAACTGGAAAACTTCCAGCAATTTGCAAGGTGATAGAGGTTGTCTGTGCTTGGTGTTTGCAGTAAAATAATCCATTTTTTTCCTTTAATATCCTCTATATCTCTCCACATGCACATATAAAACTTTAAAATTAACTCTCTTTTCTCCCTTTGCTGAAACTAGTCATTACTGGCCATTTTTTGTCTAATAAAACCATATGATAATAATATTTTGACATAACTTCAAAGCCATGTTTAAATAATGTTGTTGGAGGCTACAAGCTGTACCATGACTCCGAAGAGCTGAAAAGCTGAGCATCTCCCTCGCTGTCCTTTTCCTGTTGGTGTGTGATTTGAAGGCAGCACAAAGAGACGTGTGTGAGCGGTGCCTTTCCACGGCAGCGCTTCTTCCCCTGCATGCGTATTGTGTCACTGCATTCATCTGTGTGTGCTTATTGATCAGCTTTATTGAACTGAATTTGACAGTGAGCACAGTGTTGCTATCTCTTATGAAGGGGCATGTGGTGAAGAGCATTCTGGCTCAGGCGGCGTGTTTAGGACTGGAAGGGGGTGCTTATCTCCTCCATTACCTCATTCACTTCTGATCCCTTGTTGATTATTTTAATATCCTTCGTATCCCACCTGACCCCTCATTTAGAAACTCATTGAATCAGATATTGGCTTTGCTACTCAGTCTTCATTTGGGATTCCAGCAAAAATCAAGCTGTAAATAATAAACAGAAACAGAAGGTGTTTCTGTAGGACTGGGACACTAGGGCATGCTTGGGGAGAGACTACACAGCCAACACCTGGCTGCCTTCCCAAAGACTAGGAGATCTTGAGATGACGTAAAGTACAAGTACCTCACAAAGCAAGGACTCAGCTCTGAGGGACTGAGCAAAAGGAGGAGCTGTTGGGAGGCAGGGAGGAAAACAAAAAACACTTTGCCAGGGTCTAGGAATAGGCCAGCATCTCCTCAACTGTGAGGCATCCCATCTTCTCCAGCAAACCTATGTGCACATATAATAAGTTTGTTGAATATTCCTGAAATTTAAGTGGTCTATCCTAAGAGCTGCTGCCGGAGCAGATGGGACAGGGGATGCAGAGCTGCAGCAAGGGTGCCGGAGGCAGCCGAGGCCATGTCCACATTGAGGTGAGGATGTGCCAGTCCTGGCACATTGCAGCTGGTGTCACGGCCCCTTGGCAGGGACACGACCCTGCAAGTGCTACCTGCTGCATTTTGGGGATCCCTGCAGATGCTGGGGGGAGCTTGGCCCCAGGAGGAGCAGCAGTATTTGCAGGGGTGCGTCCTGCACATCATCTGCTTTGAGTGTGTGGCTCTTACCATGGTGCAAAACCAAGGGCAGGATGAAGGTGTATGTGCCAAGTAAGAGTTTTCACTGGGTTTGGATCTGCTGTAAGAGACAAGCAGCACAACAAGCAGATTGTAAAGGGACTCAGGGCCCTGTAACTCTATCAGTTTTGATCAATTTTTCAGTCGAGTTAGTAATACACCAGAGAGAGTGTCAACGTGCTTTATGGAGGTCTGCAAGTGCCTACCATGGCTAATCCATAAAGCTCAAATGGTTTTCTGGAAAACAGACATTTTGTTGTCACCATGAGGAGACTACTAAGCAGTGGGGAAGGGAAAACCGCAGAAGAAAAATAGACAAAGGTTGCAGCACCTGCTTGAGCTGCTGGGAACCACAGGCAGCACCTGCAGGATGGGTTCAAGGCAGCTTCCTGTGGTGTCTGACAGCCAGAGAATGCAAGAAAATGGCCACTGCTGCCAACCCAGTTCCCCTTCAGCCCTTGCCCCTGCAACCCTTCCACCTTCTCACCCAGGAAAAGCAACTGCATCTCTGTTTAGCTTTAATGAAACATAACAGTCAGTTTTTAGCAATTCATGGACACACAATTTAAAACACAATTTGAACCCCTGTCTCTACCCCCTAAGCCTTAAAACATGAATTGCTGTAAACCGGTGGCATTAGCTCTATGCTTTAAGCATCGAGTAAGAAAGACATGTCATCACTTGAATGGTTCTCCCAATTTTATGACTTTATCATTATAATGTAGAATTATTTTGCTTTCAGGGTATTTACTAAAACAGATTTCCCATCTGAGCTGGTTATTCTGCCTGACACTCTGACTCCCCCTTCCCTCCTCCCCATGAACCATTGAAAGCTTTTATGAAATAGTTTTTAAATTAACCTATTTTTGGGCTTCTTTCGAAGCCTCTTCTGTGTTTTGAACCCTGGAGTGCATTTTGGGTACCCCACCATACCTCAGAATCTGGAATTTTACTGTTAAAAATTTGCTAGGAGAGTTCTTTTTCACTTTCACCTGACTCCAGGAGCTGGGAATTTTAAAAAGCACCGAATATCCTGACACATAAGATAAAATACTACGAGTGGGTGCTCACTGCAGAAGCCCAAGGTGAATGGAGGTCAGAGCTGAAGCTTACTGCATAGCTGGAGCCCTCCTCACTCCTAAACCCCCATAGTATTGCTGATGCATTGCATGGATTCCACAGCCCATATGTGCTCACAGTATACATCTGTGGAGTGCTTCTGCCCTAGAGAGCAGGGCTGATCCTGCCTATACCTCTACCAAACCAATCTTTCTGACTTTATCTCTCTTATTCACAGGAGGAAGATGGATTTCAAAGGAGGAGAAAAGAAATTGCCCAGAGATTTGACTACCGAGCCTGAGGAAAATCTCCTGGCTTTTTTTCACAGTTACTGTTCCAAAGTATGGCCATTTTTAGAGATTACCAGTTTGCTGAATATCCTTTTTTCCCCCCACTGTGTTCAATATAAAGTACTTTTCCTTTCCACAGCCTATAAAAGAAGACTAATCCGCAAACTGAAAGCCAACTCCTTCACTTTTGCCTCTGCCGAGTCTTGATGCGGAGAATAATATTCCGCAAGCAGTAATCACATCGTAACGGTTGCCTAAGGCCTGATTCGTACAGGATGAAAAGTCAGCGAGTGATAAGTTTCCAAATGACCTCTGTCAGCTACTAAAAAGAAAAAGCAAAGACAACAACAGCCCATGTTAGGGGAGAAGGCCAGCTCAATCACAACTAAATGGAGAACCAGGCATAACAGAAGGAGCAGAAAAGCGTCCTCGCATCCCCATCTAGTGGCTTTTGGTGAAATAAATCTGTAGTCCTTTTCGTTTGGGCATTTTCTCCTCTGTTAATGCAACCTGCTAAATGATAGGCTTAAATCTGAACTGTCCGGCTGAATTTGATTTGACGTATTTCTTTGGATTCAATTTTTAAAATAAATATTCCTCCATAAGTTTCCAGGCTTTCAAAGTGGTTTTCTTCATCTCAGCTCACTTTGCAGCCAGAGCCTCTGTGGCAGCAGAGATCTGCTGGGCTCCAAAGGAACCAATGGGCATGCTTGCTGCCAGGCATTAATACCAGGGGTTGAGAGACTGCAGATCTTACCGCAGATGAAAAGGAAACATTCACCCAGCTTACAAAGAAATGTTAATTAAGCTAAGAATGTTCTTTTTAAGAGCAGGACAAACTAGAATGATTGACAGATCTGCCAAAGCTTCTGTTAAATGTGAGCATCCCCCATTGGACTCATACCTGCTTTCCCCCCATTTGCTCTCTCTCTTTGCCTAGAAAAGGGCAACTTGTCATTTTATTTCCATTGATGACATAACAAGAAATATTCCCGTTTTTGTAACAGATTTTTGCCCAGCAGTACTTCTCCCGGGGTACTTCAGCTGCTTGGAGAGTTCAGGCCTCTTCCCTTCAGAGGTGGAGCAGTGTCACACATGCTGATGGCTGCACTCAGCCTTGCTTTAAGAGGAGGTAAGTAAACAGAATTTCAATTCTTATCCTTCATTTCAGGTGCAATTGAAATGTAATCATTAACATTAATAATTCAGTGCTGCTTTTGTGTTATCTGCCCTCTGAGATCCCTACAGCCCTTATAGGAGCTCAGCACCCATGAATCTCTGGGTCTGCCAGCAGTTTGCATCACCTTGCTACGTGTTGTGATTAATCCAAATGGCCCAGCTGGAACTCCTGCACCTGCAGACTTACCTGCTGCCAGTGACAGGCTGTTTGGTGAGCGCTGCTGAAGCAGAGGAGCATCACTTTAGCACACCAGCACCACTGAGAAACCTCAACAAAAAGGAAAGCTCCCATGGCGCCAAGCTGCCCTGGATGTACCCCTACTTCAGCCACCCCAGTCCTGAGATGTTCCCTCAGCCTTGTTCCTTACCAAAAACTCCTGTCCCGCTTAGCCCATGCTCTTGAACCAGAAAAGCACCTCCAGGGGTCAGTTTCCACAGCCTTACTATTTGCACTGCTAACTTTGAGCTAGAGACAAAAGCCTTTTTCACTGGCAATTCTCCACATTTCCATACCGTGGGGTTTGCAGATGCCCTGGTTTTGGAGCACTGTACCTATCGGATGTGTTTAATCCTGCTGGTGCTGTGCTCCCAGCACACACTATCGGCAGCAGCATGGGTACAGCCAGGGAAATTTAAATTCTGAGCGTATTTTTCTAGCTGAAGGCCTGTGAGCTCTTGAGGCGTAAAAGGCACACTTTACTGTACCTGTCTTTGCTCTCAGAGATATATTTTTTTGGAACACTGTATGGTCTGTAGAGCAAAAGCTGGTCCTCACCTTGAATCAAAGAGCCTTTTTCAAAGGCAGGCATGTTGGACTCTCCCTCTGCCCTTGCCTTAGCTCTATAATTACAACTACATGAGATATGACCTCTAGTCAAACAGTTTGAAAAGGATGTTTTAAAAGGTCTGGAATAACTGCACCAGGAGCCAGGCTTTAATAAAAAGGCAAGAAGGGCTGTGTTTAAAAAAAAAATTGATCTCCAGACCTAGATGCTTCATTCTTTTTGGAGGCTGAATCAAAACATGGCAGGAGTGGCTGGGCTCTGCAGCAGTCAGTGCTGTTGCCCCCTGGGTATGTGTGTGTCTGTGTGTCAGATTCTGCTTCTCTGATGTCATCTTTTTCAGTATTTATCAGAAGTCATATGATTTTTCCTATAGGAAACTGTATACACATATAAAAACAAATACTGTTGCTCAAACTCCAAGATCTACTGCTGCCCTGGAACTGTTAAATATTTCATAGGATTAATGCAAAACAAAGCGTCTTCCTTTAATGAGAAATCTTGTCTTTAACTACCAGGAAAATGGGTGCCACAAAAATTGCTCATTATCTTCCTCTCTAGCACAGCTTTGCCTAATGCAGAATAATATTTGCAAGAAATATTTCACTTCGGCGAGTACAGAAACTGCTGGTTATGCCTTAGAAGATTTGTCTAGGAAACAGAAAATATCTAACTGATGAAAACACTTTCATTAAAAAAAAGAAAGACTGCTGCAGAAGAAAGAGCTCTGCTCACAAAAAAATCAAAGTTACATGGGCCTGAATCAGTTGTTCTAGGTGGAGCTGGGTGAATTTTAAAAGATAAACTAGTAACAACACAAGGAACTCTAGAAAAATGCCAAGCACCTTCCTAGCATTCATCAGTCTAAAAGCTGATCACTGTTTAGAGGATAAATTAATTGAAATTTGATTTCCAAATATCAAGACTTTCCTGCCTGTAGGTGCAGGTCGTGTTGGGTTGATGGAGCATCGAGGGGGCTTGGCACTGGATGACACCAACCTTGGGCAAGCTTATTCCTGGGAGAAGTGAGTGACCTATTTCTGCAGGATCAGGCCCAAACTGACCTCCACAGCCACAGCATGTGGGGAAAAACACTGTCGCTTTGTTTTCCTTGCACTGCAGCACGGCTTAACTTTAACCATCATCTTACTGATGAAAACTCCAGCTTTTTCAATTTGCATGAAAACACAGTTTAGAAGGGATTTAGTCACAAGCTTGCCAGAACAACCGAAAGCACGACGTGCAAAGGGTACATCCTCCAAAGCCACCCCGCCGCCAAGTCCCGCTGGCACAGGCACCTGCCCACAATGTGCTGTTGTTTCCAGTGCCAGGGGAACAAAGGCTGTTGTTGTAGGCTAATGCTGGCTCAGTTGTGGCATGCGCCTACGTGGGCTGTTGGAGCTGGGGTGGGGGGGCCGGGGAGGGGTATCAGCCCCCATGGGATGTACAAGGAGGTTTCCAGGGACTGTGCAGCTCCTGGATGCTGAAGGTTTCTCTACAGCTCCTGTTGCTCCAGGGAGGTATGGCTCTCTTCTGGGACCTCATGGGATGTCCACCCCTGCTGGTGGTATGGGGGGGTGGTGGAGGGGTGCCTGGGGCAGAGTGGGCGGTGTGGCTTAGCTGGGATGAGGTGGAAGTGGCTGAGGGACATGAGGAAGCTGTGGCTGCAGTGTGTGTCTTGGCTGAGGAATGCCAGGTGCCATTTGCCTATGTATGGTTTGGTGTCTGGGGGCTGGCATCTGTGGTGGAAATATTTAGGGATGGAAATGACTGATGTATAATCACTGCCTGGGTGGTCAAACAGCATCAGGAGCCAAATCTGCACTTTAGAGCCAACAAAGAGATTCTGGTCTTTCCTCATCTTTGATTTGACTATTTTTATTAAAAGCAGCAATTTGGCCGTTTCTAGCTTAACATGCTGCTATGGACATGCCTTAGGGTAGAGATAACTTAAATCTATTTGGAAGCCAAATGTAGTAAAAACCAAGACAGGTCACTTGTTGGTGAAGCGTCCCCAGCTGAGAATATGAACTCTGACCTTGGTGAGCTGTGCAGGGCAGGCAGTGTTTTGGTGGAGGGATATCAGCAAGGTAAGAAGTTTTATTTGTCATCTGCTAAATCTGTTCTGCCTCCAGGGAAAGGGAGTGGAGAGGATCCTAATGCTGTGCTTTCCACCACTGGACCTCACATGGCCATACAAAGTCTCTACATCCTTTCATAACCCTTGTGTTATTAGATTTTAGTCAAAAGGAGCACCAGTCTTGTGGATGCTGTAGTTCTTGGTAGGAAAAAGCCTGAATCCAGGTGCAGGAAGCACCCAGGATTTTCTGTATTTGTAATAGCGAGCACTGCACCTCCCACTGTGCCATGCCATCCTGGCGACCTCCAGCCACCTCAACTTGGCCAGCTGTCCTCCAAAAATGTTTCCTCACTTTCTAACCCCTGTGGTTAGCAAGCAGAGTGGGAGGAGGCTGGGTTCGCTGCTGCCTGCCCCAGCTGCTCATCCCCCTTGCCGGGCAGGGGCAGGAGGGTGCCAGGGGGGCTGCAGTGTCTCCTGGCAGGTAGTGCTGTTATGCCCCATTTCCCCCTGAACTGAAGAAGTTAAAATCATTTGCTTGAGTCTCTGGGCAGCCAACAAGCCTGTCCTCTCTCTAGAGAAAAGAAGGATTTCCTGCGTGTCCCCTAGTCCATCCATCAGGCAGCAGCATGGCAGGAATGCAGGAGAGCAGCTCGTCCTGCCCAGGGCAGTGAGCACGAAGGAGAAGCAGGATTCAAAGCAGATTAAAAAGCAGATGAAAATGGCCTCTGGGTCTGTCTGGTGCCAGCTGAGACCCCTCCACCACTTTCACTCAGGTTTTAAAGGTTTCAAAGTCTCAGTTAGTCTCTCTTTTCTTTTTCTCCTCTTGGAAACAGCTCAGCTCCTGTGCAATGAGGACAGCCCTGCAGACGTCAGGCCTTGGCCATCGCCCGCCCCGGCCCCTCATTCCTTCCCCGCGGGGCTCAGGTTTCCCCTTCTTGCTTCAGTGACGCTGCCTGTCCCGACAGGTGCCGTCAGAGCCGTGGCCACACGTCGGGGTCATTGCCAGCGTCGTGGTGGGCTGAGCAGCCAGCGCGGAGCACGGCAGCAGGTGGACATGCTAACATAAGGAGCAGGCACTTCACTAACCCCTAGCCCCGTGCCCAGCCACCGTGTCCCACCACAGCACCTACCTAGACCATGGACCCAGCCCCGGAGATGAAGAGGTATGTGGGGTTCAGAAGGGAGCGAAGGTGTGTGTTTCTACACTGTCTGGCTGGGTGGCAGAGCCAGTCCCAATTATCCCTGTGCCACAGATGGATATGTGTAAGGTGGGAGTAACAGCAGATCTGCCCCGGTCCTGGGAGGGATAGGGGCTAAGCTAGTATTTGTGAGGAGACCTTTAGCCCCTTAGCAATCTAAATTTAGCTGTAATGAAATGATGAGTTACGAAGATGTTAGTGCAATTTGTGTTGCTAGAAACATCTTGAATTAATGACTTTTTTGACTTAGAGGTGCTGCATCACTTAAAGTAACACTGTGAATTCCCTCTGTGCCCCGTACCTGCAGTCTGTAATGCAACCTGCTCAGTTCATGGAGGGAAAGAGGTTTCACCTTGCTACGGCAAGCTCCGACTTAGCCAGGAGTTGTGGGAGGACCAGCTGCCCACAAGCATCCCGCTCCCTACCAGTCACTGCTTCAGTCCTGCTTTAGGGTATTGGGGTCCTGGGATGGGCAGCACCAGCCCAAAGTACTGCACTCAATTTTCAGACCTGGGCTAGATTTTAAGCCAGATTTTATAGCAGGTCCTTTTTTTTCTTAGCAATAATTAAGCCTGTTTCACTGTCCTAGCAACAAATGTTAATCAATCTTAGAAACTCTGCCTGGGCGGGAAATAGTCAAAATTGTGGAAGAGTTATCTTGGCATCATCTGTCCTGGTGAATACTTTTGCTGCAGTCTGTCCAGGTCACTTGGTAGGTCCCCTGCGATGGCTAGAAACGTTTGACCGGTCAGAAATGGAGTTCATGTGCTGGGACCCCGAGAGTGCACCTCTCTGTGCAGGGGAAGCCACGTTACCCCTCGGCATTTTAGTAGGAGATTCATTCTGAAAACCATCTTGCTCAGTTCAGCCCGCCGAGAGGACAAAATAATCCTCTGTTTTGACAGGCAGAGATTGAAGAGGTCAGAGGGTTGAGTGGAAACTGGAGGGACTGGCCTGCAGCCAAGCTGGAGCTTATGGAGGTGGCCTGAGTTCAGGCTTGTTACTGCTGAAATTCTGTGAGGTCTTTTCTGGGGAGAGGTGAGGTCAAGGTGGTGGAACCAAGATCTTTGATGTAACGTATAGGAGCCAGGTACACGTCTTCAGCACTGAACTCAGATGAAATCAACTGGGCTTGCAGGACTCTGGCAGCACCCCAGTGTCTCCAAGACTTCTGAGACACCTTATTCTTTTCTTGCCTTTATCAACCAAAGCAGTGTGTTATAGAATCATAGAATAGAGGATCATAGAGGTTCAACAAGGCCAAGTGCAGGGTCCTGCGCCTGGGCCGGGGCAACCAGCATTATCAGTATAGGCTGGGAGAGGACATACTGGAGAGCAGCCCTGTGGAGAGACACTTGGGGGTGCTGGTGGATGAGAGGCTGGATATGAGCCACCGGTGTGCAATGGCAGCCCAGAGGGCCAACCACATCCTAGGCTGCATGAAAAGAACTGTGGCCAGCAGATCAAGAGAGGTGATTCTGCCCCTCTACTCTGCCCTGGTGAGACCTCATCTGGAGTCAGGTTGCTCAGAGCCCCATCAAGCCTGACCTTGAATGACTCCAGGGATGGGGCCTCCACCACCTCTCTGGGCAGCCTGTTCCAGTGCTCTATCACCCTTGTGTTAAAGAACTTTTTTCTAATATCCAACCTAAATCTATCTTTTCCTAGCTTAAAACCATTACTCCTTGTCCTATCACTACAAACCCTTTGAAATAGACCTTCCCCTGCCTTCCTGTAGGCCCCCTTCAGGTACTGGAAGGTCAGTATAAGGTCCCCCCGGAGCCTTCTCTTCTCCAGGCTGAACAGCCCCAACTCTCTCAGCCTGTCTTCATATGAGAGATGATCCATTCCCCTGATCATTTTGGTGGCCCCCCTCTGGACATGCTCCAATATGTCCACATCCCACATGTGGCCATTTCCTTACTACCTGCTAGCGCAGTCATTACATATTTGTATCTCAAAGCCCCACTACATGACTCCCTTCTTTCTTTCCCATCTCCTAGCTTGTTTCTTATTCATGTGGGAGGTTTTTTTCCCTGGCAGCAGGGACCTGGGGGCTGCTTACTGCTATTGCAGACTGCTTGTCATGAAGCATTTTCTACCATAAAAGCTCTGGGTGCAGCAATGCATCTAAACCCAGGTTATACAGTAATATCACCCCTATGTCTTGCTGTACAGCTTGATATTGAGTTGTGGTTACCTAGAAGATGACTATTCCCTTTCCATAGATAGCCTCACCCCAACGCTGTCTTTGTGGAAGTGATGTCCTTGCTCCAACTTAATTTCATCCCTTCCTTTTGCTAGTGACACCTCATACCTGTTTTATAGATGAGGCACACTGTCAAAGGAAAATGAAGATGAGACTTCATTGCTGGAAGTTTTCACAGAAAAAAACAACTAAACTAAGAATGAAAACATGTGACTGAATGAATACATTTATGGTCAGATGAACTCTTTGAGTCCTGTACCTTCTACAAGTCACCCACTGTAATATTTGCAGCCAGGAAAATCTGAAGTTAAATAAAAAAACGCAAAGCTAAAAGGTTCCTGAAACATTGGGCCAAGCAGATATTTTAACGCTTCAGATGCTGAAGCCCACTTTTTCTAATTTCACTATTTCTTCTACTCCATTCATGATCAAAGGTTTCACAGAGTGTGTAGTATCAGTTAGTCCAATGCCTTCCACTGTATTGACTGGTTAACGATTCTTCAGATGTAGGAAAAGCTTCCACAACATGTCAGACAAGGACTGATGCAGGTGACCAGTCTGTTGCTGATACTTATGGGTGATCAGCTAACCAAGAAGTTTTGATTTTCTTCAGTCTAGTAAAAGAGAACAAATAACACTGATTATCAGGTGAGGAAAATTTGTCATGGAGCATCTTCGTTTTGTTCTGCATTTTCAATGCAGCTTCAAAAAAGGCATACAGGTTCTTCAAATAACTGAAGTGCTATACTTTCCTTGCAGGAATAGGTTCCCCCGCATGAACTTTGAAGCAGAGATTCTGACAGCTCCACATGATAATTCAGGTATTTGGGAGAAAAGAAAAACAAACAAAAAATAGATTAAAGTAAAATGACCACTCAGCTTGCAATTGTCACAAATATGTTTTAATTCTTTTGGAGTTAGAGATTGTTTAAAAAAAAAAGAAAAGGAACAGGATGCTAAACTGAGTGCAATTCAGATGATTTCAGGTTTCTGTTATTAGGGTATAGTTCAAAGTGTGGAGGACAGATGTTGCTAACTTTACCTTCAATAGGGCTGGACACAGGGTCTCCATACATACCTACCAGAAAGACAACTGCTAAACACAATTTTTTCCTATTGAATGCTACCTTTCCAATGCTGATCTCACACAGAGAGGCTGACACTATGACTCCCTTCCTACTGTGGCCCTCTGCTTGAGATAGATAGACTCCAGAGCCTCTACTCAGCTGCATGGCATCTTCTCATGAGCCTCAAGTCTTAGCCTTATTGTTGCTGTTCAGACCCAGGCAGTTGGCCAGAGCCTGTGCCCTGGCAGCAGTGCTGTCACTAGGATGAGACAGCAGCAAAGTGAGTTTTTGTGATGATTGCTTGCCCTCCTGGCCACGAGCTGCAGTTCTCGGCAGGGAATTCACCTCTCCAGCAGCAGATCGCAGTCCCATGCCAGTAAGAGTTGGAAATGAGGTGATGGGGTTCACTATTTTTGCTTCAGTTGCAAGTAGCAGTTTTTATGTTGCATCACCCCTCATAGCAAACGTGCCAACAGCTGGTGATTTCAGTTACACTGTCCAGTATGTGCGTGAGCGATGGCCCCTCCAGGTTTGGACCTGCTGTGTGATTCTCTTCACCGTCTTGCCTTGAGTCTTCCAGGAAAACATTTGAGTTACCTCTCTTTCTGCAAATGCAGTATTCCATATCTGGCTAAGGATTTTGGAGACATTTTCCTCAGGTTGACCTGTAGTAATGAGGCACTTAACAAATATGCTGATGTCAAAGGACATCTATGAATAATTTTGAAACCCTGAGTGTGAACAGGTTGGAAAGTTTTCACATAAGCCCACCTGCGTGGATGGCTCCTGGGCCATGCATCCTCTGTACCATCTTCTCAAATATCTTGCTTCTATTGGGTTGGGTTGCTTTCACAAGGTAAGTGCTTTGATCCTTCACTTGCCTTGAATCCACTGACACACAATTCATATTTGTTTCCAAAGAGCTATATGTGATCCCTTCCATGAGAAGTCTCACGGCTGAGGAGTATGTAGAGGCCTTTAAGACGTTTTTGGATCATTCAACAGAGCACCAGTGCATGGATGAGTTCAACAAGGAAGAAATGCCCAACATTGTGGCTGGGTAAGGAGCACTTCCACTGGGGTGGGAAAGCCATCTGTTACCCTGGGAGGGAAACCCGCACACAAGGGTCAGCAAACATGTTTAAGGATTTTCTGGGGCAGGAGTGAATTTTTAATGCTATTCAGTTTTAAATCCCTTAATAGTGGTCTTTAGGATATTCTGTTTAATGACTCCAGAATACGTGCTTTTTCAGTTAATACACTGTGTTGCTTCTCAGCTTACGTTAAGAAAAGAATCAAGACCTCATTTTCATGTCCATGTCTTTTCATTAGCTGATTTTCCAAGGATTAAAATTGTTTGGGGTTTGTTTTTGTGTTTTGTTTTTTTTTTTTTCCAAAAGAAAGCTCTCACGTGCTCTCTGCCTGCTTTTGGGACTTCATCACACATCAGTCCAAACAGAAACACATCTCTAATTCTCTTCTAGTGACTAATTCTTGGTTTTCTCAATCCCCTAAGACCTCCTTATTTCTATCCTAAGTCGATTTGCATTGCTTAAGTACCAAATGATAATCAGTTTTGTGAAGTATTGATGTAGTATATTAAGCCTGGATGACTGCAGATAGTTTTAGAACAGCCTAGATCTAAAACCCAAGAAAGCCCTTTCAAGTTTGGGTAATTTTTCGATGTTAAAGAAACTGTATTCTCCATTGAGAAAAAGATTTAGCCTGGCAATTTTTTTTATTCTCCAGATCATATATAGATGTAAAAAAAAAAGCAATAAATTAATAATTAAAAAATAATTTGCACTGGCAGATTGAAAAAGTTATTTACATTAATTTTAAATTATGTAAAACATTGCAGCTTCCTATGATGCTGATTGTGGATCAAAGGGTCTTAACCCTCATTAGGGCTAAGGCTCCTTGACAAGCTCACACCCTCCAGGATTTACTACTAGTTCCTCTCTTGTTGAGTCATTGGGTTGGTGTTTCCTGAGATTGTGTATGGGAAACCCAATCTCCCTGCACAGTTCTTGCCTGAGAACAGAATAAGGCCATAAAGCACGTCAGGGCAGTGAGGTGCCTGGAGCCCAGCCTCCTCATACTTGAGCCAGGCTGTTTTTGTGTTCTGCTAAGAACCACATGACTGGGCTTTATTTTGTCTTTTCAAACATAAATTTTTTGAGCTAAAAATTATTGAAGATCCTGGCCTTCCTTCCCAATTTCAAACCAAGTTCAATGTTGAAAAGCGAGGATCCTCAGTCAGATGAATAGCCCAACTTTTTACTTTTTCTGAGTGTTTATATCCAATATTGGAAAACTGAACTTGTCCCCTGAGGGTGCAGAGGTTTTACCCCAGCTCACCTTGTCTTTACAGCCCCAGTGGTGCCCATCCCAGCCAGGGCCAGCTCCACTACCCCTGAAGAAAACCCTTTGCCCTGGGGTTCCCTGAGACCTTTTTA
The DNA here is from genome assembly GCA_013400335.1 of Eurystomus gularis. Taxonomy (NCBI): domain Eukaryota; kingdom Metazoa; phylum Chordata; class Aves; order Coraciiformes; family Coraciidae; genus Eurystomus; species Eurystomus gularis. Next base: position 162,909 of record VZZY01004315.1, read on the forward strand.
CATGGTGCCAGCCACAGCTTAAAGAAAACTCTCTGGCAAAGGCTGAGAAACTCTATATCCTGATGCCTACTGTACTTTGAAATATGAGCTTGCTAACACAGAGCTGGCTTCCACCACGCAGCTGGTTTTAGCTGGGCTCCAAAAGGATGCTCAAATTTCTATCCCAATTCATGTGGCTAAACACGAGAATTTCTGGGCCAATGTGTCATTCAAGAGATTAAAATTAAAAATGAATTCAAGTGACACAGTGTGGTTAAGTAACGTGTATTTATAATTTCAGTCTCGGCAATGGAAAATCAACTATAAACGTTCTGGGCATTGGAAGTGGCACAGGTAAGGAGTTTAGCAGCACCCTGATGCTGAGGGAGAGGGGGTCCCTATAGGAAGCAGAAAGTGATGCTGAAATTTTGAGCAATGGGAGATAATGACTCAGGCGTTATTAACAGCAGAGATTGGCAAAACAGGGTGTGGAGCTGGGACAAGAGTGATGCTCCCTCCCTTCCTTGTCTCCCTTCTGAAATGCTGCTGCTCAAGTCTTTCTGGGAAGTGAGATGAGTGTGATTATTTTAGCTTACTCTCTGCCTTTTGATGACTCTCACCTGACTTTACATGTCTCAAAGCAAGGAGTCTTGCACTGGGTTAGGTATGAAAGCATCTTCAAACCTCGTGGAAGGGAATTAGAGACATCTCAGAGGTTGTCCCACCTGAAGTCCTGTCTTAAACTATCCCACCTGAAGGGATGTCTCTTCTTGCTTTTCTTTTAGGCATACTGGAAACTAAAGCTGGGCAATGCTCTGCTCCGTGTGGTACAAAACTAGCAAGTCACAACAATTAGCATGGGGCTGCATTGGCTTTTTCAAGACATGTTTCTTTGTTACTACTGTGCTTTTATCCAGTGTTAAGTAGGGTTTAAATGCAAATGATACTTCCCCGAGAGAGAAACCCATCTTTTGGAAAAATAGCTTTAAATCTGTTCTAAATGTATTTGAGTTAAAGAAAAAGTAACGAAACATCCAACTTTGCTCCTAGAAAAACTGGGAGAAAATAAAAAACAAAGCAAAGTGGCAGTTTGATTTGTCAGAATTTGCTTTTCCTTTAAAAAAGTATTTTCAGCTTAATTTTAAATGTTAATACTTTCAAATGGAAGCATTTTTCTTACTGCTATTTTTTGCTTGTTTTCCTGAGTAAGAGAAAAATAGCGTTGAATTGTTTTGCCCAGTTGGGAATACATTGCAGCATATGAAAAAGCAAGCAGGAGGAAATCATTCAGTTCTCAATTACACTCTATTTTCATTAAGTAATATTAAACTGAAATCCTGACTCCAAGAAAACACAAGGGAAAAATGAACTTTTTGCACCATCCTGATTTTTCCCTATTTCCTCTTCAGAAAATGTTTTAATGGAAAAGTAAAAGCTCTAAAATTTCCTGGGTGTTCTGGGAAACTGCCCCTCACGGATGATGGGACAGGGATACAGACTCGCACCCCCTCAGCTTGCCCACGGCTGCAAGAGCTGAGCTTCTGCAGCCGGGAAGGGGAGTGAACAAGGATGGCATTGAGCTAAAAGGTTATATCTGATCCCTGACCTTTCCAGGCTTGGACTCTGATTTCACAGAGCCCCCAGAATTAGTTTAGTTGATGAAAATATTAATAGAGATTAGTGACTGACTCCACATCCTAAAAGACTGTTGTCGGGTCCAGATCACGTATTCTCATTCACCCCAAGTTTTCCCCTGGCTGGTTTAACTATTTCAGCTGTAATTTCCCAGTTAGTATCAGGGTAGGCTCCTGTTTGCAGAGGGGTCTCACTCCTGTTTCTGGAGTATGTTGCTGTGGCAGGGTAAGCTGGAACAGGCATTCCTGCTCTGAAGCACTGTATTTTACCGCTTATTATTGCAGACACCCTAGTTGAGGACACTATCACCTGCTCTTGCAAAGACTGGATTAGGGCACTTTACAGAGATGGAGTAAAGACAACAACTTAAACAGCTTCTGAAATAGCCATTTTCTGTTGGTATACCCATTTGCTACCACCAGTGGCTCCAGGGCGTGGGACAGTGATGCTCTGTTTCATGCCTGTCCTTAGCCTGCAGGGAGCCCATATCAGCACCTCTAATTGATCCTCACCCCAGGCACATACTAACTGTCATTTAGGACTGTCTAAAGTGATTCAGCTCCTTGCTATAGGTCTCTTCTTTCCCTCAGCAGTATTGGTCCATGCACTCACCTTCAACTGATACAGCCTCAGTCCCTTTCCTTGTGCCTTTGGCCAGCCACTGCATTCCTCAGGGGTCTTGCATATTTTTTCTCCAGTTTCAAAAGACTTATCCTTCCTTGGATGTCTCTGTAGTGCTGGCATAGCTGATATTTCCCTCCTTGATTTCTATTTACTGCAACACCTGCCAAAGATGATGACTTTTCTCATAACCGGTACATCAGCTGAAAGACTAGGAAAGATGCAGTATCTCATATCAAGCCCTCTGTGTGTGACATTTGTAAGGGCAGGATTATTTTTAGGCACCACCATCAGATACAGACAGGATTCTCACGAAGGTCCACTCAAGGTGGTCACCTTTACTGTTTATCTCCATAGTCCCACATGAACCAGATGGACTTTATACACTTGGTGTATTTTGGCCTTTCTGAAAGAAACAAGAGTGACCTGCTTCACCTCAAAAGAGGCTGGGAACTTCCTAGGACAGAAGGATAGGCTGCTGCTTGCTCCTCCAGTACTTAGACAGCAATAGAGGAGCACCAATAGCTAAATTTGCAGGGTACCTACACACAAGTAGATGTCCAGAGCTGAGACCATGTGGCTTGTCCCCGAAGAGGGAAGACCCAGGGTACTGCATGCCTTGTTCTTAGTCTTATCTGCAACTACATGTTACCTGGAGCAGTGAGATATCATGGTAAGTCTAGGTTAGATGCCACAATTCAAACTGCAAGGTAAAGAGTACCTCAATTCTACTTGGGGGATTGCTGGCAGCAGGTGAACCTGCATCCTTTCACTACATTTATGTACTTTTAAAAAATAATACATTTGTGCTTATTGAATAGGTGAGCAGGATTTGAAAATGATCAGGATACTGCAGGCTGTGCACCCAGGGGTCCTTATTGACAATGAAATCGTAGAGCCCAACCCACAGCATGTGGCAGCTTACAAAGGTAAGGCTATACGTGCCTGCCTGGGGTGTAGTGAGGACCATAGATTTGAACAATGAGTTCTTCTGCTGTTTTGTGAAATTCATGTTTTTCTTCTGCTTTTTGAAAGAGTTAGTGAATCAAGCTGCAGACCTGCAGAATGTCTCCTTCATTTGGCACCAACTTACTTCCTCAGAGTATGAGCAACAGGTGAAAGAGAAAGGCGTGCATAAGAAATTTGACTTCATCCATATGATCCAGGTAATGGAGTATTGCTTTAATATAGGAGCATTAACTTGAACTGCTCCCTTCATCTCTGCTGTATGCACGAAGCTGGGGGCACCAGAGCCAAGCACAGCTCTCCCATGAACTTCTGCAGCACACCAAACCTCATTCCCTATCCACCCTGGTTTTGGTCTCTGATTTGTACTGGTTTAACTGTGTGTTGTGGGTAGTAAAACAGGACAAGTCTCAGGCTCAAGTCACACGTCACAAAGAGACCAAAAATTCTGCTTTGCTGCTGAAAAAAAAACTTGAATTTTTTTGCCTCATTGGGGTAGTTTGGATGGCACCAAAGGGAAAGGTTAGTGAACGAGCACCTGTGTCAGGTTTTGGGTCAGAAATGCTGCTGCTGCGTCTCTGATACTGATGACACTGATGTTGTATGTGCTAATTACATTTTGTAAAAGATCTCTTGTTCTCTTGCTTCAGTGGCTTTTATTTACTTATTTTTATTTAATTTTGCTTCCATCTCATAAGACCAGATCTAACAACCAGAAAGTGTTTCAGAGGTTTGACAGCTGGATCAAAGACTAAATTACAAGCTCCAAGGGCCACCTTTGAGATGAGCTCTGCTTTGTCCTAGTGCAAATTCCTCAGTGGAAGAGGTCCAGCCTGCCCATGGCCCAGACACAGCCAAGAACTGCCTCCCACAGGCACCAGAGGAGTCCCTTCTGCATGTATTTTCCAACCACAAACCTACACTGGGCTTGAAGGGCAACAATGGGCAGATTATCATCTGGCTGGTAGCCACGACTGAGCAGAAGGTCCCAGGCTGTTGGTGCCAGTGGAGAGTTGGTGATGTTCAGTCCTGTAGGGCACCCCAAAACATGTGTCCTGGGTTAGGACAGGCTATGAAGCAACCAGGAAATAATTTAAAACAACTCTATAGAGAAAGAGTTTAGGCCTTTGAAAGGCCATTGTGCTGTGGAAGAGGAATAATGGCTGTGTGTAACTCTGTCACTTCTAGATGCTGTACCGTGTGGAGGATATTCCCAATACTATAAAATTTTTCCATAGCTGCCTCGACCATCATGGTAAACTCCTGATCATTATTTTATCAGGTAAGAGGGACCTTTTATTTTTTACTTCATTGATGGTGTTTTGAAGAGCTTTGAAGTTTGAGAGCCACAAATATTTGTCTCAGGATTTCAGTAGCACATATTCTACAGTAATTAAATAAAACAAATGCTGTATTTCATAGGGAGCATGCAATCTTGGGCTTAGCCTCTTGGACCCCCACTGTCTGATGGGACCACTTAGGGAGAGCCTTCATGCTCTTGCTTCCCTGCTTATGAAGTAGATAAATTGCTCTGTACTTCGAAGAGGTCTCCTGCTGTGAAATTACTGACTAGAGAGCAGTGTGGCTGTTCATGAATGAGGGTCAATCCCTCTCCTTGCTGAAATCAGCACTGTAAAACAACCTGAGCTCTGGGATTACCCATCTTTGGGGCTCTTCCTTCTGCACAGTGATGGGCAGAAGCCAGCAGGATAAAAGCTGCTGACAAGAGCTGTGGGCTTTATGGCAGGATGGGAAAGAGAAGCACTTACAACATCATGGCTTTTATTAAAAACACAAAAAGAGTGTTTTCTCCAGTGTGCCATTCATGAATCCCTGGCTCGTGGTGTGGTGGATAAAGCACACTTTCCCATGTTTGCCATTAGAACTCCCTCTCACATTGATGGTAGGCTGTTGCCCTTGCTAAGTGGGACTCACTTTTTCAGTTATGTGTTCTTTGATGTGCACTTAAAATTGAGATTTGATGTGTCTGCCCTATTCTAGCAAAGGGGCACTTAATAAGTAGCATGCCTGTGCAGGCTCAGAGCATTGGACCTCTGTGTGTACTTCTCCTTCTGGACAAATCCAGTGCCAGAGACTGTATCCTAGGAGTTTCCTTTAAACAGGAGAGTTTGGGAAGGAGGACTGAGGGAGATCATGGTTTCACCTGTCTTTGGGCACAGACATTTACAAGTCAACTCAAGTAAGGGGAAAGCTCTTCTCCTGCTTCTCCTGCTCCTGGCAAGACCTTGGCCAGCAGTGAGGGAGCATTTTAAACTCATATAGTGGTTGCATTATCTGGTGTTTGACCTCCTTGGCTTTGCAAAAGTAACCTTCCCTCCTGCTCTGGCAGACAGTAGTGGATGGGCCAGCTTATGGAAGAAGTACAGACACTGCTTGCCTTCCACTGACAGCGGCCACTACATCACCTCTAACGGCATCACAGATATTTTGAAGAGACTTGGTGTTGAATACCGTGTTTATGAGTTCCCGTCAGGCTGGGATATCACCGAGTGCTTTATCGAGGGGGACCCGGTTGGAGGTCGCATGATGGATTTCCTGACAGGGACAAAAAACTTCCTGGACACGGCCCCCCCGGGGCTGCGGCGGCGGCTGCAGGAGGCTCTCTGCCAGCCTGAGTGCAGCAGTAAAAAGGACGGGAGGATCATCTTCAGCAACAACTTGAGTATGATTGTGGTTGAATCCTAGAATCCGGACCAGCTGCAGAAGACAAGTTAGGGTGGGTATGGGGGCAATGCAGTCGCAGAAGCAGGTAGCATAGAAAGAAAGCAACTAGAAGGCAAGAAGGCAAGAAAGTGGGCCCAGCTGCAGCCTCCCATTCCCAGCCAGGGTCAGCAAACACTGCAACAGCAGAGATGAGCTCTTTGCCTTGCTGAGGTCAGCAGGGCCAAGACTTCACCCTGGGGTTTTAGCCCAGCCCTAGGAGAACTTTTTCCAGAAAGTAAAGATCTCCAGCTCACTAAAAACCTACATGAGCTTGTTCTTTAAGAGTGTGCATTCTGTCTGTGCTTTTGACACTGAGATTTCCACTTTTCTATACAGCCAGCATGTTTACATACCTAAAGACCTGTCTATATAACCAGGTGCTGCTTTGCAGCCAGGAGGAGGCTGCAGCCGCTGTTCTGGCTGCATACAGACCCACTGCTTCCAGCTGCACCAGGACAAGACCAGCAAGGTGCTCCTGCTGCTTTGCATGCAAGTAATGTGCCTCGCTGCACCCAGACCTGAGCTGTAAGTTGCTCTGCGCTAGGCTATTTCACATGGTTTTATCAGCATAGGTATTTACTGCCCCAACCGTCTGAGCATCTTGCAATATAGGCATGTCTTAAAAATTTATCAGCCTTTTTGTTTGAAGAATTTTTGGATCCCAGGATAATACCTGCTCTGTGCTCTTTCAGGTAGATATTAATTTTGTTACTTTCTTACTACTGTTTTTCTCCATATAAAATAAAAGCCATCTTAAACTAAAAAAAGTCACATTTTGTTCTGTATGTGTGGGCTTTCAGAAAATGAAGACTGAAGAGGTTATTTAGTTAAAACAAAAAAAAACCCCAACCAACCAAACAAAAAACCCCAAGATACTATTCTATGGAAGCATTAAGGGTTTCTTGTAAGCAAGAAAGACAAGCCTGAGACCATGGAAGACCTGAGTGCAAGCTGCAGCTCATCCTTGTGCTGCAGCCGTGGGAGGCAGCTCGGCTCACTCGAAGCAGCATCACTGCAGCACACCACCTACGTTACTTAAATATAATATATGTGCTTAAGGTGTTCATATAGGTAAGTTAAGACTATTTCGACAGGGTCCTGAGTTGTTTAGAGGGTAGCCAGCTGGACAGGCAGACCCTGCACGGGAGACCAGTGAGGTTTGGTGCTGCATTTAAGGCCATGATGCTGTGCAGACCTTGGGCTGGGCACATGGGGGAAAAGGGCCTGAAGTCCCACCAGCCTCATTGCAAATAGCTCTCAGGGCAGGCATCTTTCACCACCTCAGGAGAAAGATACCTGCAGACACAGAGCCCACCTCTATAAACTGATTTTTCTGTGCTTAAGCTAGAAAGCATATGCCATGTCCACCTGAAGGGGCTGCAGCTACCACTGCTTTATTAGTAAAAAGGCTTGTTTCAGTATCATGAACACATGGGTTGGCACACTGGCTTGCAAAATATTAGATGTCATAGTCATCCAGAGTCCTGCAAATCCTACTAAACCTACCACACCCCATCTATCTGCCCGGGTGCAGTTACTGCCGGGGTAGCAACATTCCTATCTGTAAGAGGAATGCCAGCTCACACCACCATCATGGCTCCAATTTGTGCTTTGGGTTTTTTTTTCAATTTTGGTTTGTTTTTTTTCATATCTTTTTAAAATGCAGCCATTTCTCCTGCAGATGTTTCCTCTGAAAATACTGTAAGGAAAAAAAGAAAAAAGCAATGGTGAAATGATAGCGTAACATCATCCCTCTGGCAGGACTGCGGTACCCTGGTCTGTAAGTACTGTTGCTGTCAGCTTAAGAAACATCAATCAAAACTGGACAGCCTCCTCAGACTACCCCATCCATATGCACAAGTTTTTCATTTCGATCCATTTTTATTTTTCATTCTACAGGTAGCTCCTTTGCTTGTCCTCATTGACAGCACTGGGCAGGGAGTGCACGGCTGGGCTGCTGGAGAGGCTCTCAGTGCTGCTCCCATTCATGTTCTCCTTCCACTATTAATTCCCATCATTTATTTTCACATGTTAATAATGTCTCTGTCTCTTCCTGGTAGACTAAAAGGAAAACAAAACACATCAAAAACCAGGCTTGCTTTTCAAGCTCTGAAGAACTATCTACCTGTTAGTCTTTGCAGAAGTTTGTAACAGTCCAGGTTCCCGCAGATCTTCCCCAGCCCAAGAGGTTTTCACCCCTCCTTGGAGTTTCCTGAGCAGATAGACACATTTCCAGTAAGCAGATACTCAGCAAAACCCATGAGCACAAAATTTACCTACACCATTGTAAATCAATGTGCAAGTGCTCAAAAGAAAAGGAGTACTTCAAAGCAGACTGTTCAGTGACAGCCTGGGGAGATGAAACAGAGCACCCCATTAAAATCGCAGCTACTTAATGCTTTATCTGTAATTTCTCTTTTGATTCTTGAAAGGCAAGCCATTTAACAATGACGCCGCTTGTATACTTGGCACAAATACTATCCTAGGTGTCTGTTCCGTTTATTTATACATTCTATATTTATTATTTTTTTTATGCTCTTTAATAACTGTTTGTTGTGGTTTTGAAAACACGCTGTCCTCCCACACAAGATTTTGATCTGTGCTTTCCCAGCAGCCAGGATGCAAGAGCGCGGTTGGGTTTGTGTGGCCACGAGAGGGCTGCAGCAGCCAGCAGATGAGATCTGCCTCCCAAAGCACTTGAGATGCTGAGCTGAAGAAGCAGAGTCAAGTAGTCAGACAAGCAAATGATGCATCGTCTCCACTTTCTTTGCTGGGTCATCATACCCTGATTCCAGCTGTTGGGCAGCATGCTTTTCTTTGCTGCAGAGTCATGTTCTTGATGCTGGGCACCAGCTTACAAAAGGTCATGGTTGCACAACATAGGCACCAATACACACTGCACAAAATCTGCACTTTGGTGGTTTGGTTTTTTTTCCCCACTTGATGGCTGAAGTGCTGCAGCTTGGCTGCCTCTCAGGCACAGGTCTGAAGGTGCCATGGGTGACTAGGGAGGAAAACACAAGGAAGGGGATGTCAGGAGTAAGAGGTTGCTTTTGCTTTGGCTTTGAGCCAAACTAACCTTGCTGACCTCAACCCAGGATAAGCCCTACTCCGCAATGAGTTTCACGGCAGTTCCCAGCGCTGCAGTAAGCGATGAGAAGGTCCATGGCTGTTCCAGCCCAAAGAGAATACTTTTGTGGATAACCATGTAGTTATGCTGCTGTGTGTACCTGGAGTAGAAGTAATGCCCACAAAAAAACCTAACTGCATCATTTTTAAATGAAGCAGCTGCAGATTGTATCCTTTTTTCAGGTTAGTAATGTGCCCATTTCAATGGCATAGCATTGCTCTGATTGTGTGTTACAGCCTCCGAAAAAGGAGTTACAGCAAGCAGCTCTTTGTAATATCAAGGAAGAATAATTTGATTTTTACTGGGCCTGTTTTCAGTCTTAGGGGCTGAGTGGTTTGCCTTTCTAATGAATGCTAAGGCTTCTCTACCCATGAACATTATCAGGGGAATGATGGTAGCATAGGAACTGGAAAATCTACTAACTTATTTCTGAGTAATCCCATTAAAAGACAAGCTTGGTAAAATACTGGAGCATATATTGAAAAGATTAAAACTAATCTTAATCAGAGAGCAAAAAAACCCAATACAGAATCGGAACTTTTTTTTTCCACCTCAGTATTTGTCCACAGATATCTGTTGATGCTTATATCAAGGATGTAGAAAATCTTTGTGTACCCTGTACATTCATCATAAGTGAATACATCAAGTAGATGCATGGCAGTAAGGCGGGATCTCCAATAGTCACAAGCTGTACAGTACCTGTATTAATAGTGTTCGTTGAGATACCAGGGTTTGCCCTGCAGTCTTCACATTTAAGATGCTAGTTCTGGAGGTCCCTTGGGTGAAGAAACCTGAGGCAGGATCTAGATGTAGCAGAGAGCTTGCCACAAGGCTGTATTTAGGAAATCCCAGGATCCTAAGGATCAAGGCATGCTTATGCCCAGAAAATAGTCTTCCAGCTGCCCTGAAACCATGTGTGGTTCAGAACTGCTTCCTCATAAATATTGTCAAATAGTCCTTACTAGGCACAGAATTTGAGTTTCCTGAGGGACTGACTGTTCTCAAAGACCTTTATGTTGGGAAGGACAGGAGTAACTGTGAGCTCAACATATGCAGTGTCTTTTGTGTTTTGATGGAGTTAGTCTTGATGACTTAAAACATGAACAATCTCCACATTTTCTGTACCCAGCAGAGCAGGCAGCAAAAGCCAGATGAAGCTGCTGATTGTACCTCCGTGTACTGGTGGTAGGATCATATTAACCTTCTTGGAGGTTACAAAGGCCTTCAGAGGAATAATAATCTTCTGGCTCAGGTCAGAATTCTAAGGCAGCATTTATTACTCTGCTTTTTAAAGTACAATATTTTTTGAAGGTCATATCTTCCAGAATGAGAACAAATATCTAAACTAAGTCTAAAATATCTTTGTTATGAACCATTGCTCCTTGGAGTCATTCAACTCTGGTACTTAAGTGTCAACAGAAATTTAATTCTTGCTAAATGCTGAGAGTCCTGCAAAGGTATCTGTGGAGCAGTGCATGGTCACCCTGCTATGTGCCAAGCTGCTGGAACACCATACAGAAGAAGCCTGGAAATCTCCTTATTTTGGTATGGACACAGTGGGGTGATGGTACTGGCAAACATACTGGTATCTTCATGAGTGGACTTGTCCTATCCCCAGAGTAGCTCAAGGCTGTCTGGGGAGAAACAGGCATCTCAAGGAGGCTTCTTCTGGTTCCTTCTCACTCAGGGGTGGTCACAGAAACTCCTGGCTTGGGGGAGTGAGATCTTCAGGGTCTGGACAGACACCTTTACTAACACTGGTTCCCCCTACTTCTGTTCCATTTATCAGCCAACTCAATTCTGCTGGGAAATGCCAAAATTTAGATGCACATCTATTCAGAAATCACAAAACAAAGATCTCCTCTGCCATGGGTATTAAGTCCCTTCCTGTCTCTAAGAGCATCTTTATTGATGCAGATGTTCCTTGCAGTCAGTCCTAAAACAGAAAAGGAAATAAACTGACAGTCTATCCCTCTAATACAAACATATTTGTGTGATCAGCCTGGCATGGGAGTGGGAGCTGGAGCTGCAGCCTGGGCACCTGGAGGAGGTTGTGCACCAGTCTTCTTCCACCGTGTTATTTAAGGCCACTGTTTTTAGCTAAAGCAGCAGCTCTTACAAAATGTAGAAAATATGTTGTTCATCCCTTCTTTTCCTTTAATTTCTTGTTAAAATGAAAGCCAAAAACATCCCTCCAAGATAAATGTTTGGAGTAGAAGCCACAGCTGGAAAGATCTGAAGACCATCTGAAGAGGATTTGTAGAACGTACGAGATGGCTGGATCCCAGTGGGGATTTTTTTCTGAGAAGAAACAGAAAAGAGCAGAACAGGAGTTTCATTTCTACTAGTCACTTCCTGATAGTCTGATGACACTCTGGTCAGACCTGACAGCAAGTTTGTAGAGAAAACATATGTTTTGTTGTACATTGTAATGGTGATACCTCTGGCGAATTTAGAAATGTGATAATGAAATTTTCAGAGCACTCTCTAAGTCCCTATTGCTATGTTAACATTTTTTAGCATCTATTAATCACGCTGTATGTATCTGTCAACACCTGGTATTATGGATTAAGGAAGATTACAGCTCATTGCTCCACTGGCTGTTTTCTTTGGGATTTAACTCTACAGGTACTTTGCCATTGACTTCACTATGACAAGACCCATGTTTTTATGAACACTTTGCAATGCTTTCCTGACTCAGAGGGGTTTTACTCTATAAGGTATCTAAATGATCAACCAGGGGGTAAATGTTTTGATTTTATTAATTCTGGAAGAAGGGCTTGTATACTTCCAGTGTTGAACAAACCATCCACAAGATCTTGATTTACAGATGTTTTCATCTAGATAAATGTTGACTTGGGTTTGTCGTGCTCGTGCAGATCATCTAATTTGTTATTTGGGAAAAGAGGACAGTATTTGAGGAAATTCAGATAAAAGTTCTACAGATTTAATATGTTTAACTCATAGATCTTCTCCATTGTTTACTTTGAACTATAGGTTATTCTCCAGTTTTACGTGTTGGTTATCCACTTTGCGATGCAAAGAAATCCCCGTGACTCATACGATGCAACACAAAACAGAAGTAATTAACAGTGGAGAATCAACCAAAACAACCATGAATAAGCTTTGGTCTAAAAATTATTCACCCCAACTTCTTTCCGAGACTTGTTTTTATACATGCTTAAAAACAACGACAAAAATACAAATTTCAGCCTAGATGTCCTTCCTGAGTTTATTTAAATCTTACAGCTTGCCTCCAAGGTCTCATCCTTCCCAGCTCCCTTCTCAAGCAGAACATCCCTCCTTCTATGGCCTTATTTCAAAGTAGCCAAATCAAAGAAAACTTTCCTCCTGTGCTCAGGGGACATAGGGTCGTGGCCAATCTCTGTCATGACTCACTTGCAGTTCCTGCCAAATGTTAATGAAGATTTTTTGCTTCAAAACCTAAGGTAATGTGAAACAAATGACGGGCACTCGTCTGAGAGCATCTCACCCGATTACAAATGCCTTAAATCAACCGGCACTGCCAGAGCATACCTTCACTGCACTTCGTATAAATTATTCCTGAGCCACTGCTTAATGTTTATTGATATTTCTGATGCTTTTTGAAATTTTAAGCTAAGGACATTAATACAACCTATAGTACAAAGCCAGGTAAAGGTGTTAATGGAAGAGTAAACCTCTTGCTTTCTCCTCTGTATGGGTGAGCTCTGTTTTGAGTCCCTGTGCATGTAGAGGAGCAGCCTCCCCAGCAAATACAGCCCCCAGATTAATTCTTGTTCTGGTGGGAATTTAAATAAATCTTCCTATTCCATCACTCAGCAACAAATTGCTTTTGAACACAACTAGCATTTATGCTGGTACTGGAGTCTCGTTTATTTATGCGTCACAACAGTCCCTGTAAAATGTAAAAATACAGGAAATTTCACTCAGGCTCAGACAAAATCTCCACCTTGACCAGAATCTCATCTAGGGAGGGAAGGAAAGTTGGGAATATAGAAAAGAGTTAATCTTATACAACATCTTTCTTTTTCTTCCCCTACCCTCTCCAGCCTTCTGGCAACCTGCCAGACGGGGACCTCCTACACTGAAGGCTGTATCCAGGCAATCATACCTCCTCCTTGCCTTTCCTCATTAATTTGTGTAATTTCTTTCGAGACATTTTACAAAGATGAGCAACAAATAAATCCATTTCTAGTGGCTCTCCATGGTCATTTATTATCTTGGTGAAAGATCTCTCTTTTTATTTTTTTTTAATTTTCTCTAATGTGAGGACCATCTGGCCTCTGCAGTCATGACAGCTCAGCTCTGCACTTCATTTCAGGGCTGCTATGGACTGGATGGCACCTGCTTCGCCACAAGAGTCATCAGCTCCTTGGTGTCCTGAGGTGGTAAGAGCAGGGTGAGGAAGGAAACCAGCGATGAGGAGAAAGAACCCTTACCAGCCCCCATGCTGACAGCCTCAGGGACAAGAGGTGGGCACCAGGAATTGACCAGGAGATGCTCCCTAATGTTGTAAAGGGAAGATGGAGAAGTTTTTCCATCACACGTTTCAGTCCTCTGGGGGAGAAACATATGAGCTCATCATGGTGACACCAAGTGTGTTTCCAGCTGACAGTTAACAGTTGGCAAAACGGAACTGGTGTCTGTCAGCTGTCAGTGCTTGCTTATAACGTTTTTTTGCAGCAGGTATCATAATTTTATTATCAGATTTAAGTTGCTCTGAAGGCAGGGCACCAGCATGGTGGTGCAGGATGCTGCTTTTTGGTGGGCTGGGTTTGGGCAGGACTGTGCCTCTGTTCTAGGTGATCCCTGCCTCCTTTGACAGCCCATACACCAGGTTTGTCAGGACTGGCTGTGACTCCTGTCGTGTCACTCCACTCCTTCATCTGCCATTAACATTGATGCATACCCTGACTGCAAAACAGTCTGTCATCTTCTGCTTCCAGAATCAGGCTAGACGTCATATCAGTGAGTACCTGATGTTAAAAACTTCTCACTTGGCTATTCAACAGAGAAACATTTAAATCTGAGCATGTAAAAGGAAGATAATTTTTGTATTTAGACACTGTTCCTGTTCCCAGGATAACTGCATTTTGCACAAGACCTTGTCACAGGCTTCCCCAGCCTGGCCATAATCACTTCATCTTGCAGGGCCCCAGTTTTCCATCTTTAAAATCTTCCTTTCCTTGCAGGCAGGTCATGAGGTGAGATCCATTACTTTAAGTGAGAAGCTTTATTACTGAGGTGATAAGTGTCATGCCAATACAATAGTAATAATAAATAACTGCTCTAAATTTGTAGAAGGGGCCGACATTATTAATTGCAATTCAAGCACTTGCAGTGTGTGTGGACTGGGATTGAATGCAGAACAGACTGAAGGTTTTTCTCTTGCTCACATTTTTGGACTTTGGAAAGAAATGGCTTTTCTTTAGCTAAAATGTCCTTGGTGCATTGACCCAGCAAGAAACCTCTCACTTGTGTAAGTCCCCATAACTCCCATTGAGGCTCAGATGACCCTTCTGGAGTGCAAAGGTGGAGGAAAATTCCTGTGAGAGGCAGAGGATGTCTCACTTGCTCCTGTAAGCTTTTCTACTTGTGTGCTTTCAGAACTGCTTCTTATTTTCCCTCAACATTTGTTTCAGCACCCTTTCATCTGTGGGTATGGGTCAGCAAAGTAAAGGACTTCCCAAGAGCATCCTATCAGGGTACACAGGCAAAGGAGGCTTTCTTCATCAATTCCCCTGGGGTCACTTCTAAAATATCTGTTCATAACAGCAGCCCAGGACTTCGGCATCAAAACCCTAATGCTGCCCCAAAGCACCTTGGATCTGCCCTCGCCCACTGACTCTACATGTTGCAAGTGTCATCCCTTTGACTATGAGGCTCCTCTGCCTCCCTCAGACTTTTCTGCTTTCATCCCATAAAGATGGAAATGCATTCTTTAGCTAGCAAGCTATTAAACAAGGGTAAACAGATAATATTTAAATGCTACATGGAAAGAAGAACTACGAAAGCAAACCCAGTAGGAGCAGGGCACAAATCTGCCTTTTTTTGCAAGGGACACAACTTGGTCTCTTAAGTTCCATGCAACAGCTTATTGTCACCTTTTGTTCCAAGGGCTCCAGCATCATCTCTCACCTCCAAGCAGGCTGACAGAGCCACTTGCCAGACCTCAGGCTTCTTTCAGTCCTTCAAGCACATGGTGGTCTTCTGGAGACACCTTCAGAAGGGACCTGTCTTGCTCAGCTGGGATGAAAAAAAAACAAATTTTGCCTTTGCTTCATCTGCAGGTGTTTCTGTAACCCAATCACTCAACATCAGTCTCCCACAGAACAGGGAAAAACCCTTTCCCTCAACCATTTCTTCAGAAGTGAGTTTTGCTATGTGACTAAAAGTTCTGAAAGTATTTGTGTAGGTTTTTTTTTTTCTGGTAAAAGATTAAGTGCAAAGCCATTCTCTTTGTGTCTTTTGTTTTCATGCATTCCAGAGACCTTTACTGTCAGGGTGAAACAGAGCTTGACAAATTTCAGCTTGAGAGATGAGAATCTCGAAATTCTTAAACACAGAAACCCAAGATTTAGATCAGGAACAATTAAAAATCCTTAAAGGTGGCAAGTTTCTCTTGTTATGTAACTTAAAGGTGTGTAACATGCAGCCTGCTAAATAGCAATAGTAAATCCCGAGTTCTTTAAAGCTGTTGTATTTTTTTTCCTGAAATATATCATGTCAGTTAAATCTTATCTGAAAGAGATGGAAATTGTGATATCTACAAAACCTTAGCTTATACTGCCATCACGGTACAGGAGAACCATGCTGCCTGAAATGCTTAGACAGACAAATACAAAACAAGCACCTTGCAATGTCATTCATGTAAAAAATGGTACGACCCAACCCTCAGCAAATTCTGAATTTCATAAGGACCGGTTGCACAACAAGTGGAAATAGAGCACTTGCATCAAACCCTTCCTTTTCTACAGAGTTGGAAACTTTCTTCTCTTTTTTCTTTAACAGATGCAAATGCTCTAAATCTTCTCAGTCAGATGACTTCAGCAGGAGACAATGCTTTTAGATGCTTATAAAACAAGTGATTTCATGCATCTCTCTTGCAGGCTGTTATTCAGTGATGAATGTGGAGAGGGCCTTCACAATGCCCCAGAGTGACTAAAACTCTCTGTTAAAGGCAGAAGTTGGTCTCAGCTATTGCAGGGCTCCGGCACAAAGCATTGCACAAGACTGTAGCCTCCCCTGTACGTCTGAGTCGAGATGCTCGTAGATAAGTTCACTAAGCAAAAGCAGGTCACATCAGCAGATATAATGTGTCCTTTGAGCCTCTGGTACCTCATTTTCTGTCCTCTACTGTGGCATTTATCTTCCTTTGATCATTGACGAAAGGACGGTTGTTTCATTACAATAGAAATAAAAATAGTTGACATGAGAGAGTCATGTTTTGCCTATTCAGAATGACAGTGGAAAGTTGCACTCCTCAGTTAGCTTGAATAGACCGAACATTATTAAGTGCTGACATGAAAAAGACCTCTCAGAGGAGAAAATGCCTTTACCCAATTAATCCTTCCTAATGAACTTACCCTTCAGAGGTGGGTAAAGCACTTTCAGCGTGAAGTTTGCTTCCTGTGATCATTTGTGCCAATAAAAGTCTTGTAAGAAGGCTCATGAAAACTGATGTGAATGTGCCTGAAGTGAATTTATTTTGATATTTGACTTGTCAGGAAAAAAGTGGTTCATACTTTTCAATCCGATCTGCTATTGTGCTCTCTCTAGATGATTTCTATTCTTTAATAACTCCTCAAATGATAATAAGGCTCCTAGGCATCCACTTCCCTTTGAATTCGCAGCTGAGAAAATTCCACGTTTGAAATACCTGGAAAGGGAGTTTTATTTGATAACCTGTATTTTTGAGGTGGATAACTACTTTGCTGAACACCTTGATGGTTATTTCAGTAATAGTAGTCTGGAAAACCTCTTCTGGCTCTGAGAAATTTTGACTGAGGAAAGAAGCCTTTTTCCACCTGAGCTACATTATTATGACACTTTGCACTTAGGCAGATTATACTATTGATGCATGTTTTATTCATCAATTCACAAGACCCTCAATTAGTTTTGTCTAATTGTGACTCTCTTTATACCACACAGGCTTGGAAGTCCAACCACAAGAGTATTTTTTTACTGCTTTTTGCTGTGCTTTGGAGATCTTGAGAAAGAAAGTGCCGGGGGCGGGGNAAGATTTTTTAAAATCATATATTTATGGTGTGTCAGTTCTTTTGTAAAACTGGGATCTCCTGTTGAACTGCCATTAGAACCAGTTCTAAGTAGCCAAAAGTGTAAGACCATCTCCAAATGAGGGCACTCAAAACTAGCTACCTAGTTCCTATTTCTGTTTTAGGAACTCATACTGGTGATCTGATTTTCACAGATGCTGGTGAGCATTTTTGCAGCCTTGAAAAAAAAGAAAAGCCTTAAAATTAGGACTTAAGTTGATCAACTGAAATATCCAAATTTAAAATTTTGGCCACTGCAACTTGTCCACTGCTATAAAATGATTCAGTAGCATAGTAATGAATAGCAACTATAAGTTCTCTCCATCTCCAACCTGACCAGCAAAAGAAAAGATATGTAATGAGGACAATGGAGCTAGTAGCTGGGGAGAAATTATTTTCATGCTGCTACTTATTTTTGAGGTCGTGATAAAATTGGCCACCTTGAATTTGTGCAGCCCACTTTCATACCTGAAACAAAGAACAGGGCTAATTTTTGAGCACCACAAGCAGCTTATATTTCTCTGCCTCTGTGGCAGGAAGGAATAGTTTTCAAATTGCACTTTGCTAAATATGGTTGTGAAAGGGCCAGTGTATCCAGGTGATAGGCACAGAATTAATATTTCTTTCCCTATTCTGGAAGTGTCTCTCAATCAAAGTGAGACTTTACTGCCTGTTTTTAATTTCACAGTTATAAAGATGAACATGCAACTTTTTCAAAGAAATAATTAGGTATCACAGAATAAAGCACTTTCCTACCTAATAATAATAACACATTTAATTAAGTGAAAAACTATACTAGCTCTAACAGATTTTAGTGTCTATAAATTGTTTCTAGATTAATCGGTATTTTATAGCCCACCCTACTTAGTGTATAATAATGTTTTTTTAATTATTATTTCTGCTTCTGTTCCATTGAGTTTAGTAACTATTACATCCATTCTTTTCAATGAATGTCTTAATATAGTTTCCTTCTAATGACAATATATTTCCTTTGCTCATTTTTGCCAGACATCTTACGTCTGCATCTGTTCTGGATGCTGGGGCTAAAACAACCCTCATGGACCCTTCTTTCTCTGGTGGTCCCACTGGTGAGCTTGGGTTAGAGCGGGTGCTGCTGTTGGGGGCCATTGCTGCTGTTGTGATGAATTGCTGGTGGATGCTGTTACCAAAGGCTTCCAAATCAGCTGCTTGGTGTTTGGGGTTTTTTTACAACATCCCTATCTATGCTGGTACTAGTGATAGCCCCCAGCTTTTTGTCATCAACAAATTTCATGTTTCTGTCATTTTTGTGAAGACTTTTAATGAAATTAGTATCTGTGATTGGTCCATAGACATTCCACAGTAAATTTTCTTTGGTCTGACAGTTGTCTTTTCAAAACACCATCTAGCATCTTCCTTTTAACCATTTCCTCACCCACTTTGTCATGTCTGGATAGTCTCTTCTTAAAATAATTATGCCCAATATGGCACCTTAACCAGTCCTTATTTAAAGATAGGAAAGATTAGAACCGTGGCATCTTTTCAGGCTAAGTAAATAGGTAAATAATCTTCCCAAAGAAGAGCTCGTCCAACATGACCTGTGCCATGCACCCTGTGACACATCACACCCTGCTTTCCATTTGAACATCTTCACTTAAAGTTTCCTCCAGCCTTTGCACCAAAGCCAGCCCCAAAACCAAGGTCAGGCTATCAGGGCTATCAGGACTATCAGGGCTCTGGGTTCCTGCATCACATTTTTCAGCCTGTACTCCTGACTTGGTAGGTTTATTACAGATCCTTCCTCCTAAATTTGTGATGTTACGTTCTTTCATCTAAAAAGAAAACACATATAATCACATGTAATTGCGTGAAAACTGGCAACAAGTTAATTAGGGCAGACTATGGTCCTGAGCTGGCTGTGCAGTGGTGTAGCGGCTGTAAAACCTGAACCCAAGCAATTGTGAGGTTCAAAAAAGCAAAGGACATTTCTGCTGGCCCTTGTCTTCAAGCTTCTGTATTTCTCTTTGATATGATTTCCCCCTTAGGAGCACTTTGGGCTTGTGCCTCAGAGCTGCTGTTGTCCTCCAGAACACACACAGATCAGAGAAGACATGTTCCCCAAGTTTGGTTTTAGAAGCTTAGACATGTTTTTTTGGCTTGTGTCTGAGCTGATGCTTGAGTGATCCCTCTGATCATAAAAGACACTGATGCATCAGCCAACAGCAGAGCCATCTATTTACCCAGGGAAGTGCTGCAATAGATCAATGTTAAATGCTTATTTGCGCTTCACTGCTCCAAGGCACAGAAACTAATTACCAAAGATAAATTAGCCCTTGTGACAATGACTAAGAAATACACATCCCAGGACAGACCACCTTGACCACAAACACACATAATTCTCCCTCTGATTAGGAGCGGCAGAGGGTTACATGGTGTGTCTTTCAGTCAGAACTCTCTTGAGGTGGAGTGCTGTTGGGTTTGTCCATGTGCTGAGGAGTTGGCAGCCGTTTGCTGAGCCCCTGACTCTTCCTTTTCCCTATACGAGTCCATCACTTGACTCCTCTATGTCTCTGTTTGCCCAGCTGCAGATTAGCAGCAGTAATAAAACACCTTACACAGACACCAGAAGACAACTGATGGCAAAATCTCCCCAGGGGTGTTGCATTAACACATGAGCTTTCCCTTTACATGCTGCCTGCTCAGAAGAGACATGTGCCTTGCTCCTCTTATGTATCACCTCTACACCAGCTGGTAGCAAGTAAAAAGTTTTCTGCGTTGTATGTGAATGCAAAGAATATTTCTAGCAAAAAGCCCCCAGTGGTTCTCATTGCAGCTGTAATCAGTGTGTGGTAGAGGCAGTTGGTTTGTAATGCGATTACTCCAGTTTTACCTCCCCTGAACCTTTGCTTCTCTATTCCTCCTCCAAAAGTTGCCAAATTTGGTGGATCTGAATCCAGAAATATCTACCCCATCTTACTTGCTTACTCTCTAACCAGCAAATAGCAGTAGCTGAGGGATGCAGGATGGATCTCTAGGTCTCTGGGGAAGGTAAGTGCTTCGGAGGTCACAGAGCTGCACTTGATTTTCCCTGCAAGGAAATCAGGAGTGAGCTGCTTCCATTAACTTTTTGCTCCTGAGCCCTTACAGAAGAACTTGCAGTCAAGCTGGGCACTGTGTGTTCAGTAAACTGTGTAAAACCGGCAGAGTACAGGGAGCAGCATACATCTAATGGACTCAAGCTTGGACACTACACCCGTCATAATGAGCTCAGGGAAGACCTGCAGGACTGCAGTGGGAATAACCTGAGTGGGGAAACCTCTAGGAACTGCTTTGGGAATGGTTTCTGGAGGCGATGTGGCCCCACACACTCACACAGTGCTTGGGGCAGCAAAAGCAGCCTGCCTGTGGGGGGTCATACGGGCATCTCAGCAGCTGCAGCTAAGCTCCTCTGGCCTTCTCCACAGGCCAACGCTGAACTCAGCAACATCCCCTCAGAAGTCTTCTTTCAGACAGTCCTGCCATAAATTCCTGTGGGCCCAGCTCCTCCACTCCTCCTCCACATAGTTTAGTAGTGACCTGGTAGTCTAGGTTAACAGTTAGACTTGATGATCTTGAAGGTCTCTTCCAACCAGAACAATTCTATGTTTCTATGGTTATTATATATTACCACCATAGGTTAGGTGACATGGAAATCATATTACACCTGGATAGTGTTATGGTCGCTCTGTCAAAGCCACCTGGCCAAGCTGATGCTGTTGCAGGTAGTTTTTCATAATTTTGGTTTCAGGCAGCAGAGGTCAGCATTGCCCTGCTGATGGGCAACCTCCCCTCCCACCTGTGCAGAGAACAGCAAAGCACCGCAAAGATCAGAGAGTGCTTGTGAATGGTGCCACATCCAGTTGGTGTCCAGCAACCAGTGGTGTCCCCCAGGGATCAGTACTGGGCCCAGTTCTATTCAAGATCTTTATTGATGACCTGGATGAGGGGACTGAGTCTACCGTTTGTAAATTCACAGGTGACACCACACTGGGGTGGGAGTGTCGGTCTGCTGGAGGGTAGGGAGATGCTGCAGAGGGACCTGGATAGGCTAGGTCGATGTCCTGAGGCCAGTGGTATGAGATTGAACAATGCCAAGTGCGGGGTCTGAAGTGCTGGGGCCTGAGCTGTGGGCCCCAAGTCGGAGTTGACCTGTGGATGAGTCACAACCTACCAGAATGTTTTGTTGTTTCTGTTGGCTTCATGTTCCAGAGGTGGGACCTGGCCCACCTGTGTCCGGAGGGGATATTGCTGAGTTCATTGTTGACCTGTGTGATCAGGCAACTGATGACAGCATAAAATGATGATGGCTGAACCAGCACAACAAGGGTCCCACACTTTGGCCACAATAACCCCATGCAGCGCTACGGACTGGGAGATGAGTGGCTGGAGAGCAGCCTGGCAGAGAGGGACCTGGGAGTACTGGTTGACAACCGGCTGAACATGAGCCAGCAGTGTGCCCAGGTGGCACAGAAGGCCAATGGCATCTTGGCTTGTACCAGGAATAGTGTGGCCAGCAGGACTAGGGATGTAATTCTCCCCCTGTACTCGGCATTGGTGAGGCCTCACCTCAAGTCCTGTGTGGAGTTCTGGGCGGCCCCTCACTTCAAGAAAGATATTGAGGTGCTGGAGTGGGTCTGGAGGAGAGCGATGAGACTGGTGAAGGGACTGGAGGGAAAGGCTTATGAGGAGAGACTGAGGGAGCCAGGGTTGTTCAGCCTGCAGAAGACTCAGGGGAGACCTGAGCTGCCTGTAGGGACTGTATTACCAGCAGAGAGGCTTTTATGCTTCTGTATGTCTGGGCAGTGCATGGATGGCTGAGGTGCTAGCCAGATTTCCACCTGAGCTGATGGAAATGGCAGAACTCAACAGCCTTTTATTTTCCCATTGCCCTCCAGGAAGTACAAAAGGAGCTAAATTTGGGCTGAATGTCTAACAAAAATAAATAATTTGAAGGCTGGATTTGGTATATCCTAGTAATAACAAGGAAATTTAGGTGTGGTGGTAAACCTGGTGAGCTTGACCTTCAGCACTAGCTATGCAGTGGAAGCTCAGCCTGAAACTACATCAAAAAAGTGATATGACAGACTTTGTTGGACTTGCCTAGGCAAGCTGTCTAGGGAGACCAGCACTGATACTGTTAGATGAACAAATTTTATTGCTATTCCCTCAGACATTTACTGTATCTCATACATTTCTGTGCTTTCTTAAATTCCCCCCCTCTTGCACTTGAATGCAATTTAGCAAGACAGTCCCATGAAAAACCTACATTAAACCACAAACGAGGAGTATACCAGTGGGACAAGGATTAACATAGCAGCTTTGGTCTCAAGACGTTTAGGATGTGGTGCCATGTTGAGGTGAAGAACCCACTCCTTGCACCCCAAAACTGTAGTTGGAGCAGCCTGGACATGGGTACTCACTCATCCACCCACTTCTCCATCCTGCAGTCTGTGAGATGT
Organism: Eurystomus gularis; assembly: GCA_013400335.1. Classification (NCBI taxonomy): domain Eukaryota; kingdom Metazoa; phylum Chordata; class Aves; order Coraciiformes; family Coraciidae; genus Eurystomus; species Eurystomus gularis. Next base: position 185,720 of record VZZY01004315.1, read on the forward strand.
TTTCTATTGAGTTCATAAAAGAAACATAACACAGAATCTCCTGTCTGTGGCAATAGATTCAATCTCAGTCCGTTAGTTTAAATAATCAATAGCTGGAAGTGCCATCATGCTGTCGCCTACTTCACCACAAAAACTGGGAAGTTACAGATGGCCATGTGTAATTACAGGCACCCTCTCCATTAACTTTAGGAAAATTAAGCAGCCACTATTGGGGCATCTGACAGGTCTCTCAGTAAACCCAGCACACGCAGCTAAAACAAAGCTGATCAATGGGAGAATAAGGCATATTTTTATCAAGGCTTTTCATGGCATTATCATGTTATTACAACACCCAGCAGCTCAGTACGTGTTTTGGATGGCACAGCTCCATCTCCCTGGCTGCAGAAGAGTGTCCTTCTCTTTGTGGTACTGACCTCATCTGCAAGGGCCTGAAAGAGAAGTGTGTTTCTGTTTTGGAATGATTGCTAAAGATCTCACTCCCTTGCTCTGGAATGAGAAAATCCTTGAGGAAAATTGCAACAAAAACCACCAATAAAATAAAATAATTATATAATTATAATAGTGATAACATTAATAATAATGATATTATCTTTCCAAACTTTTCTGCCCTGTTCCCATGCTGTAAAACCTCTGTCTGTTTGGTGGCTCCAAAGTTTTATATTAAGTTCCTTTTAAAGCCACTGTATATGGTAACTACAGCTTTTAAGAGTGCTGGGGAAGTTCTTAATGTCTACGTTTTGGACAAGCTGAGGCCAGGTTGGCTCTTCACAGCCTGATGAGTCCCCCCAGAATCCTGACCATGATGTTGTAAGCAGGAGCAGCTGGAGGGGCTGCAGAAGTGCCGGATCCTGGTGCACAAAGGAGCCCAAGCTCTGCTGCGGGGACTGGGAGTGCCTTTGCTTACCTCCTAAGCAGCCCCAGCTGTCCAAATCCCTTTTTGGCCACTTTTTGCCTTCCCTGGGGCATTTGGCCGGTTTACAGGGTGCCTGCCCCACCCATTCCTTCACTGCTGTCAGGAGTGTTGGTGACCCTGGCAGCTCTCAGACTCCTCTGCCAGCACTGAGTTTGGATGGGGAAGCATCTCCAGCCGGGGTGAGGCATGAAAAACACTTTCTAGAAGACAATGCCTCAGGGTACTGGCCCAGGAGGTGCTGCGGGGGTTGGTGTAGGGAAGGGTTTTGCTGTAGCAAAGAAGGATGCTGCAGATGTCTTGGTGATAGATGCCAGCATGAAACCCAGGTACCTGGGGAGGGCTGAGGACAGCAGTGCAGCAATGCACTGAATGCCCGTGACACCTGCAGCTGAGACCCTGTCCTTGTCTTGTTGGTGTAGCCACAGTCTGCTCTTCTTATCAAACATGTCTGTTTCTGTCTCTTCCCCAGCTCAGCCCAGGGGTCCCAGCGCTGGCAAAGCCATGCCCTAGTCCTGCCCAAACCACGGTGTGCCTCCATGTCCAAGCTGGGACAGACCAGCATCAACACACTGAACCAGGGCCATAGACCCCCTGGGTGTGACGGAAGGTTAGAAAACTCCTCAACCTAAAGGAGGATGAGCACGAAACCAAGAGTAAAGCACTGGCTACCTAAAACACTGTTTGCAGGGTAACTGTAATGACTCACGAAATGAGTATTTCAAGCATGAAAATTTGCATTGCATTTCTGCATTCTGTAAATGTTCCAGGGTTCTTGAGTGAATTATTTTTCAACCTTAATTATAACATAATTTATTTCTTTTCATTGGGTACAAGCATCCTCCAAATTAACGGTACATTTCTATTAGTGTTCCATTTCTGATGTGACAAAATGGTACATTCATCCCAAAATACAACTAGGCCAATGAACTAAAAAATAGGTGATTAACAGAAGCCCAATTCCTGGAATAAATCAAAGATTTGATGTAGACGTTCTTGTTTCCCCAGTGAGTGTCTTAATCCCTGGTTTATACGCTTATCTGCAGTGCGTTTCTTTCTGCCAAATGCTTTCATTTTTGTACAAAAGCAAAACAAAAGGCAATTAAGTCCCTGTGGAACAAACCCAAATGTTTCACAAAATGAAATTCTTGTTTTCTGGCCAGACTTAAAGTCATTTACTTTGGGAGGAGACTGTTGTACTTTGGTCTATAGCAAGACTGCTCCTGAGGGCTTTAGCACTGCAGCACTGCTGAGAGAAGGATGGTTGGGGGTGTGTGACTGTCTCTGTCTCCCAAAATCCTGGGTGGTCTCTGACTATCCATCTCCCCCCAGATCCCTCTGTTCTAATCTGGTGACAGAAACATGGTGAAAGAGGATAGTCATGACAGGACCATGTTACTGGCTCAGGTAGAAACTGGATTTCTTTGCCAAAACAGGTGCTTCTGTCTTGTGGGTGACCAAACCCAGCAATTTCACCTTGTTTCTTGTTACCTGACTTGATGGTTTCCTTCCATCAGGACAGATAAACATAATTTTTTCTTAATTTTTCTTTTTATGCCGCAGCAGCTGCCCATCATGCAGGACAGCCCATGAGTGGTGCAAAACCATGATGCAAACCCAGGACATTGCAGGGGTCCATCCCCTGCCCGGCCACCCTACAGACCAGGGAAGGCAGTCTGCCCAAGCCGCTAATCACTGCTCTGCTCTGCCTCAATCAGTGTTTTACAACACAGGAACCTTTGGTGCTGCAATTGGAGCTTTTCTTCTAATTACTAAGAAACAGCAACAAGAAGCTCATGAGAAATTACAGCTAGCTGAAGTGTGTGAAAGAAGGACAAGTGCTTGGGTTTTATTTCACATACCTACCCAGCTACCCATCATTTAAGGGTTTCTCCAGGCCCCAGCTTGCATTTATAGGCATTGGTGGATTTCTAGCCCTCATGGACCTTAACCTATTGACTTAGCTAATAATTTATAAAATCGTTTATGCAAACAGCCCTGCCCTTACACTTGTCTGTTCTCAGACTTGTTTTTTTTTTCAGTTCCCTTGATGATACAAGGACAACCCATTTTGCCTGGAGCTGGCCACTGTAACTTCAAAGTAGGGGGCTGCTCTAAGATCAAATAGAATTAATGGGATTATTTTACACGTATGCTATAAAGATAGGAGCTGGAGAAATATCACCTGTAGGAGTTATAAGCTACACACGTCTTTCAGTTTTAATCATAGCGACACCTGGAGCCCCACAAGCTTCTTCTGCCACCTATACATCTAGGTTGGAGGACAAAAGGAAGATTGTCCCCACCAATCGTAGACAAATGAGGTGGCCTCAGGCTCCTCATGCTGGGGTGATGCTGGAAGTCCTCTGGGTTTGCCTCAGCCCTCACTTGCCACACTACCCTTTTTGTAATGTCTGCTTTGGTTTTCACTTCTTCATGAGATTTTCTCATTGTTAGACCATTTTGAGTGTTTTGTGGGTTTTGGTTTNGTTTTTTGTTAGCCCATCACAGCTGGAAGGGAACAGTGGTGCCTGTTCTCATGCTTCTTTTCATAACATACATCCCTAACTTTTCCCCACCTTCCTTTTACTATCCAGCCGTGGACACAGACTCTGGCCTGCAGCTCTTGGTCTGGTTTGTGCATTCTTTAGGGAAATTTAGGTAGAGGAGGGATAAACTCTGAGCCCAGCTGGATCAGGGAATTACTGTGAAAGTTGCTACCCCTACATCTAGTCAGAATTGAAGAGAACGGCGCCTATGCTGCATTCCTGAGGGTGGGATATGCCTTGGGGAAAAGCTGTAGTGTGGTGGAGAAAATGCCAGGTTTTCTGTGCATGCTGGGATCAGCCTGACTGACACTTCATGCTCTGCTTAAATTTGTTAAGTGGCAGATGGGATTGGACTTGTAGGCACCCCCAAAATAGTAGTGTCCTTTGTGTAGCTCATGCCCAGGTGCTGATGCAGCTCTGAGGCATTGTGTGTAACAGAAAGGGGCTGGAACAGGATGGCAGATCAGGGTGTGTTGTTTGCAGGCTGAAATAATGGGGAATAAATAATCCCCAGTTGCTCTGACAATTTTTGCGTGTTTCTACATTTTTATTCACCTGTGCCTGTGCAGATGTTTGCCTCTGGAAAGCCAGAGCTGGAGCACTTTTGCATTTTCCTGCCTGGAGGTGTGAGGCTGAAGCTTTAACCCTTTGTTACTCAGGAAGCGTCCCACAGTCAGGGGGTACAACCACAGCCCAGATCTCCCTCCTCTGGGCTCTGCATGGCGTGATTAGTAAAATCCATTAACTACAGCAAGATGGTTTGTTTTTTCCAACTATCTTTCTCTGACATAACTGCTATGCTTTAATGAATTTGCTTTTGCTTTGCATTTTCGTGTACCAAAACCCCATACTTGCGCATCCTAACCTGAAACATGTTCCCCACCACCCTCCCCCCCCTTTCCAGTCCCCCCAGAATCTGGATGTGGTTACAACAGGGAAACCCGTGTCCATAGCACGACGAGGAGGTGGACTTCTATCACTGAAATCAGGACCAAATCCTGAAGTCCTTTTCTTACTCATCCTTTTGTCACCATTAACTCCTCTAGTGGTTTGTCAGAGCAGAGACAAAATCAAATCCGAGTAAAACACTGAAAATGATCTATGGAGCACTGTCATATCAGAGAGAGATTGTAAAGAGGATTCTGCTCAATAAAAGCATGAATACACGTACATATAAAGAAATTCAGAGGCTTTTGTCTGTGGGAAGATGAGGAGTGAATAGGAATCAAAATAACAAGATGGCAATGTGGCTTTCCAATAAAACGCTGATACCTTTAGAGTAACTGTTCTTGGGTTTATTTAACCAGGAAAATAGCTGGGAGTTTAAATAACTTGCAATATAAAGCCTGTACAAAGGAGAGAGCAGGCAGACTGAGTCAGATGTGTTGGTATCTTGCAGGAGGATATGATGCTTGAAAGAAGCAGTGACACATGGAAACTACCTACAATGGCACCAGCTGGATTGAGGCAAGAGATAGAAATGGTATATAAAAAAATTATTACAAGCAACAGTTGTAGGACTGCAAGGCAGAAAGTGAAGGGAGAGCAGGAAGCATTGCAATAGATAAGGAGGGAGAGTAAAAAGGTGAGGACATCTCACCAGGAATGGTAATTACTTGGGCTCTGACAGGGCAAGGAGCTCAAAGGCTGAGATGAGGGATTGTATGTGGCTGTGGGCAGCACCAAGCTGCCTCCTTCCAGGTCCACCCCACCGCAAGCCAGTGGTCAGGCTACCTGCAGGCATCCCTCACAGCCCCATTTTCCTGCACATAATCTTCTGAAAAATTAATTTTCAGACAAAATGCTTTACATCTGGTTTCAGTGCAAATAAATACTCCTTCAGTTTAAGGCTTGGGGAAAGAACATTCATTTCTCTGGGAGTGATATTTCGTGGGGGCAGGGGCAGGGGGAGGAATTTACAGTACTTTTACTTCTAGGAAAGTTTAAAATGGCCTTTTTGGCATTCCTTGCTAAAACATGAATGTACTCTGCAGGGAGGAACTTTCCAGTCGAGGCTCCTCTTGGCTTCAAATTAAGCTGTAATTAAAAAAAATAAAATGACAGCCCTATACATGAAAAGCTCTTGTACATTTACTTGAGACATGTTACAGTTCTATGTCAAGAGCTTTGACATGATCCATGTACCTATCGCTGAGAAGTGCTAGCAAAGAAGTAGTGGTTTTGTACTGATATTTCATTGTGAAATTCCACGTTTGCAACTCTTTTTGGAGGTAGATGGTACACTCAGCTCTGAAACTAATATGTAAGTTCAAACAGTAGTATACATACTACAAAATATAGTAAAAACTAAAGCATGTCTACGTTCAAAGCCAAGCCACAACATGGCAATATAAGGCCCTAGTGGGTCACAGATCATCTTGCTATCCACTCTGAATAGCAGTGTCCAAGGGTCTAATTGCACATGACAGTAGATGGTCATAACATCTGGCATTTGAAAAAAAAGTAAGACAATTGTTAATCTCAGTTTTGCAAAAATTTCACCTTTCTCTGGTCTTATAGAATCACAGAATCACACAGAATCACAGAATGGTAGGGGTTGGAAGGGACCTCTGGAGATCATCTAGTCCAACACCCCTGCGGAGAGGTTGGTTGATCACTGAGATGCAGTTTGTTTTTTGATTATGTGTTACATGGTGCCATTAAAACTTACGCTGGTGGGTGTGCTTGCTAGAAATGGAGGGCTGTAGAGGCAGAGGTCACGCAGCAAGCAGCTCTTTGTGTCCATCCATGCTGCTTGCAGGAGTATTTATCTTTATTTTCCTTATTCCTCCACCTTTGATCCGTTGGGAGAAGAGCAACTGAAATAGCAACAGCGTAGCTGAGCTTCTCCTCCCATCCCTGCCCAAAGCCAGGGGGAGGTCTGGGGCCACACGGTTCCCCTGAGAAAGTTTGGTGATGCTGAGCCAGCTTCCCATGCAGACACTCGGGATGCTGCTGGCCCTCTGTTATCAAATGTATTTTCATCAGTAACCTGTGAGAACATCACATCATTGTAATGGAGTTGGCAGAAGTGACAAAGACTTGGGGGTTGGTAGAAAAAAAGCAAAGAAAAAAGGCAAAGGGAGGTGGCTGGCATGAGGGGCTGGGCTTGCTGGATGTGCAGCCCCATGTTCAGGACACTCTTCTTTGTCCTAGTGTCCTAGTTTGAGCTAGAATAGAACCAATTCTCTGTTCTGTGATTTTATTTTTCAGCTAAGTCTCTTCTAAGTGACTGCACTTTCTGAAGTTAACGGCACATTTTTGCAGACAGGGTCTGCTTCTCAAAGTGATAGTGCTTGATGTTTAGAGTTACTACCAAGGGCTGGTACATGCCAAAAGACTCTTGCTTATACTTGCTCCTGCAGAAACCAAAGTCACTGTTGGATCTTATGTACCACATTGGAGTGTTGTAAGTGAAAGGGTTGTAGATAAGTTAAAAAGTCACACCTGCGGGGAAGAGCAGACAGGAAAGATGACCCAAAACTGACCAACAAGATATTCCATTCGATGGAAGTCATATTCAGTATAAAGCTGAGGGGTTATGAGGGTCAAGCTCTCTTCTTCAAGGGCTGACGTCTGAGGAGGACTCTGTTCTTCTGCCTTTGATCCTAATCTGTGAGTTCCTGAATCCAGACCTTGAATCCATTTCCTGAATCCCACTTCAATCTCCCACTGAGTCCAGTCTGGGATTTCCTGCAGCATCAGTGGTGACCAGTGGGAAAGTTCGATATTGGTTTTGTATGTATTTGTATATATTTCATTATTTTCTTATTAATACTATTATATTGAGGTTTTATTGTTATTGTTTCATTAAANTGACGTCTGAGGAGGACTCTGTTCTTCTGCCTTTGATCCTAATCTGTGAGTTCCTGAATCCAGACCTTGAATCCATTTCCTGAATCCCACTTCAATCTCCCACTGAGTCCAGTCTGGGATTTCCTGCAGCATCAGTGGTGACCAGTGGGAAAGTTCGATATTGGTTTTGTATGTATTTGTATATATTTCATTATTTTCTTATTAATACTATTATATTGAGGTTTTATTGTTATTGTTTCATTAAATCTGCTCTATTTTTTTTTTTCCCAGTCCATAAGTCTCTCTCCCTTTTTCTCTTTCCCTTCTGGGAAGGGAGAGGGGTTAACAGAGAACAGAGAATTTGTTTAGTGGCCAGCCCAGCCTCAACCTGTGACATCCAGGAAGCAGAAACTCTTCAAAAAGACATATGGACCATGTTAGAGGCTTAGTATACATAGGTTGCTGCAGCAATTTAATGCCAAAGGTGTGGCATAGGATCTGGGCAGTCCAGATGCTGGGCAGAGATGCCACCCCTGTACTTGTACTAATAGCTGCCATCCAGATCAGCGTCCCATAGTAAGCCAGATTTTGTCAAATGGGTACTCTTTACGAGGTCGGAGTAATTTAAATGCAGGGGCTTGGCTCAAATTATGGCTTACAAACATCTGAAGTGTTCCTAATACATAGTTTTACAGTCATCTTAATGCAAAGATTTTGACTACGAGAGTCGTACGTGGCTACTACCATCAGAGGGGTGTGAGTGTGTCTAAGCTGTTTCCAAAGCTTATAATAAGTTCCCATAGGAAGAGATATGAATGGCATGAAAATATTACACTTCAAGCCGAGAGATTTAAGAGGCATGTGAACCACGCCGAGGAGCTGCAAGTGGAATATTCAGTTGTCAAAATAATGCTGCTGCTGCACTCCCTGCATTAACATGTCAGAGCTGGAGTGACAGCACCGTGTGCTCAAGGGGTGATGGCTTCCCAAACATGAGCTAGAAGAAAACCCTTCTAATTTTGGTTGATTGCTTTTCAAATGTGGCTCGTTCAGATCCTCTTCTTAGTATGAGCTCATTAGGGAACAGCTAGAGAAGAAGGTTAGAGGAAATTAAAATGTGGAGGGTGCCAATCGCAAGTGGGTAGTGTGTAGGTATTGGGAAGACAGTGATCTTCTGAGCCAGGAATATTTATTTCAAAATAAACAACTGGCTATTTTTGTTACAAGTGAAAATTATTTAAAACACGAGTAGGTATTAAGAGCTGCATGAATTCTGTATTGCTTCAGGCCTTTATCATCAAGGTGCAGCGTAGTAAAGTGGGTCTGAAGCTCTGCTGAGTACCAGGGGTGGACTCGTGACATTCTCTGAAAAAAAATGTCCGGGATGGTATTTTTCATTTATAGATAGTTGGGTATTTCTGTCAGTTCTGTCCTCGTATCACTGCACCTTGAAAAGAGAAAATAATTATTCCCATACATGGGTAAAATGCCCTAAAAATGGCTTTTTTGTAATGAATGATTGTTGCTTGCTAAAATCCATACCTGCATAGAAAACATAAATCAGCAGCAAAAGTGGAAAAGAGGAAAACCCAGCTCCTCTTCCCTGGCACAATTCTGCTTTCCCAGGACCTCGATAACCTGAGCCAGCTCTTTGCCGAGTCCTTCATGCTTCTCCAGCGTGGAAACTAGTTTCTTGGCAGAGATTGAAGTTCCAAGGAAAAAGCAAGCTGCATACTGCTCGGGCAGCGTGAGTCTGGGGCTCGTGTGTCTGGTCCATTGCTGCCTCGTGGCTCTGCAGGACGAGAGTTGTACACTCTGGGTGATCTCTAGCTGCGTTGCTTTCTACTGGCTCTTTCTGGTAAGGAGTAGCAGTCAGTGAAGGTGTGCACCATCCTTTAACACCTCCAAACCCCCACACACTAATGAAATCCCTTACCAACATTTTCTGGAACTTGAATTTCTTTCTGAGATTAATTAAAATAAGAATTTCAGTTTCAAATTACTAATTGAAATACTCTATTTTTTTTTTTTTCAGCCTAGAAATAGAGCACTGATTTGCTTCAGTAATTACAAGCCAGAAGTTTGGAGTGCTCCATAATGAGATATTTCACAAACAATCAAAAAAGTTGATTCAATCAACTTTGAGGAGGAGGAAAAAGCAAAATTATTTTAACTGAGGCACACACTTGTACAAATTTAATCTGTTCTCAGATGTACTTGGGAGGATAAAAGAACATGTTTGTTGAATAAATTGTTCTCAGCAGCCAAGTTCAGGTTTGGCCTGTTGTAGTTGCCAACAAAAGGTGAAAATACTGCCAGGCATTAGTTTTTGTGATCTTTTTTTTTGTTATATTGTTTTTTTTCCTTTGTTTTTCTCTTTTTTTTTTTTTTCTTTCTTTTTCCCCCTACTGTTAATGTTTAAGAGGCATTTGGACAATGCCTTTGATAACATGCTTTAGCTTATGGCCAACCCTGAAGTGGTCAGGCAGTTGGACTAGGTGGTCACTGTAGTTCCCTTCCAATCGAAATCGTCTCCTCTCCTCTCCTCTCCTCTCCTCTCCTCTCCTCTCCTCTTCTCTCCTCTCCTCTCCTCTCC
>VZZY01004315.1:195621-365937 GCA_013400335.1 Eurystomus gularis
TTCTCTTCTCTTCTCTTCTCTTCTCTTCTCTTCTCTTCTCTTCTCTTCTCTTCTCTTCTCTTCTCTTCTCTTCTCTTCTCTTCTCACCATGCTGGAGAGGAGCTGGGGTGCTGTGCCTCTCTTTCATGAAAAGCTGCAGCAGCCCAGAATGTGAAATGCCCAATTTTAAGATAATGATGCCCATTATGGGTTTGAGGAGGAAAAGCAAATCCTCACCCAAATTCATGGGATGCAGCCATGGGGAAGCGTATCACAAGTGCCAGGGGCTGCTGTACCTGCCCAACCCACCCCAAAGCCACGGTGAGGATAGGGGGCTGTGAAGACATGGGCCCCTTGACCTGGGGCAGAGCCAGCTGTGCTGCAGTGCCTCCAGGGTACCCTGGTTTGTAAGGGCTGCAGCTACTGAGCTGCAGGAGGAAGGTGGCAGCTGTGGCCTTGTGGCTGGCCCCTCCTCCCCTCAAAGGGATGTTGGCACCCGTGGCAGTGTGTGTGTGCATGCAAAGCTTTGGAAATTTCCATTTTAATAAAAGTAACCTTGGAGGAGCATGAGCAATAACCTGTCTGCTCTTTGGCACCGACAGTTCTGTTGTCCTGTAAAATGAGGTTTTGCTAGCCCAGCACAGCGATCTTGTTATCAACTCCAGCTTACATCAGCGTGCTTTATTAGGAGACAGCAGAAATAATTCTTCAGACATCAAGCAAAGTCCAGCTTCTGCTTTTATCAAGCTGGCTGAGGGTGATTAAATCAGATTCAGAAGTAAGCTGAATAAACTTCTGGATCTCTGGGCTCAGATATTTGGTCCACCTACAGATGTTTTGAAGTGTGGTGACAGGATAGAAATTAGGCCTTTCCTGCCCAGCCTTTCCCATTCCTGCTGCCTCTGGAAAATCCAGTTTCCTAGATCTGACCCACATATCTTGGACTCTCAGGCTTTATTAAGTCGAGGAAGCATTACATGTGGATCTACTCTCTGCCTATTCCCAAGATCAGCTTTGCTCAGCTGTGACTCCAGGCTTTGGTCCCTCCTCCCAAGGGATGGTTCTTCACCCAAGTGAGGATGGCTGCAGCCATGTGCATGACTGATGGGCTATTCCAATGCTCCTGTCCCAAGATAAAATCAGCACTACACAGCTTTAACCACTTGTCTTCATGTGTTACCAGCTGCCAGTCCTATTCCCTGCCTGTACCCATCTTGTTAACTTAACACTTTTCATCTCTGAAGGCATTAATTGATTAATCAGTTATCACAGCTCTTCTAAATCTTCAGTGGACACTTTTGTGCAGCTATTCCCACTTCCGCCATGGGGCCAACGAGGTTGGTGCCTGGGAGTGTGCAGCAGGGTACGTTCCCTTGCACCTTTCCTCGTTCAGCAAAGGCTGGCTCCCAGAATTGCTCCAGCGCTACTGAGAGAAGAAATTATAATGATCCCATTGGACCAGGACTATAACTTTTAACTCCTTTCTCCTCCTTCCCAGAGTACAAGTTTTCAGCCAAAACCAATGCAGGTATACTCCAGAGAAGGAAATAATCTGCAGATGTTGACTGTTCCCAGGTCTCGCCTTGTCTAAGGGGCCAGTGACGACTACTTGTGTCCTTATCAGGTTTCTTGGTGAACTCCTTTCACTCACAGCTTTGTCTTTTAATATTCTACCACATCACTGTTGGCCAAGCATCTGTAGAGTTGTGAACTGTCACCTGAGCTGTCATGATGAAGAGATGTTTAATGCACAATAACTATTATTTCCCAAATACTGATGCCTTCCAGGCTTGTGGGATCTCCTTTCAATAACTCAGCCTCCTGCCATCTGAGACAGTACTCTCCTCTATACAGAGGACACATGGTAAGGTGGTACAGGGAGGCGATTTTCCTTTTCTAAATATTTATATTAAACCATGTAAAACCACAATAATGAACAAAACCATAGGTCTGCCTGAGGGTGGTGTGCCCTGTAGGATTTCATTTTGCAGAGTGATGACAGCCCCTCTCCTGGCTCCTGCTCTTCTCTGCTGGCTTGTAGCCTCTGGCTCAGCACAGCCCTGCCCTGGGCAAAGGTGCCTCTGCAGCACATCATATAGACACCCCTGGGAAGGGAAGGTGCTGGGAGCAATGAAAGTGAAGTCTAGGTAATGGAGCAGCATCCCTCCTCCCAAATTACCCTGTGGCAGCGCAGTACTGACCACTCGTCGAACTGAAATATCTGGGATTTGGCTAAAAGATTAGAATGTGTCTCCAGAGGAAATTAAAGAAGCAAATTAACATCAGAATCTTTTATTTTCATAAAGCACTTAAAAGCACCAGATGCATACATATATTTTATTTGGCTCTCTAAACTTAGGCTTTCATATTAAATGGCAACTGGCACTTGGAATACTCATTTTTAGGGGATTGTAGAGAGAGAGAAAAGCATGGGCTAGATAAACTGAATTTATTTTCTTTTGACCAACTTGCACAGCTCTAGAGATGCCAATTAATCCTAGTTTCCAGAACTTCAAAGAAAGCCAGGAAAACACCACTGACATTGCTGTTCAGCTATATTTGGACAGTGGTGCTTCTTGCTGGTATGGAGCCAGGACTGGGCTTTGTATGGCATCGCACAACTGACACTGGAGCAGGGTTTGCACCCACAGCCTGGGTGGGAGCCATTGCTGGAAAGCAAGCGTTTGCTGGGACTTTTTGAGCCAAGAGGAGCTGGCTTGGTTTGTGGCTATCTGACAGGGTAGCAGGGGTTTCATTTTCCTTAAAATACCTCTTGCAAATAAAGTCATGATTATCAATTTAAAGTGGCAAAACAGTTGTGGGGCTGCTTGTTCCTCCCGTACAGCTTCAGCATCCCTCTTTGACAAGGGACCAGCAGAAGGTACCAAAACACCATGGCCTTGCAGGTCTTGGTTCACCCTTTAGCAAAGGGCTTTGTACCTCCTTCCTTTGAAGTGGCTTAGAAATGGTGCTATGTAGGGAGAGAAAAAAAAATGCAGCGGGTGTTGCCTTCCCACACAGTCATTATTCCAGCTGAACAATTTTAACTGTTGATACGAAATCTTTATTTCAGTAAACTTTCAGCTAAATGTCAAACTACTGCCATTTTTCCTGTAACTGTGCCTTTGAAAGCATGATTATTAATATTACTGGTATTATTTTATATGACTTACTCAATATGAACAGTTCATTTCTTTATGAACAGTTCATTTCTCCATCTGTGTCCAGAAGGAAAACTTCATTTAACTTCAAAAAAATTCCTTCTCACTAAACATGAAGGAACAATGAATAATTTGAGGCACATACAGGACAAATATTGTATTAAGGCTCTGAACAGCAAAACACAGTGTGATAGCAGACATGGGTCAGTGCTCTTTTTCCACGCTTGTGTTCCCTGGGATAAAACTGCTCCCAACAGAGCTGTGGAGGGTGCACGCAATTTGGAAAACGCTTCCTATAGCATAAAGCCCTGGAAAGTAAGGGATAAGCAAAATCTCAGCTGCTGGCAAGAAAATGAAATAAAAAGAAAAGTAATCTATAACAGTAGGCTTCTATAGGTAAACTGTAAATGATACTGTACGTTGCCATGTGCCACACACCAAGACAACTATTTCCAATTTGTCAAGAGTTGCATTTCTTATATACCAGCGGCAGGGCTTTATTTTTCATCCAAACTCTTAACATCTTGAAGAGCTCTGTGTGTAGGGGTGTTGGTAGCCATGCCAGGAGCCTCTTGGGGGACAGCTGGTAGGGACATGCAGAGGGTGTTGGGTGGACGTGGCCGGCAGGGTTTAAACTGCAGGCAGCTGCTGCCGTGTGAGGTTATGATATTGCCTGCTCCTTTCTTAGGCAGCAAAACCTCCTCTGTGCTGCCACGTCACAGCCTGTGGGTGGGAGGGCAGCAGCTGCTGGGGAGGTGGCCGGCCAGGAGCGTGTCCTGACCAATGCAGCAGCATTGCATCGTTGGAGCCTGTGGCCCTGCGAGCACGGATTGAAAGCACGTAAGTACGTCTGCCTGTGAGGTAAGCAAGAGCTAAACAGATCGTAATAAACTCCTCCAAGAGGGACCCCCGTTTTGCTGGCGCCCAGAGACAAGACCTAATCCTGTGCTACGAAGCCCAAGCAGCCGCTGCAAATAGAGGGCATGCTCACTTTGTTTTTCTGGCTTCACGGGGAAGGTTTAAAGGGTTTTACCGTGACTTTAAAGCAGGTTTAATTCTGCTAGTGCTGGTGCAAACCAGAAGTGTAACTGCAGTGTGTAACACTGTCTGTGTAAACACAGTCTGTTTTTGAAACTCCTCAATCTTTTTAGGGATCTAAATTTGCATTATCACTGAAGGGGACATGCCCAAGTGAACAATAGTATCCAAATGTTTCTATCAGCCTGATTCAGAAAAAATCCTCTTCTTTCTCTTTACTAATTTCTAAGTTAACCGGCTACAATTCTAACAGCAAAGCACATAATTAAATAAATAGGGCAAATTCAAACAGCCAAAAGCGTAATGAAATAAATAAGACAAATTCCTTGAACTGCACCTAACATGAAAATGAATCTCAGCTGCTCATTAGAGACTACTGAGCAGGGGACATGGGCAAATTAAGTCACGGGAAGTAGAGGGAGGCATAGAAAAAAGGTTGATTATCTAAATCTCCTCTTATTAACTGCAAAATATTTTTTCAAGATTGAAGTTTGTAAAATATGTTAGAGGCAAATGGCAAAGCCTCTTTGTGCATTTAAAGTAAAAAGCAAGGAGCTGGGCAGAGCAGAGGAATTGGGTAAACAAGGAATGTACCACTTAGTTTTCAGGGTGGGTTGGCAGTGAATGTTTCTCACCCAAGGTACATCCAGGTATTTGCTTCCTTCCTCTCTCTGGCAAAATTCATACTCTGTTTCCCAGGTTAATTCAGATTTTGCTGGGGATTTCAGTGCTGGTCTTATGGGAGAAGGAGGAGTTTGTCTGTCTGAGGCTCGCGCGTGGCAGCTGAACCAGGCAGCTAGTGTGGGTAGCATGAGCGACATACCTGAACCATGTGAGCCTGAGTCATGGCTCTTCACCTAATAGAGTCAATTCAGCTGCAATTTTTTGGTCTGTATAACGCACAGGCCAGACTGTCTCTCTTATCTAACACCACCAGGCTAACTGAAGCATGTGGCAGGAGGGTGAGCTCTGTGGCTGTGGGGGACCGTCCCCACCTCATGCCACTCTGACTGGCCCTCACAGGCATCCGGGACCCAAAAAAGTTTTTAAAGCTCTTCCATCTACTCATTACTAGGCCTTCTTCATCATTGCACTGTAACATACTCAATTTTGCCGCTTTTTCTCTTGAAAGCATCCTCGCTGTCTAAGAGAGTGTGCCAAAATCCTAGTCTGCCTCGGCGGTAGTATGGGTGGAAAATCACACTTTGGGGCCTGCTCTGGAGGTCACCTCTTGTCTTTGGGACTTTCACAAGAACAGCAATTAGCAGGCATTGCTAACTGATCTAATGGCTCTGGTAGCAGCATGTGCTGGAGGAGGTGCATTGCCACCAACCTTCACTATGCCTTTTCCTGCCTTTGGGATGTGGCTCATGGGATGCAAAACCAAACCGCTTCACGACTTGGATGTTGTCTTTGGCATGAGCAGCAAAGGGAAGTGGACAGAGCTAAGCAGAGTATGTTATCATTCAAAAGGGGGCAGCAGGAGGAGCTGGGGAATTGCAGCTGCTGAGCGTGATGGCTGTCCCTAGAAGTCATCCTTCAAGAAAAAATAGTCACCAGAAAGAGAGTAAGGTGATGGGCAGCCAATTGTGCCAAGCCCATCTTTCTGCCAGTAGAGTAACAGCCCTGGTGTACAGGGAAGAAGGAGGCACTCCTATACAGAGATTCTAGTCTTGGCAACATCTTATATGACGGAAGCAAACGAGGAAGATGTGTCATCAATGAGACAGCTCTAGGGTAGGTGGAAACCTGGTTGCACTGTTAGTCAGGAAAGTTATCAGCAGTTCACTGCCAGAAAGGGAGGTAATGATGACTATGAACTTGAGCTAGCTACTCTTTCATGCTTCTGTTCATGATTTGGGAGCAGGGACAAGGCTCTTGTTATTTGATGTGCAGCTGAAAAGGACTTGAGTGCTACAGAGGACAGAATTACAATTCAAAGGGACAAGAAAAGTAGTCTGGAAAAAGCCTATGGTTTGTATTTTAGTCGTCACACTGGCAAATGAAGGTGTTCTGGTTTTGGCTGGGACAGAGTCAATTTTCATCCTGGTAGCTGGTACAGAGCTGTGTTTTGGATTTAGTGTGAGACTAACACTGGTAACAGACTGACATTTTAGTTATTGCTAAGTAGTGTTGATTGTTTATCTGAAGTCAAGGACTTTTCAGTTTTTCATGTTATGTCAGCTAGCAGGTGCACAAGAAGCTGGGAGAAAGCATGGCCAGGAAGCTGACCTGAACTGGCCAAAAGGATATTCCATACCATAGGACGTCATGCTCAGTATATAAACTGGGGGAGCTGGCTGGAAGGGGCCAATTGGCTGCTCAGGGACTGACCAGGCATCAGTCAGTGGGTGGTGAGCAGTTGCATTTGCATCACTTGTCTTTCTTGGGTTTTATTTATCTCCCTGTTTGTTATCTTCCTTTTCTTTAAAATTATTATTATACTTCATGTTATTTCAATTATTAAACTGTTCTTATATCAACCCATGAGTCTTACTTTTTTTTTCCTGATTCTCCTCCCCTTCTCACTGGGGGAGGGCAGGAGTGAGTGAGCACCTGCATGGTGCTTAGTTGCCCTCTGGGGTTAAAGCGCGACAGAAAGTAATGGATGTGGACTCTCTGTGGGGCAAGAGAAGATGTCCTGGCTGCACTGGGACCCAGGGGATGTCAGCGGGTGGGAGGCTTTTGCCCTTGGGTTGCTGCACTTCAACAACTACAGAGCTTGGCTGGAGACAGTCCAAAGGGAGCAATAAAAATAATGAGAGGTGGCTGGCATGTAACCTCTATAGGAAAGCCAGGGGAGACAGTAAGAGACATTGGGGAGATATGATGTGGTCCTTAAGCATGGGAAATGGAGGATTCCTCTTTCTCCTTGCCAGCTGGGACAAGATGTGATGGACTTAAACTGTTTAAGAGAGGATGAACATGTCTTTGTGCACTTTTTAAGGTACAACCTGACATTTCCTGGTAGCACTCTCTGCATTCCCCTCTCCTGACTCTGTATAAGCTGGGTTTAGCATAAAATCCATTCCAGTAACTCACGTAGCTTTTCTCAATTAACTACTTAGCCTGTGGGAATCATACCATTATCTTCAGAGGAACTAGAAAAATAAAGAGTGCCTTTATAAGGTTTTTATTGTTTTCACCCCACCATCAACATTCCCTTTAAGAACATCAAAAGATTAAAAAAACAGATAGAGACATCTGCCAGCATCTCTGGAGATGTGTGCTGCACTTTCTTCTAACCCAGACCAAGTCTTTGGAGCCTCTTAGTGCTTCTAGAAATAGGGGAATTTTTCTTTTGTTTAAGAGCCATCTAAAGACCCTTTAACTTGGTTTTAACAGAGCCCTGTGTCAGCACAGTTAAAAAAATGCTGGCAGTTCCTCAACACAGATTAAAGATGATATATTACCCTTTGCTGCTCAAACCTGATTTACAGTTTCTATTGCAGAATTGCATAACACTTTTTAAAGTGCAGGGCCAAGGACGTGGAGCAAAGTCCGGGCACGTGCTGGTTTTTACCTCTCCAATGTTTATTATTCCTTCTCTAGGTCTGAAAGAAGAGCTGCAGGTAGCAATTTATCCCCTCCTGCACCTTCTGATCCCCAGCATGGCTTCACCCATGAAGTGCTTGATCTCTGACCGCACCAGATATGTCCAGTCTTTCCGTGTCTTCCTCGCAAATTCGACTGAGCACCAGAGCATGCAGGAGTTCATGGAGAGACAGCTGCCAACAGTGATAGCGAGGTAACATGGAGCTGAAGGACAGTCTGGGACATGGTCCCGTGGTGACAATGAGCTCAGTGGGGCTTGGGGGGGCTGCCTGCGAGAGGTAGATTGCTGTTCCCTGCTGGCCTCCTTGTCTGTAGGTCTCTGATAGGGCCTGGCTGGAGATTTCATTTACACATGGCTGCTCTCCGGGACAGAGCCTGCCTAGCAGGAAGGAGATAAGGCTGAATTGTTTCCTTGCATGCAAATGGAGTTTACCCTGGATCAACTCTAACCTGTGAAAAATGCAATAATAGATATTACATTCTAATTTGATTGAAAGTATCCTTTTAAAAGTAATCTTTTCAGGTAATATTTAGGCTCTCTCTAGTATGCGCAAATAACATTCCTGCTTTGCTGCTGGTCTGTGTTTTTTGACGGACCTCCTCACTTTCTGGGTTGGATCGGGCAACAGGCAGCTGGGGTCAAATCCTGGTTCTGGGGAGGCCCTTCTCTGGACACAGGGTTTTATGGCTCTGCCAAAGCCTTGCTAAGGGATTTCAAAGGCGTCACACTTTCTCTTCTTCCTCCTCATTCTGCAAAATGTAAAACTACAATTTCAGCTGGTCCAGACCCAGGGAGGTCTTTGATACTTGAAGCACAGACATGGAGAAAGCATGCATCTGCTGCTGCTTATATGCACTTGTAATAAAAGCAGAAATCCGCTAAAAATTGCCAAAATAAGTGGAAATCGGCAATCTCCAAAGAGCAGAGTTCTGAATCTGATCCCTCCTTCCAGCTCACAGGCATGTCTGTACATGAAAAAATTGCATTTGATTTTTGTCCTGCCAAATTTAGTCTTCCTGGGATCTCTGGTGGCTCACAAAATGGACTTAACCCTCTCTACTGGGTATCTCTCTTAAAATGTATAAATAATGTTTTTCAGTATTGGAAATGGGAAGTCTACAATCAATATTCTAAGTGTTGGTGGTGGAGCAGGTATGCTATGAACTTCAATATTGATCCGCTTTTCCCTTTTTTTTTTTTTTTTTTTTTCCCAAAGAATAGAAGATTACAAATAGTAGAAAGGAGCAAAGTGAGAACTCTTTTCTTGAAAAGTCAGCTCCAGGAGCAGATGTTGTATGGCCACATCATCTGAAAACAGCTCGTGTCTCCCCACCCTGATTCTTGTATGTCCTCTATGAGAAACTTCCTTCTATATCATCACTCCCTGGGGGCAGAGAGAGTCTTGAACTGCCCCATAGTGTTTCTACGCAAAAAAAGGTCCCATCATGACTTTGATTCCTCAGAATATCACATTTTAACTTGCATTGCAATTTTTCTCCCCTGCAACTATCTGCTGAGGTGGTAACTCCTCATCATTGCTATATCCTGCCATGTGACAGCCTCAGCTGACCTCTCTTTTGCCTGTATGTACTTGCTGACCACAACTAGTGCACAAGCCCCTCCTGGTGCTACTGTTCCCCAAAAAACTGAAGCTAAACATAAGCTCCAGAAGAAACCAAAGGAAATGAGTCTCTTATCTGAAGTTCACTGTGTGGGAAAAAAATAGGAATAACGTCAAGTGGCTTATTCTCATTAAGTTCTTGCTTAGGTTCCCCCCTTATTAAAGCCTTTGTTTTCTAATTCTGCTCTCTCATTGTCATCAAACTTAAATTTTATATGAACAGTTAATTTAGTTCAAATGCTTTAGTCATACCATCTCCAAAGACTAATCTCAGCTTTGTCAATCTTGCCTAATAAGTAAAAATAATTGTATGCAAATGATGTGCATTAGTTATAAAACAGACAGTGTGACTGAGTAGGAATATAGCTCTTCAACCATAGAAAACCATCCTTCTGACAAAACAAAGTGTTGTTTTTAACAGGAACACTTCACTTGTGGAGATACTCCAGAGGTAGCCTCACTAGGGCAGAGTAGAGAGGGAAGAGAAACCTCCCTTGGCCATCTGGTCACACTCTTCTAATGCACCCCAGGATACCATTGGCCTTCTTGGTCACAAGGGCCCATTGTTAGCTCATGACTAACCTGTTGTCCACCAGGACTCCAAGGTCCTTCTCTGTGGAGCGGCTTTCCAGCAGGACAACCTCTAATCTGTACTGGTGCGTGGGGTTATTCCTCCCCAGTTACAAGACTCTACACTCACCCTTGTTGAACTTCATTAGGCTCCCCTCCGCCCACCTCTTCAGCCTGTCCAGGTCTCACTGAGTGGCAGCACAGCCTTTGGTGTATCGGCCACTCCTCCCAGTATGTATCATCAGCAGACTTGCTGAGGGTACACTCCTTCCCTTCATCCAGGTCATTCATGAATATGTTAAGCAATAATGTGCAGGCAAAGACTAAAATAATGAAAACTCTGCTGCTTGCTGACTTGTTCCCATCACAGCCCTGAGATGTGAAGTGGGAGCAAATTCCGAAATCCACCCCTGCTACCCTGGCTGATGTTGGAGGGCAGTGATGGAGCTGCTGCCCTGGCCCCATCTGCATCTGCAGTACGCAGGGAGGCAGCATGGAAGGAAAGTGCTTCCTTTCCACCTCGAGAGGCAAGCAAACCATTTAATGTAGCATCATATCCCATTACACTCGCCCATCTACAGTGCCTGCCTTTGCCTACAGCCTCTGCGTTATTAAGTTCACACTCCAGCACGCAGCACTCTGTACCTTTAAAAACCATAAAAGTCATCAACACTGCTATAAAGTAGCAACTGTGCTATAAACTATCCTGTTATGTAAAATGTTTAATTAGAAACTTAATGGTGAACATAGTGGTAGCCTTTAAAAGGTAATTGTGTTGGAGAGTTTAAATAATTTGGATAGCTTAATTGCCAAATTGTTGATAATGCAAGCTGCCACAGATTCAACTGTAAAATGCCTCAGGACACTTGTTTGCATATAAAAGAGCTAACTGAAGTCAATTAAGGCTGTGGATTAAATTATGAATCAAAGGGGTGGGGTTTTTTGGTTAAAAACAATACAACGGTTGTTTGGTCACAGAAGAGTGGAAGGGGATATATTAACCTGCCCGCACATGGAAATGCAAAATTCAATTTTTTTTAATCAGCACCTGCACAGCCTTTTCAAAGGGCTAATCCATTTTAAAGGAAGTTGGTAAAGCAACCAAAAATCAAAATATTGCAGTAGTTCATCACAAATTCTCTGTTCCCAGATTTTACCATGGCAGCCTGCAGAAGATTGGCTTTGCTCTGTTTTTTCAAGAGAATACAGGGTTTGCAGTGATGGCAAAGCTGCAGCTATTTCTGCTACTTCAGAAATTCAATTTCCCTCCCTCAAAGAATGTGCTTGCACAGATGCCATGTAAATTTTGGCGTTATTAGTTGCTTTAAGAAAGGCACCTAAGTCTGAAAAAATTGAACTCTTCCTCACTTTTAATGTCAAATTCTCAGCCTGTTAATGAGCAGGTGAGACCTGGGCTGGAGCACCTAATTTTAACCTGTGGCGATGTACAGTGGGGCCAGAAGCAGGCAGAGAGCTCTTCGTAGTGAAAAGAAGCCTCCCAGGGAAGGACCTAGTGTGCTGGGTTGAGCTCTGGAGAACACGCTATGGCTATTTTAATCCCCAATATTTTCATTTTTTAGCATAAATCCTCTGTATAGCGAAGCTAATGCTAAAGCGGTGGGAGCCCATGGGCACCAAAAATCATGAGGAGGGGCAGAAGCTGTGCCAGTACAATGGGTGCCTTCCTCCCACAGTCCCTCAGCAAGGACCTGTCTGGTCAGAGAATCATAGAGTCAGAATGGTTTGGTTTGGAAGGGACCATAAAGATCCAACCCCCCTGCCATGGTTAGGGACACCTTGCACTAGACCAGGTTGCTCAAAGTCCCATCCAGCCTAGTCTTGAACACATGCAGTGTTGGAGCATTGAAGTGCTGGGGCCTGAGTTGTGGGCCCTGAGCTGGGGTTGACCTGTGGATGAGTCACAACCTAGCAGAATGTTTTTTTTTTTCTTATTGGCTTCATGTTCCAGAGGCAGAACCTGGTCCTGTGAAGGGCCACTGAGGGAGCCATCTCTGTCTGCTGTGTCCAGCAGGTGATCCTGGCACCACAGTGGGCAGCAGAGGAGCTGGGCCCCCAGGAACCTATGGCAGGACTGTCTGAAAGTAGACTTCTGAGGTGATGTTGCTGAGTTCAGCATTGGCCTGTGTGATCAGGCAACTGATGGCAGCATAAAATGGTGATGGCTGAACCAGCACAACAAGCATCTGCAACCTATTCCAGTAACTCACCACCTGGATTTGCTGGGTGATCTTCCATTCAGCACATAAGTTTTTTCATTTGTAGGGAATTCTATAGTGTGGAGTTGTGTGCAAGCACAAGTACACCTGTCAAGACAAAGCTCAATACTTGTCTGTAACATGATCTGTGGATCTATTATTCACCAGTTATCCTCTACTTCACTCTTCCTACCTTTAACTTATTATTCCATTAGTTTTTCCACCTAAAATTTATTCAAACACAATAACCAGAAGAGAGCCCTAAGAAAGCTAAGCAAGCCAGTGTTATATTGTCCCTGGACCTGTGCCTCAATCAGGAGCATCATCTCCCTGAGCTTCATATATTACAGGTGGGTAGAGGTGGCCAAGAGCGATGGCACATCTTGTTAAATTTTGAAATTTTGGATCTATTGATGCTTCCATAGGTAAAATAATTGCAGCAGCTGGAACAATGTCCAGGAAGAACTATTCCTCACAAAGAAAGCAGGGTCAGCTCTGGGGTATTCTGTAAACAGGTGTTAGATAAACACAAACACTATGTGCACTATTCTCATACTTATTGAAAAAGTCATAGGACAATAAAGAAAAACAAACATGAATGTTGTTTCTGATTCCAGTGTAAACACATAGTCTCTCTCACCCACGTGACCTAGTAACCAGCGCGGTGCTTGGCAAAAAATGCTCTTACTGACTCCTAAGAAATCCTGCCAGGTTTGCTGCTGACTTGGGATCATCAGAACAGGTACCATCAAAGTTATTTAGTATCTTCCCCAGGAGATTAGACCATAGAATCTAGGATGCTTTCCTGTGTAACCTTCCCTAGACTCTATGGTTCTGCTCTGGCAGGGGGATTGGACTTGATTATCTCCAGAGGTCCCTTCCAACCCCTAACATTCTATGATTCTATGATGTTCAGAAAATAAGAGGTCAAGCCACACGCTTGACTGTGTGTTTTTCACTTGGCACTGATGGTGGTAGTTAGAGAGGAGGAATGAAGCTTATTGCAACTGATATTTAAATTTTTCTCAAAAACTTGCACTGGTAATCTGCTGAGAATACAAAGCACCTACATATACCCGTGGTACATTTTCTGTATGAATGGCAGTCATCAGTCTGCAAAACTGTGATGATGGTGGAGATAACATTTGCCTGAGCTTTGCTTTTGTCTTGTATTTATTTCATGTCTCCTGCTTCCCTAGGTGAGATCGACCTGCTGATCCTCTCAAAAGTACAAGCCAGATACCCAGGAGTCACCATCAACAATGACGTGATAGAGCCAAGTGCTGACCAAATCTTGAAGTACCAAGGTATTTTTACATAAAGTAAATTATTTTTACATTAAGTAGACTAAATGCATTAAAAAGCTTAATGCTGTACAACCTCTCAATCAAATGCTTTCTTGTAAAATATAACTCTTAAAAGTTAAAAAAGTCACTATGTGGGGTTTTTTTGCCATCATTGCTTTTCAACGCTGTTCAGTCTCTCATTACAATCTTAGTCTCTCACACTGCAAAAAATGTGCATGGCAAAGGCTTGAGCGAGACAGACTTCAAAAGCTAAGCAAGGTGGGAACTGATGGGTGATTGTATGGGAATAGAGAAAAATCCCCACGTTTCAGAAAGTTTTTCTCCTTCAGCTTGCACTGAATCAGGATCCTTCCTCAACATCAAAAGGAAAGTTTTAGTGTCTCATGGTAATTCTCACATATCTTAAAAAACGTTTCCAAATAACAAATACCTAAACCTCACAGTGTGGCACTAAATCAGTTACTGTCATTTGAATTAGAAAACATGGAAAGGAAAGCAAGACAGATAGGAATGACTTTTGCCATGTTCTCTGTGGCTTAGAGCTTATTTCCTTCCACCAGCCCAAATGTCTGAGCAACATTCATGAAGGAAAGCCAAGCATTTTCCAGGGAGGACTGAATGTTAGCAGAGGTACTTTGGTTAAATTGCCCTACAAAGAGAGCATTAAATATCAATCCACTGTTTGCTTATCACTGGAGTAACACCTACCAGGCTTTACCTTAGCAGGTAATAATGGTCTTGTATGGAGGTGACACCAGGTACACTGTACAGGCTATGAGCAGCCCCAAGCAGACCACACCTTGCCAGAAAGCAACTGTTGAATGAATGTGGCAGTAATGAATGAACCTCATCAGCAGCCTGCATTGTTGGAAATGCTCCAAAGCATAGTAAATACCAGGCTAAAACCACACTGTACATCTCCAACTCCTACTCTTGCTTAAGTCCTTAAAAACAAAGCATTCCCAGTATGAAGCAACTTGTGGAAGCTGAAGGGAAAAAAAAACCAAAATAGGAACAATCCCTTTCTCCCTGCAGTGGAGGAATTTAGAGTCACTAGAAGCCTCAAAATCTCCCAGGAAACATATCGTTTTTGTATGTTTGTCTCTGTATTGCATTGGCCCCATCTTTGGAAAGATGGCTCGTAAAAAATCCCAGGATCTTTACATTGCTCCAGGCTGAGATGGTGAAGGACTGGCAAAAGGCCATCTGCTCAGTTTATAAGATTGTTTGGGTCCTTGCACATAGCATTTCTATCCTGTCTGGACTATGGACGACAGGCTATGTGGGACTGGATTTGCACTGAATCTTCCTAGAGGTCCCACCACCTACCACCAATTAACTGGCAGTCCTACCCTACTTCAGTGAGTTTCTTTCCAGAAGGAAGTTAAAGAAAATATAAGATGTTGTCCTTATTTTAAGTTTTATGCTAAACTAGAAATGAAATATTCATCTGGATTTCTTTCTTTAAACTTTCTTCTTTGGTAATTAATCATGTCCCCAGTAGGTATCATTAATTAGGTTTCTGAGCCCTAAGATTTTCCAGGGAGAGTTAGAAACGTTATCTTGCCTCTGAGGATTCAGCAGTCATGTTTTCTGCCTAACCAGATACTTTCTCCTTGGGAAGGAGAAGCCAAGCTCACAAGAGAAACTTCATACTGGGACGTGCAGTGATGACAAACTTACTCTTAGGCTGTGTTATACAATGGAGGCTCTCCTCAAAGCCCTATGACCAGGCTGTGGCTTTCCTTCTTTCCTGTTCCATGTCCAGGTGAAATTGCTTGATGACCATGGTTGGAGTGTTTGGTGACCCTACAACTGAGCTGCATTGCCATTGACTGCATGGCACAACGGCAGGCAGTCCAGTTTTGATGGCACACGACCAACTTCTGACCTAGATAGCAATCTGGGTTGAACCCAGGAGAAAATTAAGGAAACTTTTTCAAAATGGTTAGGTTGATACGTTTTGGCAGAAACTTCCCATAGTCAGAATGAGTTTGCCCTGTCTGAAATTTTGACTTTGAAAGCCCACAGTGGCAAGCAATTCAGTTTTCCTCCTAGTGCCTCCGTGCAGGCTGCCTAGCAATTGAATTGAACCAGATTGCACCAGATTATTTGTAATGGTGATATGAACTGCTGCTGAATGACTCCTGAGTTTAAAATAACAAATTAAATCTGAACTGCATGTGTCAGGGCCGGGGACTGATAAATGGAAGCGAACAGAGTAACAGCAGCAGCATCTGAAAGGAGTGGCCCATTTCCAGCCATAAAAGAGAGCAGATAAGCACTGATGGAGCATATCTCATCTGTCCAATGGGGATATGTCCTAATCAGAGCCCCAAAGGAGAAACATTGTGATTAGTGATGTAAAGGCGTTGGTCTTAGCAAATCATGTTGTTTTGAACATGTGTTCTGTAGCTAAGGCTCAGTCTGCCTTTGGGCCATCTAAGTTTTAAATTTATGTTAACTCCACCGAAGCACAGGAATCACATCAGGGCTAGCTTTGTGCTGGAGCAATCCCGAGCGCCAGCCAGGAGCACAGTGAGATGAGCTCCATATGCCAGCAGATGGACATTAGTACTCCAACGTCCCCTAAATTATGAAATTCTCTCTCAGTTTTGCTCCCATAAAAAGCAAAGAAATGCAGTGATGAGCCAGGCCCTCCGTATAACTTATTCCTCGAATCCACTTCTCCAGCTCTCTGCTTTCCTCAGAAAACGCACCATAGTCACTCTTTACACTAGTCTTTGCATTAAAACACTATTATCCCTTTCACCACAAGCAACTGGATGAAAGTGTGGGCTTTTGAAAAATTATCGGAACACAGCTGAAGCCAAATGTCAAGAGACAAGTCCTTGCTCACAGAGCAAAGCTCTTTCCCTCTCTCACCATCCCCATGACACATTCCTAGAATGAGCCATTTGCTTTCTCTGTCCTTCTTGAGCTTTTAATTGTTCTTCTCTCAAAAACAAACCCCTCTTTGATCCATCCTCAAGCCCCTGTATTTGTTTAGTTTCTGAAAAATCCTTCACCATGGTCTGGCTTCTGCTCAGCCGTGTGGGTCTTACATGGTACCTAAGGGAATGGGACATCATCCCTTCTCCCATTTTGGCATTTATGGCCTCATAGCTGTTTATCCCAGCCAACACTTTTTCATTCAGCTTAAGCCAGTCATGGGGAAGAGTTTCTTCCTTTTTTTTTCAGGTAAAGACTGGAGGAGCCCAAATGAGTGTGCAAAGGGAAAAGCGTCAGAACCTCTTAAGACTTCATGCTACAAAGATTTTTACAGCTCCCTTCTCACATACAGGCTCAAGGTTTTAAATATTCTATGGCTATATTAAACTGATACCAAAACTTTCTACTTAAATATGACTTTGGGGTGTATTAAAGCTCTGAATGGAAATTGGTCTTGTACTTGCAATTGAGATAACTGTCCTGCCTTCTCCTGTACTTCAGAGCGTGTGGCTGAGACATCAAACCTGGAGAACATAAAGTTTACCTGGCATGAGGAGACAGCTTATGAATATGAAAGTCGAATGAATGCAGAAAAGAAGTCTAAAAAATGGGACTTCATCCACATGATCCAGGTAAAAATTTCTGCAAAGTAAATGTTGTCAAAGATGTGGCTGTTATAAATATACAGTATTTGACCTCGTTATCTGCTCTAAGGGGAAGAAAGGTGAATTTATTTCCCTGCAATTTAAAGTATTTAAACATAAGTGAACCGCAGAAATGAAAGATGAGTTATAGCAAAGCAACTTTGAGCACAGTAGTCCTATTAACCAGGCTGTGGGTGGCAGTCAATTAAAAATACATTTTAACTAGTGTTCTCAAAGCTCCTTGTCCTCTCCATGAAATTGCCTTTGTATTTCCAAGCTTAAGGAAGCCATTACAAGCCATCTTCACTGCTAAGAAAGGCAAATCTCTTTAACTCAGGTTAATGAATGAACATGAGCTTGGTCCTGGGAGAGCCAGAGAGCAGGCAAGGCAGTGACAGCCCTGATCTTCCAGCGTGAGCCCATGCCTGGCATTGTGCTAACACGTCTTATTGTTCTGCTGGTCTTCTGTAAAGGTTGGCCCTGTTTGGTTTCTTTTAACTAGTGATACCAGTTATAATATTCACCAGGACTGCACCACACATCTGTAAGCATCTTTGCTCTTTCCAGATGCTGTATTATGTGAAAGACATCCCAGCGACTATCCAGTATTTCCACAGCCTCCTGGAAACACAGGCGAAGCTCCTCATTATCGTGCTGTCAGGTGAGAGCTGCTCCACCAGTGCTGCTTTATAGGGCAAGAGCCATAAGGACGTTTGGGGTTTCTGCAAATTCAACACAGGTCAGCTAGAAACCAACACACATTTTTATTTAGAACATCCTTTATCACCTATAAAGGTGTACTGGCTGCATAATAAATGATGTTCACTCATCTACATCTATTGAAATCTGCACATCATCTACAACTGCACAGATCCACACTGCAGGTTGTAAAGCTGAAGGATTTGTGAGCCAGCAAACCAGTGCCATGGGCACAAAATGCCTTTCACTCACTCTCTGCCCTTCCCTGTCCTACAGCCTGGCTAAGGATGGACGGCAGCAGAGAACCCTGAAGCAGGTGAGAGGCTCCATCCCATGGCTTTCATTCGCAAAAGCTACTTCAGCCTCTGCTGTTTTCTGTAAAAGGCTTTTCAGGCTGAGTACCACATTATCTTGTTCCCAGAGACTTCCGGCATTAAGCAAATGGCTACGACAGGACTCGGCTGTGCTATACAGCAGGTGTTAGAGCACATATGGTTCATTTTTTCTCAACCTTCCCATTTCCTTAAAATCATCATTTTGGGTGGAAAACAGCATTCTTAGACTGTTTCAGATCTTAAAAAGATGTTCTGTGGTCAACCCAGCAGGAAAATGTGGGAGCAGGGTAAATGATGACCTTTTAATACTGTGGGCAAGATATGTTAGAGATACTGCAATGGCGGGGTCTAATTTGACTCTAAAAAGCCTTTAATTTGCCTCACAAGCTATGTAATTTTAGTTGTCTAAACAGTCACATCTGATAATTTTGTCAGGGATGTTAGTATTATTTATTCAGAGGTTTAAATTTTTATAGAAATTGGCCACATCTGCAAACTGTGTTGTGTTTGATTAAGTTCCTTTCTTGTGTTCATGAAGTGTTCACAACAAAGTGACACTTCTCTGACCTGAATTTATTCAAACTATTTTTCTCCAAAATCTTTTTGATTTGAAGTGTTTTCAAGCAGTTCACTACAAGAAATCAGTTTTTCAAATGATCTGAGTTGCTGTTTTTTGGCTGCACAGGAACAGATAATAATATCAGACGATTGCTGATTATCTGCATATAGTTAATTGAAAGTCTTTTCCAGTTGCTTAACCTGTCCCTTTGGATATCCATGTAATATGTATACAGGGAGGAACACGTGTCTACTCAAAATGAATGTAATTAAAAACCTGAGTTCACGAACAGTATTTGAAGTCCTCTCTGGGCCAGGCAACACTGTGTTTTCTGGTGGAGTAGAATGGAGCAGAAAGTGCTGGGGCCAGCAAGAAAATGGGAAAGAAGGGTAGGGCTCAGAATAGTGGGGAGGAAAGGAAGGGGAAAACCTTAAAGGAAAGAGTACAGAGAGAGGAAGCATGAAGTGCTATGAACACAAGCACTGAAGCAAAAAGAGGTACTGAAAGATAAGCAGAACAAAGCTCATTTCATAAAATGAAGGTAATGTCATCTCCAACACAAACACATTAGGATGTGTTAATTAAAAACCAGTCTGGGAACAGGATTGATAGGGGAGGTCTTGGTCAGTTGCTGAAGGTTGCCATCCTTCCTGCTCCATCCCTGCTGGGAGAGCAGGCAAATGCAAGTGCTACATGGTGTTATTTTTAACACATTTAAAAAATATGTTTACATCACTTTGAAAACAAAAGTAGTGCCATATGCTGAGCCTACTGAGAGCTATTATAATAATGCTGCGTTCAGGTAGTGTATAATTACTCGGCTCAGAAATGGCACTGAGTCACACAACACTGACACCATCACATTTTCTGCAATTAGTGCTCTGCATTCAATTTCCACCAGGTGAAAGGAAATATTGTAGCCCCTCTTCTAAACACTGAACTGTTTATTTGACTATAAATAACTGTTTGCAGATAAAGCATTTGCAAAACTGCCGAGCAACTGGTTTTGGTAGTTATGGAGATTTATAGTCATAACTCTCAAGAGCTGCTCATTAGGCTCAAAGTTATTTTCATCCTAGTCATTCATTGTGGGTGATCCTTTTATAAGTGATTTATAGTAGAAACGCTGAATCAGAGATCCAGGCTGGGGGAAAATAAAGATGTGAAGACATATCTGGGGAGTTTTCAGCTTACCCAGCTGGTTTTCTTTGTAAAATGTCTCTTGAGAAGAGGTACAAGCACAAGTGTGGAGTTGGCATGGGTTCAGTTCTGGAGGTGACTGTGGTGCTACAGGAGCCTTTTCTTTCCTGACACACACTCAAATAATATGTAGCCAAAATATTCTTCTGGTACCACTGGGTAGGTTGGCTTGGGGTGAGGGGCAGCCCTGTCTTTGCCCATGCCCAACAGCATGAGTGTGATGGGAGAGAAGACTGAAGGCTGGGAGGATGGTGCACCTTCATCCTGGGCTCTGTCCGTCTCACCCTTTTCTCCACCATACATCCAACTACATGGACAACGTGATCAGGGTTTTGCATCTTATGTATTTCATGTAGCAGAGACATAGTTCACTGGTAATAAGTGTTTCAATGAAGCTTGTGTGTAGCTCAACAACAAAGTAATGAGGTGAAGGAATAGGAGAGGATTTGGTCTTCCAAAGAGGCAACTGAAATCTAGGGAACAGCTTAAATCAAGAAGAGGGCACCAAATAGCTTGTGTTCAGCATAAGGACTGTAGAAGGATGTCCCTGCAAGATATTGTCTATGTGCATGAAGCAGCGGGGTGCAGTGTGTTGGGAGTGGGGAGGATTAAGTGCACTGAGTTGCTCTGGCCTCGTCTGGTGGCTCCATGAGAGGTGCTGGAGTTCTAGGGCAGGTAACATGTCCGTAACGCCAGCAGCCCCCAACCATGGGGCACTGCAGCAGGGAGGCAGCTGTCTCCACCACATCCCAGCACACAGCTCAACTCTCAAGAGACCCCGCCCACAACAAGGACAACTGTTAAAAAAATCAGATGATCCAAGATTTGTTCAAATAGTGTTTTTCCTTATTCCTGAGCATTTTTCTGGTGGTTTATTTCTCAGAAACCAGTGGCTGGGAAACGCTGTGGAGGAAGTACGGGTCTTCCTTCCCTTTAGGAGATCTCTGCTCTTACATTTCCTCTGCTGACATCAAAAGGATACTGGATTCAGCTGGGCTGAAGTACCAGGCCCATGAGCTCCCATCCTACATGGACATAACGAGCTGCTTTGTTGAAGGGAACAAGGACGGGGAGCTGTTGCTGGATTTCCTGACAGAAGTTTGTGACTTCTCTAAAACTGCTCCTCCTGAACTAAAGCATCAGGTAATGGAACAGCTAAGAAAGCCTGGATGCAGTGAAAAAAGAGATGGGAAAGTGCTTTTTAATAACAACCTGAGTGTAATAGTGATTGAGCCATGAGTTAACCTCTTCTTGTTTCTTGATCCAAAGCAAATAGTTGGATACAAGCTGTTCACAGCTGAAATACGTTTTTCATACTTTATAAATAGCTTAGTTTACTTCAGTACTGTTATATAATTTTTGGAGCCTGTTAAGAAATCAGTATTAATATCTGTTGTTATAAGTGAGCTTTAATACCCAATTGATTCTGCGCTGATTATAAATGTGAACTCACTAGCAGTTAAGTGTGCTTTATAATATGGATGTTGTATAATCAAATGTAACTTGGACCATCCACTGCAGAAACCTGACCATTTCCTAAGAAATAATCAAGAACAATACATGGTTTCATCACCTTAATTTAATAACTCTCTACAGACCAAATAAGCAAACAACTTCTCAGGGCAGCTGGCAAAAGTGGAGGCTCAAAGTGGCTGACCATTTGGGTGGCTGCTCAATGGGATTTCTAGAGCTTGCTGTGACTTCAAGATCTCATACCTCTAGTTATCGTGAAAGTGGTCTTGCACCTTCTGCATGTGCTATGTCATAATATCATAGAACACAAGGTTGGAAGGGATCTCAAGGATCATCTAGTCCAACCTTTCAAGGTTGAAAAAAAAAAAAAAAAAAAGGGCTTTCTGGTGTTTTTAGCTAAACGCACAAACATCCTGGTCACAGCCTTTCACGAGCCTGGCAGCAAGGGCCATGCATGGAAGACATAAAAATAAACTCTGATGCCAAACTGACAGGTTTCAGTGGGATTTGTTTCATTTTCAATGGGGTCACATCAGGTAAATTTGTTCAATATACAGTATAGGATGTTCAGCGAGCACTTCAGGAGGTGCTTCACCTCCTTGGTCCCTTCTCCATGTGGGGCTGTCTCCACTCCAGTAGTTGATGCATTTTTTTTGCTAAATGGTTGTACAGTTTTAAGAAGTGTTATGCTCTCTACAATGCACAATGCATAGCGGAATACAATATAGTCACTTGAATGAATTTAATAGTCTGAATACTCAGTTTATTCAATGAGACAGGTGTGGTTTCTGATATTGAAATAATTTGATTCAGTGTTGAAACAGCTTTCTTCAGGTAATGCTTTAGCTTCAAGAAACTATGTTTGATTTTTGCATATACATTTCTGATACAACAGAGATTATTAAAGATTTGAAGTAATTAATAGCTGTTTATATTAATTTGAAACACACACTTCTCCCAGTGATCAAATATTTCAGTATATTTAAAAATGTTTCCATTATATTTCTCAGCTGTTGAACAGAATAGAATCTACTACCGCTTTTATATAGTGCTACGTACAGATTCCTTCATTCAAAGACCTCAGTATATCTGTAAGCTGCTACAGTGACATTCTCAAGTGGGAAAGAAACAAAATCTCTCATTAGGACAGATTGCTGCATGCATTTCTAATGGGAAACAAATTAAAGTTACAATTACTTTGGTAGCTCTTTTTGTGCTGTCAGTGACCTCTTCTAAATGGTGTGTGTGAAGGAGGTGACCGTTGAATATTGCCACATCAACCCTGTCAGGACTGACGTATCTTTGGGAGCCACAGAAATGCCAGAACAAAAAAACGACCCCAAAATCCAGCAGCAAAGCCCAGCAACAAGATGCACATGCATGTCCTGTTATTTTGTGGTTTAGCAGAGGTAAAAAAATACAAGAAAAAAGCTTTTTAGAGTTTTGGAAGGAGGTTTGTTCTGAAAATTTAAGGGAGAGCAGAAAAGATGAAGAATAGCAGAGATGACCTGGAGAGAAGAGAGAGGATGTTACACCACACACACAAAGGAGATTCAAGGTGAATGCATGTAAGAGTTCCTTCCCCTCTTTAATCAGAAAAGGAGAGGCCAGGGAGAGGGAGCACTTGCTGGGTGCATGGTGTTGCATGGGGTCCTATATAAAAGAAGATTTCCTGGCTGAAAAGGCACTTTGACCCCAAGTTGGAGAAACTCCATATCTAAAACCAGACATGCCAGAGTGGTCCTCTGCTATTTGTTTTGTTTCTGAGGAAACTTTCATTAAAAGAACAGGGTAAAGAAATACAGTAAACTACATTCAGCATGTGCAGCTTTTTCTGTTAAGGGGGTGGTGGAAAACTGAATCTGAAGAGCACCCTTAAGGGATAAATAATTTTTAATTTTAAATTTGTAACACACACATTTTCAAGAAGTAAGTACTGTAAGTATTACTTAGTAGGAAATGAATGTGAGGAAGCACGATTTTATGCTCATTTAACCACAAAAAAAAAGGAACGAGTTCTTGTAAATCTCTCGAACAACTTCCTAATAGACTGAAGAGCCACATTTTCATGCGAGAATCACCCTTAATTGTACAGCATGATACTGCTGTTCCAGAGCATGTCTGGGGAGTCTACCCTGTCCATGGACTGGGATTTAAACAGCCATTTTGAGCTTACCTGTGTGCTTTCAACACCAAATTAAGCTTTACTCTCAGAAAGTCTTAACCAGCCTTACCTCAACCAGCAGAAATTTCTTCCAAAAGCATGTCTCCAGACCAGCCTTGGTCTTCGCAAACACCCAGGTGGATGTGGGGCCAATAGGATGGGTCTTCCTCGCTTGTATCCCTAGAAAGTGAATTTATAGGCTTCATGCAGAGGTTCACCGAGAGCAGTGGTCTTAAACCAGCATAACAATGATTGAAACAAGCTGGGTGTCAGGCTCCCTGTATTAGAAATACACTAGAAATGATCCTGCAAGTTCACAATGCATGGGTGCCCCTTTCTGGCTAAATGTATGTTTCAGGTATGAAGGGTAAACATTTTGCAGAAATGTGAATATGGGTAAATGCAATCCTTAACATTGCATCTATATGTTCATCACAGATAGTTCTGAACAGTGTTTGGGTTTGAATTGAGAGACATCCTTTTTCTTTTCATTTTGTGGGCGCATAAACCTGGTATATATAGATTATATTACAGGTACAGGAAAAAACGCCAGAGGGAGGGAAGAGGAGGAGGAGGAGCTCTTCTTTGAAATAGCAGGCAAACACCCAGGCCTGTGTCCCTCTGATAAGTAAGTGTGAGCTCGTAGCTCTGATGCTTTGTCAAGTGATTATTTCCCAAAGTAATTCCCACGGGAATTTGCTGTGCAGGGAAGAGAATAGTCTGATGTCTGCGTATGAGGCATGGCTTTGGAGTGATGTCATGTGGGAAGGCGGGGGGAGAGCAAAAGGGGGGAGGAAAGGGCTGACCCCCTCCAAAGGAGCCTAGTCTTCATGGATATACCCTCTCTGCATCAAACGCGTAAACACATCTGCCAGAGCAGCTTCAGGCCTGTTACTTTAAATCATATGTAGAAAGATATTCACAATGCTCTGTTAATTACAACAGCAAATTGAACAAATGCACTTATAGCTCCATTGCTGTTGCCATTTCTACATTGGGGTAATTCATGCTTGCAGCCTGTGATAGGAATTTTTAATGTCACTACACAGTAAGGAAAGTCTTCATTTTAAATAAAAACACAAATGCTAAAATGAAATGGATTAATATCTAATTTTACATCTTCATTTACATGATGTGCAAAATTATCTTAAATATTTGTTATGGATGGAGTGGCTTTCCACCAATTTAGGCTTTTTTTTGTACTGGAGAATGTTAACATCAATTGTAGCATAAATCATTGCCTTGTAGAGTACCAGAAGGTGCATATAAAAACCCATATCTTTACTGCACATATTTCCCATTAACCATAATCTATTAGTAATTGAAGTTCATTACAAATTCTTGTAGACTTTATTGCTATCATGCTGCATGACATAGTGAACCTGGCTTGCATAACAAGAAGTCCTTGCTGGGAAATATCCTATTAACAATGACTGTGCATTTGTCATTGTGATAATAAATTCAAAGCTGCCTGTAGATTATAAATTATTGCGGCGCCATTTCCACTGTTGTAGTTTAAAAGTTTTGTCAGCACTTCCATTTTAAACTCCTGTTTTACAGGCAGTTATAACTTGACCATAAAAATCTGCAGTGAGCTGAATCTCAGCTTACAAGGTCTCAGTCTGAGAGTGCATTTCTTCCCCCAGTAAGATTCATGTTTCATCTGCATGAAAATCTTAGAAGCAAAAGTGGTGTTTATGGCAGAATTATTCTTCTGTATTTGCATAGCTTCTAATTGGAAAACCCAGGCCATTTGACAAGCAATTTGTCCATAATAGTTCTAAAGATTTTGGTAGCATTTAAAAATATATCAAGACAAAAAGATGGGAGCCAAGCTGATCTGAGTGTTTGCTGGTTTAGCACCTGATAAAGACTCAGTATTTATCTCCAGGTGCCATGGCTTTGGGGAGACATTTGGGCAAATCTCCTTCTCCTCAAAGGAGAAACTGAAGAGGAATGATGCCACCCATACACCTTGAAAATGTGTTTTGAGGATTAGTTACTAACTGTGAAATTCTGGCATCCACTCAAGTCATCCTTCATCATGTCTATGCAATTCTTTGAGTTCTATATAGGTTTTAAGTGTTATTAAAAGAAAATTGCCATAGAGTTGAACTTTAAGTGTTAATTATGACTCGAGATATAAATGACATCGGGTCAAATCTTTCACAATTTAACTCCGTAATTGACTTCAGCTCGCTACACCAGGGGATATCTATCTAGCTGAATGCATCTGTCTATCATATTTCTCAAGTGCCTATAGCGATGCATCCAATTAGCTGGACATAGCCATTGTGTCTCAGCTTCTCCTAAATAGTGTAGGATGAAGCTTTCACCCCCCTGAAATCATCATGAAAACTTTCCCTTCCACCAGCAAGGCCAGGTTTTCACATCATCCATTCTCTGTCTTGAAGTACTACTCATGTTTTCATGGGGTGGATAATGGATTTTGCAGTAAATAACTATCTTTTCACATCAATAGTGTTTTCTATCTCAATATGCCCCAAACTGATTCAAAACCTTGATATGCAAAACCATTTCCACTGAGGTGTAGTAATCTTCTGGGTGAAATTCAGCAGCTGATGGCTGCTGAAATGGTTCATGGCACCATTTCACAGTGATTTATGGCAGAACGAGGAGGAGGAGGCAGCTCTTGTCAGTTAAAGTGGCAATGCCGAGGAGCAGAAAGCAATTACCCAGGCTGGCACTGAGCTGAGGTATGGGCACTAACGTCTTCTACAGCCAAAATTGCCATAAGCTCATTGCTTTCTCTCTTCCTCGGCAGTGGAGTGGTGGGACATTGGGCTAGGACATGGCGCTGGTTCAGAAAGAAGCCCAGTGCCCATCACCAGCCTGGCACATCCAACAGCTCATGCTAGTGGAGGGACCAAGGGTGTCTCAATGTGCATGACACCAGCTTTTGTGCTGCAGTCCTACCTGCTTGCAGTGTTCTGGTGCTCCTTCACACTTGTAACAATGGGGAGCTTTCCCATAACTCAAAAGGTCAGCCTTCATTAGGTTATACCTCCCAACACCTCATGTTCAATTCCTCAAAATTTCCTCACACATCAAGAGGCACTTAAGCATCAGCCTTCACTACTCAGCAGAGTTCATAGGGAAAGCAGGGATGGATCTAGTGGGTGTATGGGAAAAGAAGTTGTCACGGTCGGGGCGCAAGCATCCATACCAGAAGTTATCTTCCCTTTTTGCTTTAATGGGATATTCTTCTTTCCACTCTCAGATGGATATGAATGGTACCTAAGAGAGATGCATGAATGTGTGGGTCCAAGGTGGTACTGGTGTGACAACGGATGGTGCTTTTGCTCAAGAGTGGTGAACTGCTCTAAATAAGCACCGGAAAAAAATTATTGCATCATATTACTGATTTCTTACTCAGTTTTGTGTATTCTATCTGTGTTATCAAGTCTCTACCCAAAACCCCAATGAACACAGAAATAACTAAGTCAATGACTCTTTGAAATCCCTAAACCAAAACCATGTCATCTTTTCCCACTTTGAAATCTCTCAACCTACATCATGTCATAGTTTCCTACTTGAATATAAGGACCTAATATCTTTGAGACTCTTAATGCTATAAATATATTTTGATATTTTTATAACCATGAGTTTGCAGAGGTGGCAATGAGGTATCATCTAGTTCAGTGAAGGTAAGCAGGATATTTGCCAGCAGATACAATTATTTGTTTTCTTAAAGAAAATGAAATGACATTACTTGGAGGCAGTTTCAAGGATCTGGTATGTTACAATGGATCCTACGGAGATGAATTAGTGGCCAGAGCATAGGTGATCTTGCCAAAAATGAATAGCAATGCAATTTATCATACGCTTCTGTAATTTATCTCACAACCATGTATTAGATCAGATAAAGACAGAAAGACATGTGAATTGGATGGACTGGACTAATACTGAAAACTTACACCTGCTTTTATTGAGGCTGACAGGAAGATTTCTGTCACCTGCATTACAATCAGAATTTGGCTTCACATTTTTAATTTGCTTTGAAGTCTGATCTTGTCCAGCAACGAGAAAAATGCTAAATCAGTGTTAAAGAGCTTGTTGATTGTGTCTACTATTTCTTATTCAATACAGATTTCTTCCATCATATATTTTAGATTCAATGAATTAAAAACTGTAAATATAAAAACCACATAGAAGCTTAAAAATAACAGTAATAAGCAGCTGTGAAACTGCTGCAAACAATCATTACATGCCATGCCGTTTTCAAGGCAACAAACCAATAGTTTATTTTGTCCCCTTCCAACAAAATCCATGCTTCAAAATCCACTTTTCATACCAAATCGGTCTGTCTGTAAGACAAACAGTCTGCAGCTCAGAGTGTTTACCTACAACAGCAAAAAGATGTGCTACACTGCCTTCAAATTCGGTAATATCACCAGCTACCTTCTCTAGGCTCGTTGCGAACCAATGATTGATATCTGTTCTTTTGCATTACTTTCCTCTCATATCTCTTTGTCCTGCTGCTATAATCGATCACAGATTTTTCCATCAGGCTTCATGTCAGATTAGGATAGCGAACATGACTTGCTTAGAACAAACTGCTTCAATGTGCACTGAGTCAAGCTCAGGAGTTGAACTGCTCAAAAAATGATCATTTCGAGCATGTCCATGAATGTAACACAATAGCAGGAAGTCAGAAATATGCTTTTATGATAAGGATTTGGGATTTCTCCCTTCTACAAAGCCTGTTGCAATCAAATCTACCGTTGCATGGCCAATATTTTAAGTGAGGAGCAATGCCCGGCTCATCATTTTCCTGGTTCAGAAAGAAATTTCTGCTTAGAAGTCAATGGATGTATCTGGCAGGATTTGCACACATAGTCTGTCTGACATTCGAGTAGTAGTCATACTTAGCTTTTGTGCTTGGTGCTTTATGTGTGCTATCAAGAACTGAAAGGAATGGAAACCCAACAACCTTCTCTGCTCTGCACAGAAATATATTTTGAAGATTCATGGTGACTAGTCTTCTTAGCAGAGCTAAGCTATCAATTCCTTACTTTAAAGCTCTTTGGGGGATTACTAACTGTTTTTATAGTGCCTAACACAATTGAGTCCTCATCTTGGTTGGTTGTTTTTAGGTGCATGTGTTGTATAAATAACAAGTGATTTTTATTTTTTTTTT
Source organism: Eurystomus gularis (assembly GCA_013400335.1). Lineage (NCBI taxonomy): Eukaryota > Metazoa > Chordata > Aves > Coraciiformes > Coraciidae > Eurystomus > Eurystomus gularis. The sequence goes on from VZZY01004315.1 coordinate 224,257, forward strand.
TTAATGCGAAGGACAGAACGTTATTTATGGAAGAGGACTTTAAGGATTTGATCCAAATTTGGATCAGTGTTTGTAGATGAGTTTACTGACAGCAATTACCACTCCCATGGTGCTGTTGCTCAGATCTATAAACCCCAGAGAAGGAGGTGGCTCTTCCTATGGCAACAGAGTGACCTGTGAGAGTCCTCTGAAAGAGGAATGAATGTTAAACCTTCACATGGGCTCAAGAGAAGACAACAATACAGTGGATGAGAAGTGTTCTGAGGAGGAACATCCAGTGTGTAGTGCAGGAGGTCTCTGAGCTGAAATAGGTGGAAAAATATTGAGGAAAACTATCATATGCGCTTCCCCTGTATATATAAGTTGTATATGATACCCTTCCTTAGGTGCCCACATGTAACCACAGCTGAGAAACACTAAACAAACAACCCTGATAGTCCAACCATTTAGAGATTGTTGTAGCCTCAGCTGAAATGACCACCATTGGAGATACTATACAAGACATGGCACAGAAGTACTGTTACACATTTTATACACTAAATCTCTTCTTCCTCAATTTCATTCTTTTTTCCTAATAAAGATGGACATCTAGGCCCAGGAAAAGCAGTGCTTGCACAACCCATGGGAGCATGAACCCTGATGTCCTGCTTCTAATCCCAGGGAAGACACAGGCAGTGGTGCATTAGTGTAATACTTTTAAGGAAATTCTGATTAAAAGGCTTTTTGCTGTACTGGTACAGAAAACAGGTTCTCTTGGGGTTTGCAACGTGAGAGCATATACTAAGACTGCCTGAAATTACAGCTTTCTGGAAAACAAAACCTGAGAAATCTTGAGAGTCAGCAGTCACACAGTATTTCCATCAGAAGCTATTATTGGGATTTGGATCTTTCCTGAAATAAGTCAGGTGAACTGCTGCTCAGACATGCTGCCAGGGCAGAAGGCAAACTATGAAATAAATACTCAAAGTACCTTTGGGCTGCTGTAATGCTGCGAAAAAAATCAAACAACTAAAAGCTTGTACTCTGCCAGAGGCAGAGGCTTTGCAGCACAAACTTTGCAGTAATTCTGGTTCCTACAGGTCTGGTCCTGGCTACTCCCCCTCTCACCTTGCAGAGGCTTTGAGGCTGTGCCTAAAGACAGCACTTGCTCTAAGATAGAAACTAGGGTCTGCTGGAAGGCAAAGGACCACAGCCAGAGAAATCTGGGGCTTCTTACCTTGTGGGTGAACCTCAGGACACCCTGCTGAACAATTGATTTAAATCCTTGAATTGCTAAACCATGTCAGGAAAATTTAACCCAGATCACTAAGGGAAACCTCACTCTGGCATGATTTGTAGAGAGGGTACAACTGCCGTGTAACCAAGCAATGGACACAGATGCCATGGTTTACTGTTCAAATGGCTTATCGATGTGTAAGGTCATTCATCACACTTTGCTTTAGACTCCCAGGCTAGTACGTATAAAAGCCTGTCTCACAACAAGTGCAGCCTTTTTGGCTCCCATCTGCCCACAGCAGCCCTTCCAACATAGCTAATTACATCCCTGCACATTACTATGTTGGCTGCAAGTCACCTCAAAGCCATGGCTGTACCGATGTGCGCCAAAGGTGGACTGTGTTAATGAACAAAAAAGATGCAGGATCTCCATTTAAGAGACAGTTTCAAAGCCCAGAAGTTATAAGCTTGACCTCTGGACAACTACACTTCTAATTGGAAGGTGGAGTTGCTCCAAGACTGCCTTATTTGCCTCATTTTTTTTGGCTGTAATTCAGTTTCTTATGTATAGGTGGCTGCATACTCGCATTAGCAATGCATGGAAGGGTCCATTTATTTTGCAGTCAAAAAAGAAGGAGAGAAAGCAGACACACTGAGAAGACAAGAGATCAGCTACAGAGGGACCTAAGAGAAGCAGAGTTGGTGCTTTGCCTGGGCTGAGGTGCAGGAGAGGCTGAGATCTCCAGGTCTTTCCAGAAGAGGCCTGAGTGGGGGAAGCAGCAATCCCAAGGAAGAGTTTCCTCTCAGATGTTATGAAAAGCAGTTAAAGCAACACTAAAATAGGAAGATCTCTTCCTCTTTTTTTTGGAGCACACCTGCACTCCCAAGGCTCTTACTGGCCTAGAGAGAGGTAGAGAGACATGTGTGGACTAATGCACAGGCAAAAATTATTCTGTTTATTAACCAGGGGCATGTATTGTGGCAGCACTGGGCAGCCCAAACCCTTGGAGGAGCCCAGGGGCTTGGGCTGTAGTTCCTGGCAGCAAGGTGCCCTGGGGCCATGCCAAGAGCACTACAGGCAGCAAGCAGAGCCATCCACACCCACTCTGGGGAAGGCTGAGCACAGGAGTTAAGCCCTGCCATTTTTGGGACATTAGTATTTATCCTGGTCATGAGGCATCTTCATGCCCATGAGATTTATAAAGCTTCTGCTGGAACTGAGAGAGTCAGGCAGAATGGGGCGACTAGTGCTTCTTTCCAGAGAGGGTAGGGGAGCTGAATGGGAGGGGATGGTACAGCCTCACCTCTGAATGCATCTATTTCACAGGTGAGAAATCTTTTCCTTGTGCTCTCCATGTGATTTGGAGGAGCTTTGTGAGTCAAAGCCTCCCACAGGGATGTCCTTACCGATGATATGGATCATCATAGAATCATAGAATGCACTGGGTTGGAAGGGACCTTCCAAGGTTCCAACCGCCCTGCAGTCAGCAGAGATATCTCTAACTAGATCAGATTGCTCAGAACCCCATCAAGCCTGACCTTGAATGTCTCCAGGGATGGGGCCTCCACCACCTCTCTGGAAAACCTGTTTCAGTGTTCCACCACCCTCATAGTAAAGAATTATTTGCATGAAATGCAGTGATGCTCAGGGAACACATAGCAGGGACACACAGTGCTGGTTCTACCTGTATCTACCATGCCAAATATACTGATTTTAAGTTACTTTATTGGAAGAAACAGGCAATTTCAGTTTTAGATACACAATCTCAGTCACCTAATACTTTTCAGTCATGAACCTCATGCTGAGAGATGCCTCTCTGGAGCTCTAGCTGTGCATGCCCACTTGCAAGCAGAGAAAATAGTGGTGTCCTTGTGGGGATTTGAAGAGGGCTTGAGCTGGAGCTTGTCACTGTTGTGGTTTTAACCTTAGTAACAGGTAAATTAACAGGCAAGGAGGGTGCACAGGAAGGAAGTGGGGAGAGGGCTATGACATCCAGCCAATGCCACATAGTGATGCACACCCAAACTGTCATCTCTCCTCCAAATGATGGGCAAAACCACTAAAGGCAATCTAACCTCAGAGCAGTTGGGGAGCTCTAAGAGTACGATGAGATGGCCATGATTCACGTGAGAAATAGCAGCTTTTGCCCATCAAATGTTTTGCAGACTCACAGCCATGGTGAATTTTAGGGATGGGGTTGGAGGGTGCAGTAGACTTTCATAAAACAGCTTAGGATGCCTGGAAAGGAAATTTGGTGAGTGCTCTTCTTAAAAAGATCTGATTATACCAACAGCGTTAACATAAATGGAGTAGAGAATAGGAAATTGTGTAATGGATTTTAAAATTACAATTCCTTTTGCTTTCCTGAAAAATATTTAAATGTCATGATGTGACCAATGACTCAAGCCTACAAAATACTTCCAGTTTTATTTTTATACTCATGTGGCCCTTTGTTAATTCTTATCTAGTGAAATAATAAACAAAGCCAATCTTATCATTTACATCTGACACTATAAAAGTGGTAATTTTTAAAAGGTTACCTAGAATCAGTGTAAAACTTTGATTTTTGTCATTAGCATATATAAGTCGACGACAGGTTTCTTCCCTGAAACATGAATTTTGTTAAAAGCTGTTTAGTGCCTAAAACCATTCTGCTGATCTCAAAATATGTTCTCCTCACAGGCCAAAGCTAACCTGTGCATATGAAATGAGCTCAGCTTAATGTTGTGTTAAAAGAGTTTGGTCTCTGGAGCAGCGGCTCTTCTTAATAACATGTAATCATATGCCTTCTATTTAGTTTTCATTTAACTTGCCCCTTACAAGCAATGAATCCAGTTTAATTAAATGTTCTTTTAAATAGCGAAATGACACTGGTTTGTATTTTAAAAAATCTATATGCCACAGGGCACCTTCAAGACACAGAATCCTAATAAAGAGGATGTAAGACATACAGCTAATAATACAGAGCAAGTTTGACATTTGCAGGGTAATTTAGTGAACTAAGTGCTTCACGATAGGCTCCATGTGGGAACATGGAGCTGCAGTACCATTTAATAGAAGATGAAGAGCCATGTTTGTAATAATGTTAATAAACAGCTAATCCAAAAATTAGACTAGCATTGGGCAAAGAGATGTTGCGCATGTATAATAAATGCTACTCGGTGGCAAAATGAAAGTTGTCAGCTGATGCTGAAATCCTGCCACAACATTGATCAGCTGCCTGGGGTGGCTGGGCAAGGCTCAATCTCCTGCTCCACAAGTCCCCAGGTTGCACACTGTGGGGCAAGGAGTGGAAAAATGCACATTAATGCTAAGGAGTGGTAACTGGGTGTACAAAGTGGGGACTGAAGGTACCCCTAACAGAGCTTAAAATAGCCCCAAGGTCCTGATGACTGGGTGAATGGCTTTATGTTCAACAATTGCTTACTTGTGTCCTGATAAGGGGTGAGGACAGGCATTGACCAAGCATCCCCTTTTAGTTTTACTGTTCTCTGATAATTTAAACCTGGTCTAACCCTGGCCAGTAAATAATTTAACTCTTCTGTTTTCAAGGGCATCATAAGGTAGAAGAGGCAAATGAGGTAGAAACGAGTGGTAAATGTTCATTTTTCTTCTTTAGAAGAATCAAGACCTTTAATAAAGTAAGTATTAGAGCAATGAAGAAATAAACACTAAAAGCATCTCACTCAGTACTAAATTGGAAGTGCTTGCTAATATATGCAGTGCACCTGGAAATGCCCATTCAAGTAATTACAAAAGGGAAAAACACCAGGGAAACAGGCAAGCATGAAGACAATAGCCATTAGAAACAATATTAAATTAAGCATGCCTTTTGAGATCTACAGATTCACTGATTAAATTGTGCATTACAAACCCTGCCTTGACTTCACTTAGCTGGAGTCCTGGAGCGAACCTGCAAAATTTGAAAACAGCCTCATGATTTGTATGGAGCTACAGTCAGGGCTGTTTCTAACTTTGCTTAGCCCTGGAATTTTTAAGAGATGCAAAAATTAACCTTTTTTTCCCCTGCAGATTCCAGATAGCAGAAGGCATCACACTCCCCGAGTCCGAGGAAAACAAGGGCAGAAAAAGAACACTTCATGCCATGCAGCATTAAGCTTGGCAAATGGCATAAAGTCCATCAAAACCAGCAGGCACCTTCTCACTGACTGAATTGCCCTTAGGTGGGGCTGCCCATGAGCGTTTGGGTGAATTTGGCTGCGGTAGCCCCTGTGTGCATCCAGGACAAGGAGACCCTTCCGGCTGAGCTATAGGTGGGACAGCTTCTTACCCTGTATTTTGGCTAAAGTATCTTTCACTATAGGGCAGAGCTTGCAGGCAGGTGGATTACCCCACTGTGATTCCTGCTCCTTGGATATCTGTCAGGTACAGATCATGGGGCAGAAACCATGAGCCATGGGGCAGAGCTCGCTCTGTTAACACACCCACACCCATATGGATGTTTGTGTATCTGTGCAAAGGAAGCGTGGAACAGACGCCAAGATGTGACCTTACCAGTGACAAAACTGTATCCTCTTACAGAGACATGAGAAATGAGTGAGGACAAGGTTATTAATACATTTATTTGAGTACAGAGCTGTTTATAACCATTTTCCTATCATTGATGAGATTTCCAGGGCTAATGGAAACGCTCCATTTTCTTCTGTTCTCTGAGAGATCTTCTAAAATTGATTGTGGAAGCCAGCAACCACTTCCAATTGATTTTGTGTCATTAAACACTAAAAAGTGCGCACAGCTTCCGTATAATTCTTTCTGCTGGGAAGTGGGCTATGGTCCATCAGAGGTCCCAGGCTGCTGCTAATAGATTGTCTGGGAGGGGGTTAAAACGGTTAGAAAACTCTTTGCTAGCTAAGACCTTCTGGTGACAACACCCACACATAACCTGTGCTCCTCCCTCTTCCAAAACCTGGAAGGTAGGCCCCTTTATTTAAGTTTTCAGCTTTCAGCTTTATTTAGTGGGAAAAGAAGAGCTGAATGGAGATCACTTGTTTCTGCTTCTATCCACTTGGCCCCTCTCTACTTTTCCCTAGGCGATGAGGTGCTTCTGCTTTGTTTGCTCTTAGGGAATCTCCTAATATCCTTCCTCCCCTTGTTCCCTCAAGAATTTCCAGTGAACCAGAAGACAATAGGACCTTTGAGAAGTCTTTGCTCCCAGGAAAGCAGAAGGTGAGGGCTCCTTCCCTTCTCCTCAGTTCATTCCCTCCATACGAACAATCTGGAGGCAATCTGCATGGTGCAGATGGAAATTCCCATTTTAGCTGTTGATGGGTAGTGGGGAAGCAGCAAGCTCCTATGCAGCTGCAGGCTGCAGGGCTCATACCTAATGCTGATCACAGTAAGGGCTCTCTAGAGACATATTTTGGGAATACATATATATAAATGAGGCCTTTCCAAACCCCTGGGAGGTCTATGAGAAGTTAATTCAGGATGGCTCTGTCCCTGTCATACTTAAGTGGTCTGAAGCTGTCAGGAGACCATGAGAGATGCTGGAGTCACACAGATCCTTTCCCCTCCATAAACCCATCAAGGGGTCTGTAGACATCTCCCACTCCTTTGCGAGTCACATTTCCATGAGCTATACCAAAAGCCTAGAGCACTGGTGGGCTGCTGAGGGGATAACTGCCAGATGACAAATGGTAAGACCAGCCACCTTGAATGCTGAAGAGTGTCAGCTGCTTTGCTCAGATGTCCTGGATACAAATGGAAGAACACTCTGACTGAGGAATGAAGCCTCCTGTTCCTGCAGGGAGCACATTCAAGAGGACAGCTTTTGTGCACCATTTCAGACTTTGTAATTAAGACTGGAATAGCCCATAAAGTGACACATGACATATTAAATACCTTCTGCGTCTTAGGAAGCACAAACTAGGTGTTGCAAATGGAGACTCATATGGCCCAGCTGCCTCAGGCCATATGGTCACTCTGCTCCTCACTGTGCTACTGTACATTTGGAAATGCAGCGGGATGGTAGTCAGGATGCTGGCGTGGGCAGGAAGCAGTGACACACGCAAGGGAGAAAATTATGCTGGTTGGACAGAGCCCTGCTTGACGTGCTTTCTCTGTTAGCGTTTGTGGACTTGGTTCAGCTACTCTATTTGTGATATGTGGAGCAGCCAGAATAACTCTATGCAAAATAAACAGCTGAGAGCAGATGAAAATAGAGCTAATAATACAGTCATTAGGAAGACAGCCAAAGCACAAATTGCAGTGTCGAGTGTGAAAGGAGAAGTCAGAGGAGGGAAAGGACTGTATGTATCCTGTGCTGCATGGAGGACACAAATATTGGCCCCAAATAGCACCTATCTGTAGCAAAAGGACAGCAAGAGGCTGTGTGGCCAGACCTGTTGGGTTGGCACTGGACATCATCCTAGTAGGATGGTGCTTGAGTCCTTAGCAGGCACAGCCCTGCCTGGCAGGTAACAGTTTGGAGAGGTACTGTGGCAGGCAGGGTAAAAGCATCTCACACCATAAAATTGTATCACTTGGAAAGATGGGAGCATCACCCTGCTCTTACAGATGTGCAAGACACATCTGCAAGGGGGTCATTAGCTGGCACCAAGACGGGTCATGACTAAGAGAGCTGTAGCTGGATGTTTCAAACCAATATACTGACAGTCCAGGAGGGTGGTGATGGAAAACCATTTCCAGTGCTTGGACGGGCATCGATCACTGCAGTGTAGGCTATGTGGCTGCCTCGCCCGGTCCTGTGGAGGCTGCAGTCCTGACAGTGGCGCTTAACCTTTGTGTGTTTTATAAACACAGGCACAATACCAGACGTGGTTAAGAGTAGCAGAGCAGTCAGGGATATTTTACTGCCGTTTGCTTGATAGCCACTCTTTCTAATCCATCCAAGGTCAGACAGTGTATTTCTTTTTACCCTCAGGTGGAAGCTAATGATCATGTAGCTTCTTGACTTGCCATTCACAGCACCTATTTAAAGTTGCTCAAAGAGGCTCTGTAACTGCACATCCTTAAACAGAAAACTTCAAGTGCCTTTTTCTGATGAGTGCTCTTGAGTTTAGAGCTACCTTCAACTTGAACCGGAAGGAAAGTCTTTTCAGAGAGCAAAAAGAGGGCAATTAAATATATACTTGTTTATATAATAGCCTTCCACCCAAGATGATCAAAGCTATTCTCATTTATATGAGGATTTCTGCCTTGATAAAAATGCTGTAGAGCAAAGGATGCAAGCCCATGCTTTAGAAGTATTGACTGCAATGATTTATCCTCACTCTTCTTACCACCAGCTTTCTCAGATGGTTTCCATCTAGTCTGTTGCATTTTTAAAATAAAAAAAAAAAGATCCTGATTTCTTAATCACATGTTACGGTATGATTGTGATTTTCCTCAATATCTCTCTGTGCCTCTAGGGAAATATAGTCTAGGCCAATTTCAGGCATATGAACTTTTTAATCCCCCATGTACACCCAGGTGGAGGGTTTATTTAGTGGTGTGGAGATGTCCACCTCTTCAATGATTTTTTCCTGTTTTGTTCTCTCATTGCTGGAGGAAGAATGTTAAAGGATTTTTGGTTTTCTACTTTTTTTTTAAAGCAACACCATGAATCTAAAAAAAAAAAAAAATGAACTTTTTGCTGAACAATTTCTAAAATTGCAGTAACCGGAAGGAATATTAGACATATTGAACCCCAGCCCCAATTTTCTTTGTTCCCTTGAAGTTGTCAGAATTTCAATGTATATAACGAATTTCCTATTTAGCTGAGGCACTCATACGGCCTCTGCCAGAAGTTTCTTAGGTTCTTACAAAAGTTCAGGCTAGAGAAATAATTTTCTCTCCAAAATACAAGTGGGAGACCAAGACACAGAGACGAACCAGATTTTCAAAATCATTAGAGTGTCCAGAGCTGGGAGTAAAGACTAAACAGCAGTCTCAGGAGCTCTCATCCCATGAAACTAAGAGGAGCTGGTAACCATTTTTTCATCTTTCAGTACCTGAATGTCTTCAAATTCTGTCCCTCACTGGTGTGGCTAGGTTCACCCACGAAGCCTGTGCAAGTTGAACCAATACTCCCAGCTCTGGCCCAAAGTGTGGGCTGAGCTGACATCCAAGCTTAGTTAAACACAGAGAAATACATCCAGAAAAACATAAAAGAGTGACAAGGGTAATTAAATAGACTTTGAGAGGACAGCATCATGTGTTACGGTGTTTGCCCATGCAGGCGCGGTCCATCTTTGCCAAGGGGGTGAAAGTGCCTCTTCTAAGCAGATGCTCTGAATGAGCTGAATCGAGGCAGAAAGATTTCCCTCTTCCCTCTTCATTCCTTGCACAATGCAAAGCAAAAGATACCTATGGCAAACCATTTCATTTTTTCCAGCTTTATTGCCAGCCTTCAGGCTGCCTCATTCTGGACCTGCTGCAATCCAGTCTGCTCTTGCTAATACTTCTAATATAATATTTATAACAGTCCAGGTTGAACCAAAGGCTACTTGCACTGACAGATGCCACAAGCTATATCTCTCCTTTCCATTTTATTGTTTGGTAGCTTCTGGCAAAGAGGGAGAGGATCTGGTAATGAAATGCTCCTTCTCTGCTTTAAACACACAGGAACATTTTGCTGTGCTGCCTGTTATTCATGGGGGAGTAATCAGGTGGTTGCTGGTTGGTTATCAATGTGTTGTGGAAGGGCAGAATATGTAATTGCAGTGGATAAGATATATTTCTGATTTAATTATTGAGCTGCAAATGCATATCAGCTTTCACACTTCTGGCTTTGAGGACACGCATGTGGGCAAACTCGGCTGCTGTGGGCAGAGGGACCTTATTCAGCAACAGAGGTGTAAAGCAATTTCTCTGTACCTAAAGATAATGAGGACTATAAATAGGCATGGAGCTGTTTTACAGATAAAGCATTTCTTTTCTACTTTGCTACAGCAGAGCACTGGGGAAAATTCTGCAGGGAACAATCTTCTCCTGGCAGATGGTTGGACCAGGAGACCTGCTTGACATTTTCCATGTCTAGTTTTCATGATTTATACAGCATCACCCCTTGGAAAAGCAATTCTGAAAGGACATTATGATTCTATGATAATCCACTGTACTTGAAAGAGGAAAAAAAAAAAAAGCCGTTATAAATATGCGTATCCCCTAAGGTTGGAGATGACCAGCTTCTTCAGCTCAAGTTTTGTTTCAGATTTTCAACTTTCTTGGCTAGAACTGCATGGAGTTTTTCATTAAATGGCTGATTAAACAAATTTCCATGGGAATAATAGTGATTTTAGGGGAGAGGTGAGATTAGCTGGAGAGAAAGAAAAAGAGAGATGAAGATGATGCAAAAGCTAAGCTCAGTCTCTGGTAAGGACCAGACTGAGGCAGTACTTAGCCACCAGACTACTTATTAGCTCTCTCTGGGGGAGAAGGAAACTTTCTGTTACCAAAATCCCTGCTTTCATTCAATCACAGAACGAGAAAGATGTTGAAGTATTAGAAAATAACTGTTGGAAGGAAAACAGCTTTCCTCCAAGCTCTCTATTCAAGTGCCTTTGGTGGGGGGTGTGTGTGTGTATTGGGAAACTCCTCCTTCTGCTTTTTATTAGAAAGAAAAGTGTGGGTCAAGGGGGAAAATAAGATCCAAGGAGAGTAAAAGGATTCAGGGCAAAGCTTTGGCTTAGTACAATGCAGTTTAATGTCACTGGCACTGGGAAAGCTTTGCACTGCACTGTTACAGGACATTGCTTGATGTGGCAGAGCTATGGGGCACAGCTGACATCCAAGGGCAGTATTCTCCAGAAGTAAAGATTGAAATTACTATGTTCATAAGGACATCAAAGACCAGAAATAAAAATATTTCAGATAAAGGAAACGTCATCAGGCCAAACTGGGAGGATACAAAAATGTACAGACCAAAGTAGACCAAAGAGCCTGTGATGAGAAATGTCTGGAGATAGGTATTTTAAAATTAACAATTATTTTCAAATCCAACCAGCAATTCATTTAAAACCACAGTCTAAATAGAAGAAGACAATTAAATCAGTAAATACAGAAAAGCTGTGGAAAAAAGAAATATACCAGCTTCATTTATGTTTACAGCTGCACTCTGTGCCCCACTCTTGATCTTTCTGTATAAACAGTGTGGAAAAAAGGCTCAGAGCTTTCCAAGTGCTGTGCGCATGCAGAGTTCAGCAACTTGACTATTTGTTGGTTTTAGTCCTTCTTGATATGTGTCCATAGCTACAATACAGCATCCACTAATAATGCCTACTTCATACTATCGCTCTTTCCTGCAAAGGAACTGTATTCCTCTAAGCGCACAGTTCTCTTTAAGTCAAACATCACCCTGAGAGCTGGATGCTCTCATCTTGTTCAGATTTAACCTAAAACTACAGAAAAAAAATATTCTGAATGCAAAGCAAATAGCAATTACCCCAACACTTCCTTATTTTAGCAATGAACAGCAGCTGTATTTGCTCTTGGGCAGGGGAACTGTTTTCACTTAAGCCGTGGGGAGAGGAGGCTACAAATCCCGGAATTTCATTGCCTGCAGAAATCCCCATGGCATATAAATTTGGGTGTGAATTGCTTGAGCACTCAACTTACTCTTGCTGTTCTTGGACACAGAGATACAGAGCCAGGAAACAGGGCTTATGTCCAACTGTCAACTATTATTTTTAAAAAGCCCCAGCCTCAGCAGTCCTCAAGAGGTCTCTCCCATTCCTTTCATTTCTTAATACATGTAAAACCAAACAGAAGAAAAACAGGGCAGAAGGTTCATGCAGTTAAGCTCTAGATTGACTTCATCCAACTTAATGCTTTTTAATCACTCTTTGAACAAAAGATTTAGTCTTCATAATCCTCCTTTTGCTCAATTTGCTGTTTCTTACTTTATGAAATCTACTGTTTATTTGGTTTCCCTGATACCCACCCTCTGGACAAGTTTTCAGGGAAAAAATATGGCTATTATCACAGGGAAAATTACTTTCAAGAATACAATAAACTACAAGTTACAGTGCCAGCTTTTCTTTTATGGCTCTTCATTGGAAAGACAGACCCAAAAACACATGGAGCCCTTTCCACTGGGTTATCATCTGAGCTGCTAACATACCCATCTGAGCTGCTAACCAAAACTTCTCATCTATCTCCAGAAGCACAAATGCAATTAGACCTGCTGATTTCAAGGCTAATGCAGCTCTTGTTTTGGAAGATTGAGATTTGACTTTAGAGACATTTGCAAAGAAATTTCTACTGGAGGCTCTGCTTCTTGGCAGCCTCTAGCAACATTGCCACCACTCTCCTTTTTGTCTACATATACTTTAACTTGACTGTGATGGAAATTGCCAAACCCAGTTGGTGCAGTGGGCTGGGCTATCCCACATGCTGTGTCTTTCAAGGGCATTGAGATTCTGCTGTAGGAGCCCTTTGCTGTTCTGGATGTCTGGCTTTCACCAGCTCCTCCCTCGCTGCTCCATGAGATAGGAGAATAAGCCTACCCTGACAAGCAAGTCTTTCTTTTCTTTCAAAACATTTATCTCTGATTCATTGGACCTTCAGGTCTGTTTAGGAGAAAGTAATTCAACCTCAGTATTTCAGCTGCAAAGAAATACACTGATGTGGGCTGCAGTGCATTAGGCAGGAGAGCCAGACCTGCAAATCACTGTTGCCCATCACCCAAATCCTGCTCTATTTTGGATTTCAGCCGATGTGTTTTGAACAAAATCCTCTAGAGACCTTTTTGCAAAGTCCAGAGCTACCTGTGCTCACAGCTTTCCTCATTTTCACAATATGTATCTCAGGTCTGCTGTAGACCTTGTTATGTGAGAATATTTGCAAAACAAAAAGTTAAATGCACTTTATCCTTCTTAGAGTCTGTGAAGCTAAAAATATCTCACCTTCCATTAGTTCCATTTAAAATAAATAAGATCAATTAAATAACACTTTTAAGATATTATAAACTATTATATACTTGGAAACATCTTTATTCTCTACGTTGATAATAAATAAAAATAAGTGCAAATTAATCTAAAGTACTCTGTGAAATTTTATCTTTCATTTAAACAATTTCAATGAAGCTACTTAAGAAAACTTACTGCTGTGTTTCCTACTGTTCCATAAGGTCAGACAGATGTGATCAAACATATGTAATGTGTAAAAATGTATGCAAAATTCTCTTGCCATCATTTTTTCTTCATGAGAAACAAAGAACACAGCCTTAAACTATGTGAAGGAGAAGAGACCGTACACCTACATTCAAACTATACCTGGATTCTTTTGGAAAACTGGAACATTATTTCCTCTGAATAACACACACAGAGCCCCAGGCACTTTATATGTTCAAAAATTAAACTTACAACTGGCATACATCTGGCAGTGATCCTGTACACTAAATCCATTTGGTTGGCCAGATGGCCTGAGACTTGCAGCTTTTTAATCTCACACACAAAGCACTTTAGGCTGAAAAAAACAATAAATACAACATAATACAGCATCATGACAAAAAGCCTCTTTTATTGGTTTTGGAGCTATAGGTACAGAAAAATATGGGCAAAGCAAGTACTGTTTTCACAGTTTGCTTCCTAAAATGTGCCATATTCTGTGACTGCATCCTCTTTTCCTCCATTTTTTATACCTAACTAATTCTCAGTGAAGGATTAGTGATTCCTTAGGTACAAAGTTGCATGCTGGAGGTAGAGGATGGCATGGTCTGCCATGACTGCTCTCTGATGAAGAAGAGCAGGGCTGTGAGATCTTAATATCTGCTTTATTCCTGATCTCTTTGGGACAAATACCTCACATTGTCTTTCTGCATAAAAACAGAGGCAACTTTAAAGAGTGAATTTTTCTACTGCCAGTATCCTTAAATAGCCAAGGGCTAGAAAAAACAAACACTTCATTTGCTTTGCTCTGAATGCATGTTTCTTTTTCTGAAATAGCTTTCTGTATGTTAATAGCGAAAACACTTCCTTCCATTGACTTCAGCAGGAGCTGAAGTTTTTCCTATATGCTACTGATCGATTCCTGCTTTTCTTTTTTCTTCTGAGCCACATTCCATTAAAATCAATGTAAAAACTCCCACTGAATTCATAGCTATGTGAATACCCCTCTGCTAAGTCGTGATAATGTCACTGTAACTTTCACCTGCCCTGCACCACTGCTAAATAAATGCCATCAGGAAGGGAGCATGTCACCATGAGTTTTTGTTCGGCCTTTTGGCGTTTTGTGCAGCAAAAGCAGAAGTATTGCACAGCTGTGTGAATGAAGCAGAAATTCCACCTCCCAGCATTATGCCCCTGTTCTTGCACGAAGGCTGCATGTTACCATCAGATTGTCCCTTGCCACAACTATCCCTTCTTTACTCTCTCTTCTGAAAGGCTAGTGGAGCATCTTTGGCTTAGGCTTCTCTTATTCACCGTGCAACTAATTCACTCAAAATAGTAGGGTTTAGGACAAAGAGATGACTTCACTCACTGGCTTGTTTCATCTTACCAGTGATGCCTTTTCTGCTGGCAGCTTCAAAGGCATCTTAGTGGATAAACTGTCTGACCTACTAAAAGAAGTACAAAGAGAATCCCCTTCTCAATTAATTCTTGGGCTCCAAATTCATACTCAGATTTGTTTCCGAGCAGCTTTCATTTCTGTTAATCAGCTATGACAGTTTTAGTTCCCTTGAGTTGTTGCTTGGCTGCAGATCTTCTGCTGTACTGTACTTTCCCAGTCATTTTAGGAAGCATTGCTACTGAAAAGGCAGAGGCCTGGACCTCAGCTAAACTAAATCAATACCTCCACCAAAGGAAATTCTTTCAAATTCACTAAAAGAAAGCAGATTTATGTCACCCAAGGCTCCTGTCCCTAAATGTTACAGAGATAGCATGTATGTATCTTATTGCCTAAAGACCTGGTCCAAATGCTGTTTCACACTCTTAAATTACATAAATACAACTAGCTGGGGGAAGAAGATTGCTCTACACTTTCATATCAAAGATCCTACTGTAAATTTCTGCTTCAGGGAAGGCAGCTGAATATAATGAGAGATGTTCACAACATACATGAAAAATAAGCATCGTCATTGCTGTCTTATGGACAATAAAGCAGAGGCTGGGAGCAGTTTCACCCAAGGGCATGAGGGGGTTGAAAGTGGAGCTAGGAGAACAGGTTAGTGGTCTTTACCTGTCAGCTCTCTGGTCTCTGCTCAGAGCACAGGGGCTGTGCCAGTGTTTTTGATGGATGAAAAGAAAGATGTGCTGTTCAGAGTTAAGATCGGTGGATTTGTTAAAATTTTAAAAAGCACAAAACTATAGTGGTTTAGCAACTACCTGAGACAGTTATCTACAGCATCTGGGGCTCGTAGATGAAGATTTGAGCTGAGAAGCAAAGCCATTAAATAAACTCTTTCCCTCGCCCCCGGTATTCCCAGTATTCCCATGTGTCACTTGCTGAAATCTCTTCAGCTGGACCACCAGACACATAGCACATCTGGAAGCAGAATACTTTAATTTGGATACCTAACTACTAATTTATGAGCCTAACTTTAGCCAAGTAAGTTTGACAGTCCTGGCTTTTAATGCTATTAGTATTCTGGAGTGTCTATTGATGATTTCATGCCAAATCAATTTTGGCACATTAAAGTGATTTGTCTGAAATCCAGCGAAAGAGCTTTCCTAATAATTCAGCTCTCAGACTCGGCAGTGCTGGTGGGAAGGTAATATGTGCCTGCATAGGTGCCCTCAATTTGTTCTAAAAATTTCAGAAAGATTTTACTGGAATTTAAAGTATTTTAACACGTACCCTTTCTTTTAAACCTTTGCCATTCATTTTAACATTGAGTAATTCATAGTTCCCTCCAAGGTAATTTTAAAATAAAAAAAAATTGAAATTGTTGTTAAGGAAAAGGTGTTTCATCTTGAGCTTAAAATCTTTCAGGTATATCTGTTAGATGTAATTATATTTGCACCTGCAAAAATGCACATTAGACTTTCAAAATGTACACTAGCAAAGTAGCCTTGAACTATTTGCTGTTAGTCAGGCAATGCAATTGTCTTTCTGCCAGAGCAATGATGGTGCAGAAATAACTGAGAGCCAATGTACAGTTTATCAGTGTCCTCTGTGGAGTATGTATCAGCTCCTTCCAAAATATTCTAACTTTTCACCCTATATGTGCATTCACATAAATGCGATGACCCATCACTTTGTGTGAATTTGTAAATTATACATGTCTGAGATGAAGGCTCATATTAGCTGACTTTATAGGAAAGGTTACTTATACTATACTCAAAGCTGTGAACAGAAGAAATATGAAATACAGTGTTCCTCCTGCCTTTGTGCATTGGGTGAGGTGGGTTCAGAGGTCTAGTAAATAGTGACAGTCAAGATTGCTAAAGAGCATAAAAGTTTTGTTGCTGTCTGGGTTTGATACGTATATTGTTAGCAGTCACTGTTTTTTCATTGAAGGATATCAGATATTTCAGTTAGCAAGGAAACAGCCAGGGATGCTAAATAGCTTGAAATGGGAAAGAACCATCACCTGAACTGCCAGCTCATTTAAATGAGTGTTTGAGTGACTCTATTGCAGCACAGGGTTGTCCAGGGTCCATCCAAAACAGTGCCACCCAAAATCATAATCACTAACCATGAAAGAAGAGGAAAAAAAACATTTCTGCCTCTTTGCATCATTCCTCCACACTAAGGAGTTTACAATCTATCCATCTATCTTTACAGGTCTTGGATAAGGCCCCAGCACCAGCTGATGGCTTTGGGTCTGTGAGCGTGACAGCCAGCTGCCCAAAATGGCCAGAGTCCGGTGCTGGGCAGCCCAGCCTGGTGGAGGGGGGACCATCTGGCACTGCTGGTTCATCCGGTACCAGTCCTGCAAAACTCACCAGGAACCCAGCAATGTGCTCTGGGGCTGGGCTGCTGGCAGCGCTGCCAGGCCAAGGCAGCAGTTCCTCCCCCAGGGAACTGCCTACCGCAAACTGCTTTCAGAGTGACTAAAACCTTGTTAAGGAACATAAACATTAACCCTCAGAGCCTTTAACATGGTATGAGAGTCTTCTAGTAACAGATCTTGAATATAAATGTATGTTATAAAGATAAATGTCACATACAGGAAAAAATAAGGTTTTTTTCCCCTGACTATACACTGTGCAGGATGGTCAAGGAGACTTTCACAAGAGGACTAAAGATAACATCCCAGAATCAAAGAGCACATTTTTCTTTTTCTGGGTAAATATACTGATATGCATGGGTGGCTTTTCCAGTTCTGGCACATGGAGTTAATCTTTTCTTTCCCACCATCTGAACAAATGTTTGCTTGCTTCAAGTTCAGGACAGGCCTTCCAAGGCAAAATCCATCCAGATGGTCACTAGACAAAGGGAGGAGTCTCAGATTTCTCTAAACAGATTTTTAAACTGAAGAAATTATTTTCTATGGTGTTCTTCACTGATGATGCCTTTTCTGCTGTTGCTCACATTGATGGAATAAGCTGCTTTTGTTGATTAAAGCTCTTGAATCCCATAGGCAGTTTAAATCCTATCAAAAGGTTCATCTTTTCAGATGTTCTTTTTAAGTTCTTTAACTATAGTTTCTG
Source organism: Eurystomus gularis (assembly GCA_013400335.1). NCBI lineage: Eukaryota > Metazoa > Chordata > Aves > Coraciiformes > Coraciidae > Eurystomus > Eurystomus gularis. The sequence goes on from VZZY01004315.1 coordinate 242,029, forward strand.
AGTTCTCCCTACTATTTCAATCCCCATAGCCAAGCGCATCTTGCTATCTTTATGTAGTTCCTGGAAACGACACGAGCACTGTGTGCAGTACACATTTACTTCAAATTAATATCTATGTTATTGTTATACACCTATTACACACAATGCCCCAAAATTGTACTCGTCATGCACTGCACATGTAGTAGATGTGTAGATAGATATTTGATGAACTCTTGTATATTATTCCTGGGTTTATTTCTTCAAAAATAAAACAATCACCCAAACCTTTAACTTGAAATCTCATTTTACATCCTCTGTGTCGTTTAAAACATTACATTTATTTTCAGACCCAATGTTCCTGCTTCCCATTTCAGAAACACTCATGTTTGTGGACATTGGTGACACTCTGTTTGCTGCAGGCTTGCTTGTCACAAAAACTATACACTGCTTTCATGCAGAAGCAAAACATAACAGGTGAGGTCTACCACTTAGTGCATGAATGAAGGACTGATTTCTCTAGTGGTGTAAAATCTTCAGCTGTGATTAGTCCAAACACATCGTTTAAAGCAGAAGGGTCTTCATCACAACCCAGGCCTCCGTATCCTAAATCATTGGATTTACAAGGCAACTTTATAACCAGCACCAGGATGTTGCTGAGCACTGTATGGGCTATGGGATGCTGGAGGAGTTTCGTGGCTGCTCAGTGCTCAGGGATGCTGTGGTACATGTGCCCAGGAGGACAAGCTGCAAGCATAGTGAGCCAGCAGTGGCAGAGCACTGTGCATGGGACCAGTGGCACAAAGGTACCAGGAGGCCAGGGCACAAGTGTTTCCATATGCCAAAAGATGCCGAATGGGAAACTGTCCCCGGGAATGTCCTATGAGAAAGCAGGAGCGAGCCAGAACAGCAAAGTGGCAGGGGGCTCAAAAGAGATGACAGATGTGGTAGGACCAGGTGCTTGAGGCAGTGAAACATGGGTAAGGAACACCAATGAGATGTTCTCACAGGTTTTTCTCCTGATTATTGCACAAGTCATGTTATTTATGGACAGTAAAGCTCATTTATCAGTGGTTTTCTGTTCACACCCTGTTTAGTAATTTGCATTTCATCGGACAGGGAAGCACTGTTTTTAGTGAGGTGTAGAAAAATCACCTGGATTTTGGTATGAATCACTTTGTAATTTCTTAAGGTACACTTCACCAGGGGTAACTTTAATCTGCTGAGGCATGTGAGATGGTGAAGTGCTGGGGCTTGAGTTGTGGGCCCCAAGTTGGAGTTGACCTGTGGATGAGTCACAACCTAGCTGAATGTTTTGTTTCTCTTATTGGCTTCATGTTCCAGAGGCAGAACCTGGCCCATCTCTGTCTTTGTGGCTCTGCCCTCACCCAGGTGGTCATGGCTGGGGTGGTGGGCAAGGCCAGTACTATATTAATCAGGAACTGGTCAGTTGGAAGAGCTTTCCAGTTGTGTGTGGCTTCTGTTGGGGCTGGTTGCATCTTGCTGAGCATTCTGGGTGGCGTCCTTCCATGTGAAGGGCCACTGAGGGAGTCATCTCTCTCTGTTGTGTCCAGCAGGTGATGCTGGCGCCACAGTGGGCAGCAGAGGAGCTGGGCCTACAGGAACCTGTGGCAGGACTGTCTGAAAGAAGACTTCTGAGGGGATGTTGCCATCTGAGGGCATCTCAGGGGATGTTGCCATCTGTTCTGAGGGGATGCCAATGTTCAGCATTGGCCTGTGTGATCCGGCACCTGATGGCAGCATAAAATGATGATGGCTGAACCAGCACGACAGATGGTTAAATAGATGTTACATTCTACTTGGTCATCACACTTGGTACTATACTACACATAGGGCTTGAAGTGTTTGGGACTAAATATGAGGGATGCCTGTTAGAGTGAGCTGGATCTAGAACCCACCCATTCAGCAAGTCACACAGTATTTGGTTACCATCAAGGCAACTAAAGGACTTGAGACACTCAGCTTCAAATTCCTGCTCTGTCAGTGTGTATGACCTCAGGAAGCACAAAAAGTCTTTCTCTGCCTCAATGAAATGGGGAAAAATATTCTTCTCCACCTCATGTAGTCTTGAGGATAAATTTCTGAAGGCTGATGAGATACTCAGATCCTACAACAACAGAGGCAATGTAAGTACAATGGATTGATAGTATTCCTGTTAACTTTGGATGAGACCAAAAACTCTCACCAACGTATGTCTGGAGAAACAATACATTCTCAGAACTGTGTTACCTATGAACTAAGCAATATATGCTTAGTATCAGGCCTGATATTTTTGCAAATTATTTTGTGAACCATCATGAAGTATATCTTTGGGGCTTGCGTGAATGGTACCTCCTCACCAGCATGTTCAGGCCAATGGCACAAGTAGGTTTTAAAACATGTAATTTCTGAGTATTGGAATGTTTTAGTTTTCAAAACACTTATTTTACAGCCTTTGTAAAACTGGCTTAGAAATTGCCAGTGTCATTGATTTCTCTGAAAAGAATAACAAAAAACTTGCTACAGGTAAGGAAAGCCAGTCCTACAAAATGATGGCTTCTGCCTAACAAAGTAATGCTCACACAGAGTAATGACATCTTTTATCAGATCTGGTAAAAGACCTATAAAGTCATACGAAAGTGAACAGCTAACTATTGGCTTCATATAAACCCAGCTGCAGCAAAAAGTGGAGCAGACTATCTCTCTCAGAGAAGGGGAACGGCACATTGGTAATAACATACCAGCATAACCTCTGAAGAGGTAGATGTGAATTGTGATGTCTTTAAACTGCTGTCTTCTGAAAACGCACACATACATTGGCCCTTCCTTAAATTCTGTATACTTGATGTCAAATATCCTGCTAAACCTTCTCCCTATATCTAAATTCCTGGGGAAAATGCAGGTTCTTTCCTATATTGCAGTTTCTCGTTCCTCTGCTTGTATGAAGTTTCATGAATTGATGTTACGGCTCCTTTTAAACACTATATTCAGAAATGACCAATGGTTAGGAATAAATTCACATTTATCACATTTGAGCATAGATAGTGTGTTAGATTATTTCTTATATTGCATTCTCAGCAAGCTTTACCTCAGAGAAACACTACCTCCAGCAAGTGCCCTGGGAAAGATTTTCAGAGCAGCACTAGCCTCAACTCACCCGCAGCAGGTTCAAAGGACATGGTGAAAGGAGAACCAGGGAGTTACTTGTCATAGCTCCTTTTAGGAAGGGGAAAACTGCTTTTCCAGCTCTATGTAGCAGATAATCACTGTTGGTGTAAAACCAGGTAAAAGCAACGGGACTTGTGAAAGCTTTGGAAACTTCTGGAAGCAATACTGGCTGGCACTTGAGTAATTTTAAAACCAAAGCAGGTGAGAGCAGGGGGAATGGTTCATTTTGCTTCCAGGATGATTTTCATATGCATTCAGTGGTATTACAAAATAGTCCTTACTGTTTCTAAGTGGGATGGTGTGAAGGGCCAAGGTCCAACACCAATCATTTCCAAAGGACCAGGTACCAGTGTGCTTTGGCATTCAAAACTATTTTACAGTTGTTCAGACGGTGCTCAGAAAAGGACAGCATCACTGACTTCCTTGACAAGTATCAAAAAAAGAATAACCAGAAATTGGCTCCTGCCACTGTAAGGTTGCTCTTAAGTTCATGCTTCTCTCCTTATTCAGTCAGCATATACAAAACATGTTGGTGCCTACAGAAGCTGGATTTCTGCCAAAGGCTCTTGTGGGCACCTTCTGCTTCTGTTAATGTGGTTCAGCTTCAGTTTCCCAAATGAATCTCTTGGCCACCAAGGTGTTAAAATTCTGTATTCACTACTAGAAAATACGGGTAGAAGAGAAATGTCCGTTTGAAGATGTATTTCCACCTATGTGTGGATAGGCCTGTGTGTCTGGAAATGTTATCAAGGTTAATTAGAAAAATTATCTCATCAGAAGAAAAAAAATCATCAAGTGAGTGGAATCTCTCTGCCTGAGACACACTAATCTTTCCTAGCGCGGTTTCAAGTGCAACTGTGATCCATCAAAGTCATTCCCCCGTGCAGTCCCTTGAGGACATAAAAAGTTTAGCCAAGTGTGGCAATGCTCGCATCACACCTGCAGTATTAATGAAAACGGGTGTTGCAGCTGCTTCCTCCAGCGGTGTGCAATAAAAAACATTTAAAAAAAGAGCAAGGCTGACATATCCATGTGGTTAAATACTGTTGCCCCTATTTGAAAAGATACGTATTATTTCTCCCTGTAGCTTGTGAATACCTTCCTTGAGTTAGAAAGAAGTCACGACCATTCTCTGTTTCCTTTGTGATTTGATTGTTCTCGTTCAATATTTGCTTACATGTTTTTTAAATATTATTTTTTTTCTTCTAATAAAATAATATGCCTGGCCAGGCAGCACAGAGTCTAAGAGGAGCATCTCCATAAAAGTGGCTTTCAGAAGAAAACTGATGATGTCACTGATTCTGTACATGCTTGCATTGCACCTCACAAGGTTTTTTTGCTTTTTTCAAGTGGGTGGTCATCACCACTGATACCTTGCTTGTTGTTCAGGCCATTGATTTTGAAATGTTTGTTGTGTCCTTCAGTAAGGTATTTTTGGATCAAAAAGTTTCACACAGCATGATTCACTGCTCACCTGTCATGCAAATAGGGTATGATTTGGAAAAGGCTGTAATAGAAGTCAGGTATTTCCATTTTCAGCTATCATGATATTTCTCATATTCTCCTCCGGAAGGATATTGCTCTCTCTCTAGTTCCTAGTCTTCTCTTTCATCATTCACAGGACTCATTCCTTTGACTTCAGTTTCAGGAGAGCAAGATTTAGCCTGAGGTGTCTCCTCCAAGGATATAAACTGTAAGTTGTTTGCTGTTTTGTTTTCACCTTTGCTTTCTTGAGTCACTCCATGCATCGGATGCAGGCCTTTGCCTGAACCCTCTGCTTAGGCACTACTCACACGTAGTGGAGGTGGGAGCTCCAAAGTGTCAGCTTGAGATCAAGAAGCAACAAAACTACCAGCACCTAGATCTATTTTTACATTTTGCTACTCAGTGTCACCATAAATAAAATGGAAAATCACTGCCACAGCTCTCTTGCTTTCTCCCTTTATCAGCCTTTGTCCTTTCTGCTGTGGCAACACAAAACAAGCAAGAGAGAAAACAAATCAAATTACTCTCTGGTGCATGGGAAAAAAAAAAAAAAGCCATTTAGCCCAGAATTCCCACCGGAACTGCCAGGCTGCAACAGGGATAAAAACCTTGTAATACTGCTGCTGCAATGTGCAAGGGTATTAAGTGGTTGTTGCCTCTCCTGGTCAAGTACTGCGTATGGGAAGGCACAATGGTTGCCCGTTCCTCCTGTTACTGCTCCCTTTGCAAAGGGTGCAGCAAGCCACAGTACCATGGTGGAAACTCCCTGGAGAGTTAGGAAGTTCCCACAGTAAGGAAGAACCACAGCCATCAATTCCTTAATCATGGTTGTCTTTACACCACCACTTCTACAGGTTCAAAGCATTGCATGGGGTTTATGCTAATACCTTCGAAGTTCTTAGTCTGACTGTAAAGGGGATTATAATTAAGATTACTGGGCGAAAGCCCGATTGTACAAACAGAAGTTCCTTCCTTCCTTCTTATTATTTGCTACCACTCTATTTTATTGCCACAGTAGTGTAACAAAGAAGTAACCATGGTCCATTGCCAGTTCCTTCCACCCAAGTACCTCAAGCTGGTTTGCATGTGTTAATTGGTTTCCAGATCTCCAATACCAACGTAATGGCTTGTGTGGTAACCATGGCTCAGCAAAAGCGCTTGTTCAGGCACTGTCCCCAGCACACTGCCCAGATGGTCAGTGCATATCTGCAAAACCAGCTCTTCTCTTTCTGGGAATATACAAAATAACTTTGCAGTTCAAAACAGATAAACATCAATTTATGGCCATGCTGGACACTGCACCAACAGATAGGAGGTATGTGCAGTGCCTAACTCCCAGTCAGACTCCCCCTTAGTCAGGGAGCTAGTTTGAAAACATACTTAAGACTTCAGGACAAAACTCCCAAATTCTTGATATACACGTGGACAATGTTGCTTAGCAGAAGATGAAGTGGGGCTCAGGAAAGCTTAAACACCCGGCAGCATTAGGACTTAACTCAGGTCATCATCAGAAAAACCACAAGCAATACCAAGCCTATTAAACCCCCAGTATTTTTTTCATCATCTGGCAAAGAGACTCAGGGCTTCCATATTAAACTATCCTGGAGAATTCATCAAGGACAACCAAATTGTTTCCCTTGTGTGATTGCTTAGAAGGATAAATCTGAGTAATCGCATAGATTTAGAGGACTGGGAGAGTGGAGAGTATTGCTTATGATGGCGTGAACTCACAAGCAGAGGGTCAGACAAGGGGTGTCAGTGCTGTTAAATTTCTGTTTAGAGTGTTTCATGGGTTGCCAGGCTGCCCAGTTGAGCTGTTTTGGACTGTGTAGGTGTGGGTGTTTCATGATGCTCTGGCTACCCAGGAGTGTTTTGAGATGAGGGGATCAGATCAGTGGGGCATAAGGCTGGGGAGAGGCTGCAGGGACCAGGAGGACAGCAGGCTCTTGGGGGAGCTTCCCCAAGGAGATACCCCCAGTTGCCTGAATTACCCATTGGAGGTGAATCTCCTCCTTCATGCACACAGTTACAGAAATACCATGCTCAAAATGAAGAGGTCCCTGGGAGGGCATGGCATTACCAGGACTGCAGCAGGGCTTGGGGATGGGGCTGGTGGCCACACAGCTTCTGCATGGCTCCTCCCTGCAAAGCCATATCCCGTGCCACAGCCCCAGGACTGTGCAGTCCTCCCATGTCCTTTCCTTTTGCATTCATTGGGAATTTCCCCTTGCTAATTTGATTTTGCAGTTCTGTGTTTTCCTGCGCACACGCATTGATTTTGCTTTCTTTTTAATTTTCTCTCTTTTTTTTTTTTTTCCTTTCCTGGCAAAACTTATCCAGTGATTATTTGAAAGGCTGTGAAGGCATCTGGGGAGTTTCTCTTGTGCTGTTATGATTTAGGCTTGAAATTGCTTAATTGCTGTTTCCTATACTTCTCATTTTCAGTTCCCTAATGACTGTATCAATTTGTTGCCTATTACTCCCAATGACAGCGCAGTGTTTTGTAAGTATGTTTCAACAAGACATTTTAAAATCCTTTTCCTACAAGCTGCAGAAGAATGTAGCCTTTTGTCCTGGTTTGCTTTTTGTTCCTGTTGGCTGTGAGGAATTCTTGCATACGGCACCAATGGTTGCAGGCAAAATTAAATTTGGCGTATATCAGATTACCACTAAGCATGCTCAATGTTTTTCTAAGTTTTCCTATCATATATTGCTTTTAATTTAAGTGATCAATTATTGCTTGAATTCTATAGGCTTTTTATAAGGGATTATAGTGATTATAATGCTTTTAAAACCTTGAGTTAAAAAATATATAGATAGCAAATCAGTAAGGACAACAGAGATAGGCAGGAAAGCAAAATACCAGTGATGTGAACAAATGAGAGCAGAGAAAAATAAAATAGGAATAAATTAATTCACACTTATACTGGGCTAAATAAGAAATTAGTCCCCAAAACTCAATGCTACAGTGTTGGTGAGATGAATGATCAAATCCAGGATGTGTTTTTACTGTTGAAGCTGTTCTTAAAACTTGGGACGAACACCCTGCCATTTGATGCAGTTCCCTGAGATAACACAAGGACTCTCTGCAGGTCAAATTTGTGCTACAGTTTTGTGACTATTTATTAGTGTAGAAGATAACTCATACATCACTTCACATAGCACTAAATTATTTTCCTGTTGAAGACAAACTCACTTATTTTCTCTGTTCATTTTCTGTTGCTTTTGCTTTCAAATGCCCAATTCTGTAGCACTGAAAGATGAGGAATAAAGACCTGTTTCAGACCCCTCTTTGCCATCTTGTGTTTCTAGATGATCTGCTATATACAAGCTGGTTTTGGTTTAGGATGGATTCAGAGTGTTCTCTGCTCTCTGTCCAATCTCAGAAGTTGGTTGAATGATCCTCATTTTTATTTGCTCTTCCGTGTTGGCAGCACTTTAATATAACATCACTCAAACACAAGTTAAACTTTACCAATAAAGTCTGTTGGGTGATTGTATTTGCAAATAGGAATAGGGTTAATAATTTCTTCTTAAATTGATTTATCAGACTGATTATTGGGGGTATTAACATTTAAAAATGGTTTATGATTTGAAGAAATCAAGCTTATGAATGGAATAATGTCCAGTGTAGTATTCCATAAATGAACCCATAAGGCATAAGTTTTAGAAGATTATAGGCAGTAGCCAGTGTTGAGAAGGAGATTCTCTTGGCTCCAGGTGCTAATGGAGGACTTTCAGCATATGTTCCTCTAAGAGACTTGCATGAATTTTGAAAAGGAAATGCTAATGATGCCTTCATAAATCCTCCTTTCCTGTCTCTAATGGAGTAATTTCAAGGTTCTGACACCTTAGATCATTACTTGATCACAGTACGGAACAGAAGTTGCTGATACTCATGTTCAGTGATACTTCTTAACCACACAAACCAGGGTTTGATATGTGAGGTGTGCAACAAGCACAGCTTCAACACGATGTAAGGCTTCCTTCAGAGGTGTGACCTCTTGTTGATTTTCAATGAACAACAAACATTCTGTTTTTATTAAGTACATCATTCACTATGTTTACCAACTTTGCTTAATTTCATTTAACTTCACTTTCAACAATCATCTGCATGATTCCATTTTTCAGAAGTTAATGCCTGGATCCACTGGGTAAAGTCCCAGTGAATTAGACCCAGATGGCTCCAAGCTCCTCCACATTAGGTGCATTGTCTCAAAGGTGGTATCCCATATAGCCAATTTTGATAACCTGCAGGTTATCTGAAAAGGTCAGGTCTCAGTTCCAGGACTCAGACCTGAGGGCACACTGTCAGTTGTATATTTTATCTCTTAGGACAGCCCTCACTTACCTGAATAACGTACAGGCTACACTGTAATTTGATATATTCACATAAAGGGAAAGTTTAAAACTCAAACACCTGCCAGTCAGAAACATGGCTGGATAAATGCCAATTTTTCTCCAATTTTATTCAAAGCATTTACAGCTTACTTGGTTACTTTGATGTAGCGCATTGGGTCAAAATACCCACCAAGCACTTTTTGTTTTGTTTGAGGCATGTATTTAGAATTAGCTTAGACAAGGTGCATTACCCTTGAATTATCTGTGTGAGCTAAAGCAAAGCAGATGCAGGAAGAATGTGATTATCTTGGTAATGTTTGTGAAACAGATGCAAGCGCTAGCAGTAGAATAAAGCACCCTTCTATGTTACTAATGTTGTTGCCACCAGGTTAATAACAGACCACACATCCACCACCTCCTTACTCAATCTCCTGGCTAGATATGTGAAAAAAACATTGTTAGGAAAAGGTCATATCAGAAATATCTAAAATAAGGTTTACCCATCCAAACACTGAACAGAGTTTGGCTTCTGACTCCTACAGCATCACATCCCACAGGTCGGAAAAAATCAAGAAGCACATTTCTGTTCACTTCTCTTTCTTTTTCAATTTATTTTCCCTCTATACAACGTATTCTAAAAGGACAAAAAACAAGCACAAACTACACGGCGAGACCAGACGTGATGCAGGCTCCCCTCTCTGCAAGAATTTAGCCATTTCTCTCACATCTACTATAGGTTTGGTGATTGTTGAGACCATGTGAAGAGAAGGTGCATAAATACACTCCTGCAATGGGCAGCAGCCCTGTGCCTGGCTTGCCGCAGTTGTGGGGGCAGCAGGGAGGGGTGGGGCAGCTAAATTACTCCAGGGTTGGCAGCCAAGGCTGACCTCAGAGGTCCTCATGGGGCAATTTTTTCTGCCTAAGGTGATGAGGTGACAGGCAGGTGCTTTTCAATGGTGACTGAACTCCATACATTTTTTTGCAAAGAGCCTGGAAGTGGCTGGTAGATGTTTTGTTCTGGTATTAGCACATCCATCTTGCCTTCCTCATCAAGGACCACTTTGTCCAGCTCGGGAGCTGTTGTCCTGATCTGTGTAGCCATACAGAAAATCCCAAAACATCCTGTTACAGTACAGTCTTACCTGCCTCGGGGTCTGGTTTCACTCCTGTGCAAATTGGGTTGGGGCCATGGCCTCCCTTAGCAGCCCTTCTTTTCATCCTGCCTGAAGGTGCTGTGCTTCGGAGCACCTGCCATCTTGCTTGGTCTATACATAGGTAATGCAAAGGATAAAGGTCCTTCATCGCTCACTGTCACTGGAAAAAAACAAAACAGATGGGGAATCTAGTGCTGTACAAGGCACTAAGTCATACCTGACGCAAAGTTATGATGTGAGATGAACCAGGAATGTAAGGACTTGGGTACATTAACACTCAGCCCAAAGGAGGCTCGTGTCTGTGGGCATTTTTCTAGGCATGATTCCTTCACAGATTTCAATCTGGTTAAAAAAAAAAATAAATAAATCCATAAAGATGTCACGCATTTGCCTACTAAAGAAAATTGTCAAAGAAAAGATAAAAACCATATATTTCTGTCACCAGGCTTCTAGGGATTAAGTACAGAGCTCTATCTTACTCTTCAGCACTGCATAAGAAACAGAATGCAAACTTTCCTCCTTTGGCACAAACAACTATTCTGCACTATTTGTTTAGAAATCCAGTGGAGCTTCACTGAATAAAAGCTAGTATCTTCATACTGGTAGTTGAAAGAAGAACTAATTTCATGCACAATTGGCAGCGCAGAAGGAACTTCCTTGATATCCAAAGAGCAAATGATTTTATGAGGCTGCATATGTATTTATGATTATTTAAGGTTCTTGTTATAATGAGGATCCTTTAAGGAGAGGAATTTTATATTTTAATTTGCATAAAGACAATAAAAACTCTTTGAGAAGCAATTTCTCGCTATATAAAAAGTGAGAACATAGCACCTTAGTGGTACAGACATCTGTTACTTAAGCAGATGCCACCATGTAAATTCCGTCAAGCAACACCATCCACCAATCAGAAACCACCCAAAATACATCCGCAGCCAAAATTCAGTGGGTGGCTGGGAGCCTCCAAAACAGGTTGAGAAATGATGGGCTTTTCTTCAACGTCCTTATTATGCATTCACTGGCATTTATTTGTTCATCATTAAAGAACGCTACTGTATCATATGGCTCTGTAGCTGCTCTTCGGTGTAGAGTTAATCCTCACGATCTACAATCTGCAATTCAATACGAGACTCATGTCAAAGAAGCGCTGGCCCTTTGACACATGAAATAAATAACCACTTCTTTATTTCTCATTATGACTGCGTTTAATGTCCTCATTTGGGAGCTGATGTATCAATATCTCTGAAAGAGATTAAATATTGCCTGCTTAAGAGCTACATGCAGTGATACAAACTCAGGGGACCGTATTCAACAGCCGAGCAGCACCGATGCAGTCTGAGGCTGATAAGCCCTTTCTGAAGTTAGCTTACACTTTAAATCAGGAGTTCATGAAAGGCATTAAGAAAAACTATTATATTACTAGAATGGATGGCAGTACTGTTTATATGTTACACCTTGAAGTAAGCAGTAGGATTTTCAATCACTTGATAACCTTGAAACTGCTAAGGTATCAAATTGCTATCATGAATATTGTGCAGGAACAGAAATAACTCAGAAAGCTGCCTTTGTGAATAATAATGTAGGAAAGGGAGCAATGTTCCTTTGGGCTGGACTCACAATAGCACCAACAAGCAAATATACTTGAAGGCGAGGCATGTACTTCAACAAGTGTATTTGCATTTGACTATATATCAATCAGTTATCAGTACAGCTACATCTTACCTGACCCACAGAGGCAATAGAAAGCCTCCTAGATAACTTTGAAATGCAGGAAAAGAAAACTGCAAGAAACTAATTTTTATAGCTGCAAGGGAAGCTATTGGGGTAAAATACCCTGTGCTTTGATAGGCATTACACCTTGAACAGAGTATTTAAGAAACCTCACAACACAAATCCTTTCATGCAAGAATTGAATTTAAAAAAGCAAACAAAGTGTCTTCCTGGTTTGCATGCAAGACATGATAATAAATCCTGAGTTTGGATTCTGATTTCAACCACGCTGGATGAAAATGCAGATTTCCTGGGTAAGAGAAATCTGAGGCAGCCCCCTAGACTCCAGTGTTTATGTCCTGAACCAGCGGAGTTTATACCAAACTCTTTTTTTTTTGTTCTGAAGTACAATGTGGTTTTAGTCTTGTGGCATTTTCAGGTGACACAGCCTACTGAGATCATCTGACAGCCATGTGAAAACTCAATGTCTGGAGTGATTCATCATTGTGTCAGATTGTCCTGGACTTTGTCACAATGACTGACAATAGGGGAAACTTGGAAATAATACAAAGATTCAACGCTCGCTGATAATGCCTGCCTTGTGATTAGAGCAGGCGGCAAGCGTGTGAGGAGAATGTTAATTCTGTCCCCCACCCCCAATTTCATACTGCTTTTGCTTTCAACAGCTGGGCGTCTGCGCTTGCTTGCTTAATCTTCGTTCCTGTGGCATTTTTAAAGGCAGAACCTTTTTTTCCAGTGTGTTAAAGAGCCATATTATTACAAATGCAAAATGAGGCAATATCATGCAGAAGGGTAAATTCTGCCAACAGTGGTAGGCACTGCTTGGTCAGAAGAGTCTCTGGGTAGACGTGCCCTTCCCTCCTAAACACTAACCTCATCGGGATATCTCACCGGCACCTGAAATAACAGTAAAAACATTTTGAGCAGTAATTCCAGGAATACTATAAAACCCAGCAAGAACATGTGAATTTGATTGTGGAATGGGATCTTGCAGAAGGGTCTTATAAAAAATGATTACAGAGAAATTTTTCCGTTATTTTGCATTGACTTGCAATGAAGGTTTAAGATAATTGCTGACTCAATAGGGTATTGACACACGAACAGCCAGAAAAACTGGTTGCAGCAACTTTCATGCTCTAAAGGTCCTCAAGTTTTATCAGTGTTCACAGCAACAACACCAAAGACCGTGGACTCAGCTGCATAATTAACTGGGAGGAAAAGAGAGGCCCTTTCTGAGTGTTCCAGATGCCCAAGTTATTTTGTTGGATAAAAAGTAGGGAAAAAAAAACCAAACCAGCAGCAAGAACCAGCAAGTCAAATGTTACTGCTTCTTTCAAAGTAACAAAGGTAGCAGAATTTGTCCCATTTCTGTCAACATAAGAGGAGCAAGTGGCTCCAGCTTGTGTCCCCTGCCTGGTGACACCGCAGTGGCCCCACTTTGGGGTGTGCAGGAGGGCATGAGCTGCCCCAGAGGTTTTGCCCTGTGCTGAATGGTGCAGCACATGCTGTATCACCAGCCAGGATGCAGGAACAGGCATCGAGCTGTGGTGAGCAGGGCAACGGCACATGGCTGCAACTACTGTGGCTGATGTGGGCTGCTGAGCATGTCATTAACTGCTCTGGTTCCTTGTGGAGGAAAACAGCAGCTTTATTTAGAAGAAAAGACATGGGCCAGTGGCAAACAACAACCTTTGCTCTGTCTCTCCTTCAATTCTGCCTTTTTTGATGCTTCTCCTGGGAAAAGGCTCACCAGAGAGGCTGGCCTAGCAAAAGAGCAAACAGCAGCTTTAGAAAAGACAGCAATAGGTCTGAGCTCAGCAGGTGATGGAAATTGCATTTTGTCCCCATTTTAAAAATGGAGGAGTGCAAATTTATCTGAAGAACATTATTTGCTTACAAACTCAGTGGGTATTTATAATTTCAGAGCTCAATCTCACAAACAGCCCACTTAATTAGATGTGCACTATTATGCTTTAGAAGCCAGTCCCTTAGAAAGGAAAATAAAAGAAAAAGAAATTTCTGATGGGAGAAAACAAATGATCCAGTTATCTAATTGGCACTAGCAATATATTTTTCTTTAAGCAAATATCAGGCTTAAATAGATCCGGAAGAAAAGATGGACAAACCTCCTGCAGCCTGGCACTCTGTGGTAAGCCTTTCTGACTCTTTGTATGAAGAGCTGCATGATGCCAAATCTGGTTCAAAGCTTCAGGGAGAAACCAAGATCTGATACTAAACTTGCTTATTCTGATACAAAACTGAAGAAAGCACAGGCCAAGGTGGAGTCACTAAGAACTGGCACTGGTGCACCTGAAAGAAAATGAGACCAGATGAAAACAACCAGTAGAAAGTTATCTAATTTCTAGCGACTACTGCTCAGTGTGGTTTAGGTTTCTGTGAGCTGGAAGCTGAGGTGACTTAAGTTGCTTATACTGGAGCATAAAAGGCTTTTCACTGCAATGGGCTAGCATTTTTCCTCTAACAAATATGGTCACACAGCTTGAAAATATTTAATGCATTGGTACATTAATTTAAGCTGAAGTAGACATTTCCATCCCTAACAGTAATACTGCTCAGTGAACACAAGTGTGTGGTTTATTTACTGAATATGGTTAATTTCAGGATGGTGAGTGAGGATGTAAGAACAGGGTAGATGTTAAAATACATCTACACAATAAATGATCCATAGATTAGAAAGATGTCAGAAGTTATCCATTAAAAAGGCCCCACAAACATTGCATGCTGAGGGAAAGAACGACTTTATTGATGTTGCAAAATCTCATCATTCACTTCATTTTCTTTAAAATGAACAATAAGAAAAAGAGATATACTTTCTCATTCTGTTGGTTCGGCAAGATGAGTTTGAACCATCAACTTAAAGTCTCTGACCCTTTAACTTGTGACAATGGTGATGGAAGATGCAAGTTTCCTAAAATGTCTTAACAACCACAACAGCATCTGTCCATGTAGATATTAAAGATATAGCCAGTGAAAGCAATACAAATCCACAATGAGATTACAATCTAAACAGCTGGGAAACAATTGCTATGTTCAATCATTCAGGTGAAATCATTGCTGGCCTTTGGACTACTCATTACATTTTTTTTCCCTGGTTGTTTCTTTCTTATAATTAACACATAGTATCAAGTACAAGGTCTTTTAATTTCTTTTTACAAAAAGCACTCTTCCATGTAGATGCAATTATCTTAGAAATATTTTAATATTAAGAAAACAGCAAAAAATAAAGAGTAGTTTCTTTTTAATGTTCCAGTTTAATTAAGAAAATGTTCAAATGATTTAAAAATGTAGACATTAAAATACCAATTAAGCTTAAGGCAAGTTTTCCTATTAATTTTGATGACACCAATACAGGGGTGTCACACAGAGGTGACCCCTCAGAAACAGGTTATTTTGAGTATTACATTTGGCTTTACTAGTGTTGAGTGAAAATGAATTTATTTATGAAGAAACTACACCCATGTGGCTAATCCCAACAGGCTGAGCCTTGAGGTTCACGATGCAGTTCTCACGAGTATCTTGGCAAACGTAACCTCCTTTCAAGCTTTTAATTAAAATTTTTATTTCTCAGACATCCACTTTGGGCGGCCATCTTGTTGAAGAGTGAAAATATTTAAACATAGTTTTAACCGTGTAGTATGAACACAACAGAAATCTGTAGTTTGAAATAAAGGCTATTCTAAAGTGCCGTGATTATTTTAAAAATTGTTTATTGTGCTAATTCTGTGTTGGTGGCTAAATGATACATGTACCATTTTAACACATCTATTGCCTGAAACTCTAATGTAGGAATACTGCAAGTTTTCATGAGCAGCAGTAACATTTAGAAAGCAGAAGTCCATATATCTGATCAGAGTATTTATAATTAATATTTTGTTGTTAGCTGGGCCCATTGGAAAGCTCAGGACAGATTACCTTGCAGGAGCAGTTACTGGAAGTACCTTTACAGACCCAGCCTGGTTATGACAGATCTAAGTTTAAATTTATCTCATTTCATCTTAGATCTTAAATGGCTTAATGATGCTGAAATATGCTTTATTTCAGGGAAGTTGTACTGATCTGGATGAGGAATAGAATTTATGCTGACATTCGAGTCAAGTGCAAATACCACCATCACTTCTTCATTACTGCGTTAACTGGTGTGATCTGTTCTGCTCAGCAGAACTCGAACAAAATGTCAGGTTCCTAAATGAAGAAGCTCCTGGCTCTCTGTGAGAACTGGCTGATTGGTTAAAAGTACCTCAACCTTTATTTAATTCACGCCTCATAAGTGCTCTTTGGCAGGAGCTCTTGGGATCTGATCTTATGTCACACTTACTGAAACTCATTTAATTATTTGCAGCTGAGGAGGGCAGGGAGATGGTTATCGCACAGGGAGAATCTAATCCTCCTCTTTATCAGTGTAAACCCCAAACCAGAGGAGTCAGTGAGGATTCCTGGACATACCTCAGTCTCATCCCATGGTAACTTGACTGACAGCACAGGATCTTTTCCTTTTGGTGACAGATTTTTAGGAGGGTAATTTCTTCCAGAGATTTAGAGAAGCTTTGCAAACACGAGTCCACAGTCTCCCCGAATGCAGATCCTGTCCTGGGAATCCCTAAGCCGTGGCTTCTCACCATGCTTCAGTCAGCAACAAAGTCATTAACGTTGGGATTGCAAATATCCCCACTGGTTGTTTCAGTTGCCAGATTAATTGAATGGAAAAATTCGGATGCTCTGCAAACTCAGGCAGCCACTGCCAAATCAGGGACCGTGTGTTCACATGGCCAGGATGGTGCAAATGGGGCTGTGGCCCCAGTACCACTGGAGTACAGGGTAATACCAAGTTTTAATACAGACCAAATGCCCACCACAGATTTCTAAGTGTCTTTCATGGATCCTTGGTGAAAAAAAAATGGTATACTTTGTTCTGAAGGGTGGGAAAGGGAAAACCACACATAATCTGCCCTTATGAGCAGAAAATGAAATGGTTTGGATGGAAAGCACATGCAGAATATGGGATTCAGCCTGAGGCTAAAGGTAGGAAATCAACGACTTTTATAGCTTTAAATTGGCTTTATGACTATCATTAAATTAAAGAATCTCTCCTCATGGAGGACTTTTGTTTCATCGGGGGTTGCGCTTCTCTTAGCACAATTAGTCACCAGCAAAGTGCTGTCATCATAAAACCAATTCTTTTACACTTTAACTGAAGGAAATCAGAAAAAAAAATTGAATTAAGATGTTCAGTAGTGATGAGTCTTAGACTGGGCTGGTTAGATTTATGATAAATTATTATCTGTGTGATTCTCTTTTTATAAATTCCAACCTGAGCAACATATAAAATATACAGTATAAATGTTTCCTTTGAAAACTTTTGTACGCTTCACAATTATATAGCTTAAGAAGTATAGAAGCCTTGGGCAAGCCACCTAACGTATAAGAGGAACGCTTAAGAACTGTTTGTATGCTTGATTTGTTTTACAGTGCACTTGGTCTTTAGTTTTGATTGGATTGTCTTACTGAAACATGAAGGGCATTTAGAAAGTAAGAAAGTGAATAGTATACATTTGCAACTATATGCCCAAAAGCAAGATCTTAATGTCAGAAGTAAATTATAACAACTTACATTACTGATGACATACATTATAACTCAAAGCTTGGCAAACCACATCAAGGTTGTTCTTACCACGATCTGACAAAAATGTCTTTAAAGCCTTGTGGTTTTCAGGTATAGAGTCACTAGACTTTATTTACGCTATGAATTTTATAAATAAAAACAAGCATTACCAAAGAGAAACCTATTCTTCCTAATGCTGCTGAATCTTTGTAAAATTGAAAACAATTATTCCCATAATTGTTAGGAGTGGGATGGTCCCACAGTCATCATCTTTTACTATGGCATCTTTAGATGACTATGAAGTGTTTTCTAGGGATGGATCTATGAAATGATTTAGGTAGCCAAGTCTAAACTCATTGCCTATAGGTGAAGGTATGCCAGGCCTGTAATCACTTCTGCGAGTGACATGGGATTTGCAAATGTGTGAAGTTTTACTTGTGAACAGCAGAGGAGCACATGAAAATTCATTCTCCCCTGGCACATGGCAGCTCTCTCCCGAGTGTATCCTGAAGGATTTTGTGGCTCAGCATTGCCCCACAGGGACCCAGTCTTGCAGGAGGATGTAGCCCATGCTCAGGATTCACGGGTGGGGGAAGGTAGGAGGTGACACTCTCTCCAGTTCCTTACTCATTCAAAACCATACATTGTGCTCAGGCCAAGGGTATCACAGCTAGAGAATGCAGGAACAGAGCAGTTCTTTCTGTGCAGCTCCTTACACTGGCAGGAGTATCCACACCCTCCCCCTGAACATGATTGCAGCCTCCAGCAATCTGCAGTTCCTGCACTTCCTATGCAAAGGGTGATTTCTCCATGTTCCCTAATCCTTAAAAGATTTCTCTTCCATGTTTTACCTGGTCTTCCTCAAACCCGCTCAAGCCTTCAACATCCACAGCCTCTTCTGGCAAGGAGCTCCAAAGTTAAACCACAGGTTTGGTGGAAAAAAAAAATTAAATCTCCTTTTGTTTTAAACTTGCTCTTGTTTTGGAAGAGGGACTGGAAAGTCCCTGCTCACCCACTTCCTGTTATTCATGATTTTATACATTTTTGTCATATTCCTCATCATGCTTTTTCCAAGCTGAAGAGTCCCAGCTTACCTCCTTTGTAAAGGAAAGCCTTTCCAACAGCTTAACTCATTCATCTCACAGGTATCTAATTCAATGCCTGATGTCTCCAGTGGGATTAAATCCCATGTCTCCCATTATGGGGACTTCACGCCAAGTTTCTCTCCTGGATAAAGTGAAACTCTCACCCTCCTTCAGTTTTTATATAAACAGGAGAAGAGAGAGAATGCAAGAAATGACAGCAACACTTTCTGCAGGCTCTTGGGGTACTTATGGGAGTGATGGACTTAGTTTCAGTCACTGCTCTGCTAAATATTCCACCATCTTACACTATTATTCAAGGCTCAGGCACCTTTCACTCCGACGAATGAGATTCTAGTTTAACTGTAGGGTGAATGATGACGAAGAGCAAGGTGATTGCTCCCAATTTACTCTGGTGGAAATGGCTACCACTTTAGAATCAGGCCCACTGAAAAACCAAAAATAAAAATATTCACAACCTTTAAACATAATAAGCCTGATTTGTCTTCATTTCAGCTGCAATCAGTGAGAAACAACTGTGCTGAAGTAAGCCTGAATGAAACATGAGATGGCATATTTAGGTTAACAATGACGGAATCACTCTAGGTTTAGATTCCAGTGCAGGATTTTAGTAAAAAGGGATCCACACTGTCATTATGTCTGGCCTCTGGAACTACAAGATCCTGGTACAAGTGCTATAACATCATCACACCAGTCCTCAGCAGACAGGGGTCATGCTGAGGCTGAAGAGCAGGGACTTCCCAATCCCTTGGATGGGTTGGGGGCATCTCGTTTTGGTCACCAGCTGTCAGGGCTGCAGCTGGTTTGAATCTGCCCAGTTCTGAGCATTTCATAACTCCTGAACTCTTCAACAAGCCCAAATTTATGCCTAGTCAATAACTAAACTCCACAGGGGGTTTATTTATTCTGAAAGTGTACACATACCAAACTAAGCCTATTCTCTCAGCAGAGCACAAGAGATTTTTTGTTTAAAATACACACAATATTATAATTTGTTTTCTGGAAATCCTCAATACCCCTGAGAAAAGTCCACCAAAAGTAAATAAAGTTTAGTAAACTGAAAT
This sequence comes from Eurystomus gularis, assembly GCA_013400335.1. Taxonomy (NCBI): domain Eukaryota; kingdom Metazoa; phylum Chordata; class Aves; order Coraciiformes; family Coraciidae; genus Eurystomus; species Eurystomus gularis. The sequence goes on from VZZY01004315.1 coordinate 261,671, forward strand.
CCCTTAAAAACACACTAGCTACCTTTAAAAACATACCATTTTATGTATAGCATTATTTACTAGTTATCTTGACTGTGAAGTAGTGTTCTGCTTCCACTCTGGTTTGTGCAAACAGAATTATGTGTATGTGTACACTTGTGGAGCTTGTTCACAGCATATGTGCAATAACTCAGCGCTGGGCTCTGCTGGTCTGAATGAGGAATTAAAAGGGAGTTGTCATATGGAAAATTTAAAAGTGGCAATAGTTACCCACCCCCCCAAAAAAACCAACCAAACAAAACAATTTCTATTTAATCCATGCTGCTTATAACCCCCTGAAAATAAACTAACGGAACTCCCTGAGAAATGACAATTTTTAACACCCATCAGTGCTATCGTGATTTGCTGTGCTATTTACATATGCTTAAACTTCTAGAAGCAAAGCCTGGGCACAATATTTCATGGTACTAAGCTCTTAGTGACTAATGCAAAATGTCATTACCACTCACTAACTGCTTCTTTTTCTGTTTGCTTTTATCGATTTTTTTTATTGCTTCCTTTACTACGATAGTGGCAACACATTAGTCCTGCGCTCCCTGGACCAGGATCTAGTAATCTTACTTAAATCTGGAGCTTCAGGATGCAGTTTGGAATCTGAGGATACCAAGATGAAGCTTTGTATTGCTAGAACTGTATCTGTCTCCTTCCAGCTCCACTGAGGCATGCACAAAGTGATTGGAAGGGCTGCAAGGATGGGAAGAAACTCTCCAAGTACGTAGCTTTAAATTCCTGAGTTCTTGTTTGTTATTGCATGTGGATATAGCAAATGCATGTTTCTTAATCCAGACATTGTCCTCACATGTTCTGTGAGGCTATGCTCTTAATAAATAACTTAATGGAAGAACTACACTTCTTTCAGGGAAATATACTAAAAATAACCTTGCTTTTTCCACGGAACCTAGGTACACCAGCATCCTGGTTTTTTTACTTTAACATCACGTTTACTCAAACAATGAAATCCTTCCTTGTCTGCACATGAGAGGAGAGAGGAATTTTTCCTTTTGAATCAGTCTCAGAGAAATGGTCACTGGGTTCAAACTCTAGGCAGATGAAACATCTGCCAGTTCTCCAAATGCCATGAAATGGTACAGTAGAGAGGAGGAGCACACACCCAGCAACATGAATACCATCACCCTCTTTCCCAGAATGTGGAAATAAGGTGGTTGGGCTTCAGCTTGTCTTGCTAAAGAATTACTACAGTTAATAAAAAGGAAATGTTTGGCAATTTACTACAATATGACAGTGTATGTAAATACATGTAAGTTAGACATTGACATTAATGCCATTGATTATAATCAATGTTATTAGATCAAGAATCACAATTTTCTGGTAAAATCTTCTCAGTTATTATCTAGTCTAGCAGGTAAATACAAACAGATGAGTATTTCTTCAATATACTGTTTAAGCTCCTAAACCACAGTTGTCCCAATGATATGACAAGCAGCAACTATCCTTTCAGGCAGGTTCCCATAACTCTCAGAAGTAACCTGTGTGGCATGTGACAAATTGGTGATTAGAAGATAATTAACATATTCAAACTCTTGTTATGTAGACATGATCTGGAACCAAAATGTTCAGGGTTCCCTCTTTAACAGTGAGCCAAATTGGATCTGAGCACTTCCCTAGTTTAAGGGATCCCAAATTCAGACAAATTTATACTGATAACAGAGGCCAAACTTGGAGCTGAGGCTTAGCAATCCTTGGCTTTTATCTCTGGAGACTCTCAGGCTCAACCTACGACGTATATAGAAATTCATTTGGAACTCTCAGTCTTAATACTTGTGGATGTACACCTAAGTTTAGTGTTAGCTCGCAACTCATAAAGCAGGCAGCCTCTTCATCAGAAGCCCAGAAAGACAGCAACAGCAGGACATCTGCAGGTCAAGGACAGCTCTGCAGGCAACTTAAATCCCACTCACCAGCACCATGCTGCCACAGTGGCTGGTCACCTTTAACTTAGAAAAAACCAGCACTGAATTCCTGCAATGACAAATTTAAAGAGTAACAAGCAAGCCTGGAAGTAGATTTGCAACAAGACAAGACTTTGTATGCAGACAGGCCTTTGCGAAGATCACATCATAGTTTTTACTCCTCAATGGTAAAGTCAATTTACTTTGCTCAGCAGGAGCATGCAACAGGTTTTTGTCCTCTCTCTGCTTCTCATTTCGTCAAAAGGGAAGGCTGATTTTGAAAGAGACTAGGTTAGCAGCACACAGTGCCTGCACACAACAGGAACCTGCCTGGATTGCAGTTTATAGAGGAAAGCATCCAGCCCACAGAGATTACATGTACTTTCCTATATTAGGAAGTAGTTTGATAACAAACCTAAGCATCTGCAGAGATCTAGCAATGACAAGGAAGTTCAGTTGTAAGAGACTGTGCCTATATCCTTTCTGTCCAACCATGGCATTTTCCTCAAAATCTAAACAACTCTGCCATCACACCAGGAAAAAACTTGCAAAACATTCAGTTCCCAAATTGCTTTACATGAACATTTAATTCTTAGGATGAGAATGACTGAGCAATGCCAGTTTAAAATGGAGAAACCACAGAAGCCAGTGGGTTTGAAAGTGAATGAAATTGGTATGAGATCAGAGCTCGGCCAGCTGGGATCTGTCAACATTTATGCAATAACACCTGTCTGTTCCAGAGATAATTCCAGTTCAGGCTGGACTGGAGTCTGAGAACCCCTTGGAGTCTTGTCAGTTTTATTTCTGTAAAAGTTTTCCATCAATATACCAACAGTATAGGTATGTTTAATAAGTGCATTAAAAGACAAGTCAAAACAAAGCTCTGCCCGTTCCCCTAAATGCATCTTGATCACAGGAAAACTGGAAGCCATGAATTTCCTTTGCATTTAAACAAAGCTAACTAAAACCAGCCTCACAAGTCTGCTGCAAAGGATGAAAACCCACAGATAAAACTTTCCAGGAGTCCAAAAATGTAACACTGAATTTACTAAACCAGACCTGCCAGTCACAGTCTATGTTGTATATTGATTAGATAATAAGCCTTAGGGTTCATTGATCCAGCATTCAACAGACACCCAGAGTAGTTGTCGCGTGCATGTCCATGCAATTAAACAGAATTATGGAAGGAAGCGGAGCTGTCAGATGGAAATACATCAGTCAGCCCAGGCCTTCACTGGGGCCAACCCAAACCTTCTTCCACAGAGGATCTAGGTTTGACAACTGCCTTACCTATCACAGGTGGATGGCTTCCAAATCTCAAGACTTGGAATTCCAAGCATCCTCTATAGCAAACATTGAAAATATATAATGTTCTCTTTTCTAAACAGCAAAGGCTGTTCTAGAAAAAGCAGTACTTTTCCCATTCAACATCCACTGATATCTGAAGAAACTATGAGTTATTTGCCTCTTCAAACACTAAAAAGTACTGCAGTGTTTCAGAAAGCCCAGTGGTGAGATCAAGGGCAACTACAGCTATACAGTACAACCACTGGGTCCATTACACAGCGGATAGCATTTAAGATCATCAGCTAATAGGGAAAAAGTAAAATGCAGTTTTGTGGCTGATCTAAAGCACCAATGTTTTATTTGACTTTTTTTTTTTAAGAAGAGATGAAACATATTTCCACATTATGGTAAATCTAAAGTAAATTTCTACTTGCTCTGTGGAAATTGAAAGTCAAATGAAAGGAAACTAATCTAGGTATCTTACTGTGGGAGAACCTGCAGCGTTAACTCAACCAAGCTATTAGACACTAGAGAAACCACATAGGAGGGAGCTGCAGGAAATGAAGCTTCTTAAATTCTACTGGTCACAGAATGACTCAATTCTTTCTTCGTTAGGATTAGCCCTTATATGAGCAAATGGAAAAGCTGTGAGAAACTCCAACAGGTAACTAATTACACAATGCAAAATTAAACACAGCTCATCAGATATGTTCCTTGCCCCTCTTTGAGTATGAAAGTGTCCTCCAGCGCCACAAAACAAGACAAAAAAATTCAGGGAATCTCTATGTTTCCATTTATTTGCTGAAACAATTCTTTTTAAAATAATGTGGCAAGAACTGACATATTTGTGAATATATTAACTCGTTTTACTGAACAGCAAATGCCACTTGCGCAGGGAGGAAAGGAAGCATGAGCCAGATGCAGAAAATTGCTCCATTTGCTGGTAGTGCCGCTATTTATATGTTGACAAACAGTTGTGCCAAGAGCAGATGGATATTCTCTAGTATTGAAGAACTGCTAATTGTTTGCTGCTGTTCCTCTCAAGTTCATGGGGGAAAGCCATTGGTGTTCTGCAGAGCAAGGCATGAAGAAACCAGTTCAAGCCACGCATTTGGCAAAGTGGCCTAGTAGCTCCTATGATGGGCATGGAGGATGCCCTGAGGCAAGAAGATGCTCAGCCAGATGTCAGCTTAACAACTCTCAGTAAAGCATGACCACGAGGAGCAGCACTTTCCAAATCTTCTGCAAGTCCTTCACAAGCTGTACAAGTAATGCAGAAATGTTCAGCACAGTCTGATAAACACCATACGCTATGTGCATACCACAACGCTATTTTGGTTACGTGTGTCTCACACATATTTGAATTATGTGGAAATAGAAATGTATTTATCCTAGAATGCTGGAATGATATCTATTTAATCTGACCAGGAAAAGGCATCTTTCCATAAATCTGTATATAGATTACCTCACCTCTGTTTGTTTATATGTGAGGCTGAGGCATGCACTGTCCGCTTATTGACATATTGAATCACATTAGAGTGAAGTGTAAAAAAAGTGAAGGCAGATAAAGAGAAGGAAATGTTTTTTTCAAACTTAAGTGTTCTTATCCCACTTCTATAAAAAAAAAGAAAAAAAAAAAGAAATTCAGTATCATGTCTTGATATTCTTATATATATCAGTACTAAAGTACAATTTAGTTAGCTTAAAAGTCTCAAACCTGATTTATCTGTGAGACACACTTCACAACACAAACCAATTTTGCTGTAGTAATACCATGTCAATATTTCTTGACAGAAGACAAATGTTGTTATTATTTTGCCATTTCTTACCTTTGTAAAAGTTTAGAATTTTACAAAATGATTCTTCTTTACATGTCAAAATGGTAAGTTGTTGGAAAGAAAAAAAAATGAAGCCATTCTTATATCTATCGATAGTGATAACCTACAGTTAGGTTAAAAATTATTCTGGTACAATATCGATGTTTAAAAAAAAAAAGGTCAACCATATTTTTAAACGGATATGTGCATTTTTCCTATTTAAACTGAGAAAGATAAAGCAGAAAAAAAACCCTAGAACTATTTTTTTGTGGTGTCTTATGGTATTAAAAATGATTTATCTGTGTGCTGTCTGCTGGAGCTATTTGTGCAAATCTGTGCAGACGCACATTCTTCTCCTAGTGGTAAACTTCAGAAAAAGTAGCCTTTCTCACCTTTGTAGTCATCCTCTCCTTGCCCCTTCACTACACTATGAGGGACAAGTATAAAATATCACTGATTTAGTTTAAGAGATTACTTTTAAAACTGACTAAAACTCTTGAAAGTGAAATATCTGAAGATTTTTGCTCCGTCATATTTTTAAAGTCTCTACAATGCTTAGAAAATATCATTTCAAAGAACCACGTCTTGTACTTTCACATGGATCTCCCTCTTGTGCTAATGTATCCTTGCTTCTGTCTACAATTATATCTTGTGCTAACATAAAAGCGTGAAAAGCCATGGAACAACCTCTCACCCGTGCTTTAAACTGAGAAAGAGCCATTCAGCCGTGGGAATGTGCAAGTATCATTTGCACAGAGGGGAGCAGACTTTCCCAGCTGATGCCCAGATGTGCAAGAAGCCCAGTGCCTAGCCCAGCAAAGAGCAGGAGAGCTTGTACAGCAGGGGAAATCCTTGCTTTGATACAAACTGGCATTAGGGTCCCAAATGTCCTAATAAATCAGACCATATAGATGAGGGTCTCAAATATTGTTCTGCATACTAGTGCTCATCACAAAATGTTGTAAGAAGCACAATGCAGAATTTTCATCCCAGGCACACCAGGATTAAGAGACAGGGTAAAGTAACTGTATGGTAGCCACAGAGTACTTGTGGAAAGAAAGTCAAATGATTTTATTTAGCAAGTTTGCTACTAGTTAATTGGTATGTTACTCTGTAGTAAAACGTGATCAATTTTGACCTTTGCAGAACATGTATAATCAATCCAATTACTTGTTAAGCTAGCCAGGCTTCAGAAATATTCTTCCCAGTATCAAGAATGAGAAGTGGCAGTTTATAGATTACTTATGAAGAGACCGACACTGGGGTTTGATATTTAAGCTGTAAAAGTGCTAAGCTAAGTTACTAGTGAGCTGAATGCAAAGACACAACTTCAAGTATGGATGCTGAGTAACAAATACAAATATGCAGCTATATGATATCTGTATTTGACTGAATTATGCAGCCCAGCTTCAAAAAGCTTTGAGTTTGTGGAACAGAAAGACCTCAAAGGCCATTACGAGCAAATTTAAATGAAGCAAAGTTAAATGAAGTATTTATTTAAATATTCACACTTTTCTTCTTTAGCACTGCACTGCTTCATTTTTAATTATAAGAAATCAAAGGCAAGAAAAACACGATACATTTTATTTCAAACTAAAGATCACAGAATGAAAGTCTAAACATTTTTACTTATCTAAGGGCCAGCTGTGCTGAAATCAGTGAAATTTTTTGTGTGTTTTTATTTATATTGCAATAGCTATATTGGCCTAAAACTGACACAAAGGGAGAATTAGGCCATTTATTTAAGTCCAACACATTCTACAGTTCACTTTCATGCTGATTGTTTTGATATGTTTCCCAGCTCCATGCTGTGTAAGTAATTGTGGATTATTATTTTACATTGCAGCAGCTCTATGAATGGTCTCTCAATTCTTATACAGAAGTAAACGTAACCTATATTCTGAACTCTAAGAAGTCTTCATATTGTCATAATCCTATGCATTATATAAGAGGAACACAAAAATATTGCTCGAATAAATTACCCGAATCTTAATCTGAAAATTGTAAAATAATACAATCACAGTATTTAAAAGATTTTAGAATTATTTTCATTTGTTTGTTTCCCATCTTTATTTCCTTCCTAGCATTGGCAGAATGTCCCACAGAGTACACTGTCTATGTTCTCAGGTACTAGCTGGAGATACAGCAGGTCAGTGAAAAGCAGGGCATATTTCAGAGCATATTCCTGTAAAATTACCATGCTCCTTTCCTTCTTTATCTTCCACTAGAGACACTAAGGAGATGATTTTGCAAAGACTTATGGATTCATTTAGTTTGAATCATACCACATATTCCTCCAACAGAATTGTTCGCGTGCTGAATTTAAGTGCATATTTAACAGTTTTCTCTATTAACTCACTGGATGCTGTATTGAATTCATTGGCAGTTTTCCTTGCATCCATGTAGGTTTTAAAAATAACCAGAGAACTGAAACACATTTTTATATCAAATCAATCTATCAAGGTGGCTTATGTGCTGCTGTAATACCCAAGACATTTAACTTCATTAGACTGGGGTGGTGGGTGGGATGGCAGCGTGTATTGAACCCTTAAAGCCTTTTCTGTATCTTTACAATATTTTCCCATAGTACTTTGAAGCACATAGAGCCATGCTAGAAGAGAATGTTTCTCAGTATCTTGGGACTTTTAAAGGATGTCTAATGTTTATTTTCCAAACACTTTTTATACATCTAGATAGGAAAACATTGCTTTTTGTGTGCACAAAGCATGTTACTTGGAATCAATGTTATGTGTCTGATTCTCTTCCTATAAAAAATCACAAGGAGAAATTACTTTGTATCGCAAACTCTGACTGAAAGTAAAGATTCATGCACAGCAAACTGTATAAATGCACATGCATTTATCTGATACCTAATGATGTGAAGTAATTTTTGAGATAAGCATATGCCATGTATGATCATTTTCCCATTGTCATGATTCCTACTAATTACTCATAAAATAACAGTAATTTTCTATTTCTCTGTTCTATTTATTTGCAAAATACTTTTTGAAAAGCTAGGAAAAAAGGAAAATTAGCATTTTCAGAGTAGAAATGTGGTCATGCACTCCATTTATTTTACTAGCAGTCACAAACGCACACAATCAAATCATCACAATTTTTCTGGAATTTGCTTTCTGCATATACAAAATATCACTTCATTCCTCACCATAAAAAATACATACAATACAAGCCTTTCCATACACTTCTAAATTTAGTAAATGAATGTATTTCTAAACCCTCTAAGTCAATGTTCTTCACTCCCCACTAATCTTAGCCTATTGCTACATAGAAACCAGCTCTGCCTGACACCAGGAGAAATTAATTCACACTGCCAAACACAAGAGGAATGTAATGCTTTTTCAAATATCAAATCAGTCCAATTTCATTTAGACTTAAATGATTTTTCTGGTCCCTCTTCATGTAGATACCTCTGCAGTCAATTAGCATTGTCACTTTTAATCTGTAATACTCAGATATTGGTCATTTCCCATTAGGGTCTTATTAAATAGATTCTTATGGTCAGATAGAACCCTCTGCAATGTAATATCTGAGGAGGGAAAACTGACAGTCATTATGCCGCTGGCATTTGCTAAAAGGCTAGATATTGCAGATAACCTTAATCACAAATTATGCTGCATGTCAATGAATTAGCTCACAACTTTGCAATTCTGCCTGAACAGCCAAGTTTCCCACCCAAACACTCTTAGACTATTACTAGATTAAACTTAACCATCTACGTGTTTACTAATTAAAATGTTTTTAAGTATTAGAGCATTGGAGTTCACATGAGACTTTCACGTCAGACAGAGAAACCTGTTTCGGAGGTTTGGATTCTGCTCCATGGAATGACCTATTCCCTTAAGCTATGGACACGTCCTCTGCTGGATCCAACTGTGCCGCCCCACCTGCTTGATGAAAACCTGTTATTATTGAAGTTGCCCATGCTAAATTATTCATTTGGAGAAATTCCCCAAGTAACTCAGCCAGCAGGCTAAAGGAGAGAGAACTTCTGGCAACAAGAGTCGTTGCAATCAGCTGGACAGTGACTTCTTCAGAACTGATATTCTTTCACGGCATGAAGCTCAAAAGGAATTGCTGTTTCTCAGAATGATCTTTCCCACATGCGAAGATGACAGAGCATGGGAGTCCAGTTTCACAGGGTTTTGCTAGAAAGAAATCTTCCTTGTCTTGTTCAAGAGACACTCAAAATGCTCTAATCCATGTAGAGGACATGGATAACTTTTTAAATGAAATTTTGATATTTGGTGAGGTTTTTTTGTGACAGATGATTTGAAAAAGAAAAAAATTCTGTAAAGCAGCTGAGAATTCCTTTAAGCATAAATAAATGTGGAGGAAATGATGTGTTGGCTAGGATGTAGGTAAACGCAGAAATCAATGTGTCCATCACTTAGCCTTAAATAGTGAGAGTAAAACCAGGACACAGCAAAACGAGGTGATAAAATGCCTGATTTGATTGTTTGCTGCCCTTCAAACTCAATAGAAAGCCCTTGACTTAATGAACAACAGAGCAGTGACCACGGTGCTTGAATCACTACTGGCTTAATAGTATGAGATCATGACAAAGATTATTACACAGCACTCCAGAAATCACCGGCAATACTTGAACCATTTCCTAGGGGTATGAATAAACATCTACCAACTATTTTGTTGTGGTGCTTACGGGTATGGTAGCAAGTAGAGGTAGGATGGTTTAGTGGCAGGGGTAGGGAGGATTTACCTGAGCTGCGGTTTGTGGTGTGTCTTATTTTAAGACTGCTCACTGCATGGACACAATTTTCCCCTGAAAATTTTATATGCTACATAACCAGTTAATGAGTGTCACATAACCGCAATGACCTGTCTGCTGACTCTTGCTTACATCTGCACCTTGCCGCACTCACACATGTCCAGCCTTGAAGACATCCAACACCATAGCTGCCTGCCGCCTGTTTCTCACATAAGTACATAACTTGCTCCCTGCCTTTTCCCCTGGAAAGGAAGGATCACCCTTGCTCTAGGGAGGTGTACCTTGCACCATTATTTTTGCTTCTATAATGAAGGAGCAGAGTTGCTACACAGAGGAGAAACCAAATGACTCAAGGCTAAATCTCTGACAAAAAAAAGAGGGAACTGACCATGGATCTCCATGTTCTGATCCCTAGACCTTCTTTTCATCGCTTCTCTAGAAAATAAAACATTTATGCAAAAGGTCACTCTCTATTAATTAGTTACTGCCAGACACTGTATTCACACATTGCATATTTTCATTATGCAACTTTATCAAAATATCTATTTCATCCTGAGCAATGCATGTGCAATTTTTTTCTACTCAGATTTGTTTAACTGATTGCCTGCCTGATCAGTCCTACTGATGGTTTATCTCTGGTGGCATAACAGCATGCACAGAGCTCTGCTGCAAACTGACAGGCATCTCACTGTATAGAATAATTCGATGCCTCATTAAAAAAGAGAATTAGATGTGGCTTCAGAGATTAGTGCCAAGAGAGTTTTGCCACTTTACATTCTTGTTGATGCAAACTGTAGAGACATATAGCATTGATAAGCATGATACGATTCAAAAGACACTAGAGGGTCAATGTAAGCTGGCGGTGCAGCCTTTCTACTGGTCACAGGAATATGCATGGGTTTGTTTATTGCCAAAATCCCTTGCAAATTACCCCTGTTTACATAGCATTAAGGTGACCCAGCACACAAAAAAATGGAATAAAATTTGAGAGCTTGGAATTAACGCTGCTGCTCCTCATGCTTACACATGAGAATAACTTCTGTCAAACTTAAAGACATTGTACTATCTATAACACAATGCAGTTTGGTATAATCTTACGTCTGTATGCTCTACAGGTAAGTGTAATATACTGGAAATCTTGTTTGCTTTGATGTTCCACTGGGATCTACAAAATAAACCAAGGGGAAAAACCTGAAGCAACCTCCAGTTATCTTCCTCTCTGTCATGTGGTTTTCCTATAACTTCATATTAGGGAGGAATAATAGCAGTTTATTTGCACACTGAACAGTCCTTGGGTGAGCATGTTCACATTTTGAGGCTAGCAGGGAAAACATTATAATAAAATATTTTCCTGCATGCTTTTCAAGTGTCTACTTGGACCTTGAAAGGTAGCAAACTGCCTAATATCCTGCCAGCACAGCATTTGGGAAGGGATATACNGGATGTAGATACACTGAGAAACCTAGCTATGTCCTTGCAGACCTGGTGGACAGCAGCCAGTCACAGTGTACAGCCCCACTCATTAGCAAAGCACACTGTGGCAGAGAAAGGCTGCTCACATTGCCCTGTACAATAAACCAGGACTCCTGCTTTATTATTGTGCAGAAAGAGAATCTCTGTCTGACTCCCTCGCGCCCACATGTTAATGATAACCAGAAAGCATTTCTTTGTGTACAAGTAATACAAATATTACACAGCTTACTATAGGGAATGAGAATGACAGACTAAGTTCTAATACCCGTTAACAAATAACCACTGTTTCATTAAGTTGCATGGTGAGAACTGCGCAGAACAGAAAACCACAGTGATTTAATATAGATTTCTAGTCGAAACGTTATGATACCTGTAGAATAGTTTAGTAAATTACTGATGTCAGTTGTATTTCTCTTCGAGACTAGGGAAATAGGTTATTGGCACAATAAAACATCTAGAGGCATTTAAAATGTCAGTCTAATAGCAAGAACCAGTAAGGCTTTTAATTACCTTCTGTGCAATTTTTTTAATTGCTTCAGTGGCTGCAGTGCTTAGTGAATTCCTGACAGAGCAGCTGCAACTGACTTAATTTAAAACGTTTTTTAAGCTCTTGGAGGAAGTATTAAGAAATACAACAGAAATCTAGGGAACTACATGGGATATTTTATGTGGTGCATGCGAGGAAATCTTGGGCTCTGTTTGCAATACAGGAAAGAATGTTTTCAACAGCTTGAAAGGATACCCACACCAACATTCCCCTGGTCTGGGTAGAAGATGGTGTCAGCTGCCTTTTGTGGGAGCCATGCTATGGCACTTCCATTTAAAGAAGGCAAAATCTATCCTTCATGGCCCTGGCAGCTGTAGGGAAAAGAGCAGAAGCTCAGGAAAAATGCCAAGTGCCAGAAATAGTCCCAGGACTCTGCTAGATCAAATAGAACTTACCTTTAGCTTGCAGATGCACTTGTAGCTCTTGAGATCAAACTGTTCTTTTCTTCAAGAGACAAAGCTATTCCATTAACAGGGAAGAAAGCATATGAAAATGTTCCCTTAATAAAATTTAATTTACAAATAACTGGCACACCCCACCCAAGGACTATCCACAGTGATCACAGAGGTGGACTTGAAGAACATCAGTAACCGAGCAAGCTCGGGTTTTTTTACAGCAGACATGGGAAATGGCCACTCAAGCTGTAAATGCCACCTAAACCCCAAGCACCTCATCTGCATATATATGCTGCCCATAGTGTGGAAGTGGCATGCAGGGAATGTCATTTCTTTCTGCCCACAGGTGCATAAGGCCATGTCTGGCCAACCCTTTGGTAGCAGACGCAGGATCAGATTGCCCTTGCTGGGAAGCAAGGTGACTCCAGCAGCCCAGGGTGGGCTCTTGCCATGCAGACCATAAATAGCACCTTGCATCCTGTCCTCTCACAGCACAACACAGGGAGTGTTCCCCTTCCCTGCAAAGACTCAGGCCCACCCAAAACCATGTGCTGACTCCAGTAAAGCACTCTCAACCTCATCCTCTCTAGCCTTGGATGATCAGACTGACTCAGGCAGTTTGGCACCGCTGTCCCATTCAACTCTCTGCCACCGCTATAGCCTCAGAACAACAGGACCAGTGAGGTCCAGCTGTTGGCGCTTCCTGGCAGAGGGAGGTTGGGACTGGGAAAATCACAGCAGAACTTCAACCTATGGCTGGCTGGCAGGGCAAATCCATATGCTTTCAGGTTTATTTCATACTACACTGCACTCTGTTAATAAAATGGACTTTTAATCCATTTGAAAAACCACACGGGGCACAGATCCATCTCACCAACTTCTCTTTCCCTCCTGGGGTTTATCTTGATTAGGCTGTAAAAATGCATCATTGAAAAGGATTAGCTAACATGTTCTAGCATTTTTTCAAAGGATGTTCCTACCCTACAAAAGCACGGTGGAATCATATTCTGACTAGAATATGGTTACAAGAAACTTTTTTCCTAATAAAATTTCAGGGGAGGTACTGGTAGATGATCAGTATCTAATATACTTCAATAAATGCAGTAAGGACAAATTCTCAGAGACAGAATGATGATGAAGACAGGTCATGGAAACAGAAAGAATAAAATATTGCCTAATCCAGCACACTGAGGTGGACATTTCGAGGCATAAAGTAAGGCCATTCATCAGAAATTATTTGACTTCTTGTTGTCACCTCTAAGTGGAAAATATGTGTATTTTCTAGCTATTAATTTTTTTATCCATTGAAACTGGAAGGAAAAGACAGACACTAAGTGGAAACGTACTGGCAACTTTTCCAAATGGAGGTTTTAGTTAAATATACAGAGTAGTCCTTAGAGTGAATATTTAATAGCAATTTTGAAGGTCAGCTATAGTCAGTAAACAGTTCTATAAATTATGTTGAAAAAATATTTTGATTAGCCCTTGCAATAAATGCTTTTTGTGTAAACTACAACATATTCTACTGGGCCCTTTCTGATTTCAATCACACTCACATAAATCAACAGAAAATCCATGGAAGTCAATGGAATTGCACTGAAAACAGAAACTTTCCATTTGAGTTTTCTAGGAAGCATAAATTCATTGCATCAGCTTTTCAGGATTAGTGTAGTTTTAGGAGAACATGTGTTGGTTACAAATCCACCAGAAGCACTTATGCTCCAGTAGTATAAAAATTCATCTTTACCAAATACTTGTCATAATTTAAAGTAATCTATTTAAAGGTGAGGGAGTGTCAGATTTTACAGAAGCTGGAGGAACCAGACCAGTACCTTTAATTTAAAGCAAAGTGAGATGGTTTGATTTAAAGAGGTTTTTTGTTGCTATTTGAACTCAGAACGTGGAAAATAAATTTTAGTTTATGACTCTGTCTTATAGGAGAAATTCTATCCTGCCTAGCACACCATGATGTCTTTCTTTGAATATAAAGACTGCATACTGTTAGATGTGCATAGAGATAAATGCAAAGAAAAATCTGATATGATACTCTATGTACACAAAATGCATTGTTGTCTTCAGAAATAAGAAAGCCTGGACATATGTTGATTTCTATTTTGCATTTACTGAGAAAGTCTTCCTGTAACTGGGACAGTTATACGATCCTGTGAAAACATTTCCATGTCCTACAGACAAATGCCTTTTCAGAATGACTGGGCCTCTCTTCTTTACTTAGCCACTTATTTTCAAAAAACATCCAGGAGCAATCACTGATTTCTTTCTCAGCATTGGCTGGACAAAATGTTCAAAAGTTGTCAGCAGTGTCCTAAAACAGTGTGACTGCATCAGCCTTCTTTTTCCAGAGGATTAGAGTTAAATATTATTGTCCAATAGCAGACAGGTGAACACATGGAAAACCACCTAGATCTGTCTAGGGAAACACATACTTCTAGCACGGTAACATCCAAGCCTGTTGCACAGCTTGACAACATGCCGTTAGTATCAATGCTTTCCTGAAAAACAAACACAAATCAGGTACTAGTTTTATTTGTTTTAAATCAGAAGCATTATGGTTCCTTGCTGCATTCCATTTTCATTAAAACTTGAAGCAGTTTAGGCAAATAAAGTTGGGCTAATTGTCCTTTTAAATAATCAAAAACACCTGGTTACACCTTGAGTTTGTGGAATGAAAATACTTAAGGAGAACAGGAATCAAAATCAAGTGAGGAAGGTACATGAGAGGAAGTAGAAGAGGACAGAAGGTCGCGCCCGACCGCGACACACCTTTACACTGAGAAATAGCTTTAATACGATAATTTGGGTTATATTGCACTGCAAAAGTATGCCTAGAATTTTTAACAAGGGTGGGGGAAAATCCCCATACTTGTTACAGATGGATGGTGTGTTTTAATTAGGGATTCTCCCTCATGTCAGAAAAAAAAGTTTAGTACCATTCAATAATTAATTACTATGCTATAAATTCATATGGCAAGAGTTCAGAGGGGGTTGGAAGATAGGATAGGTTAGAATAATTTTTCATACTTAAATTCTGAAACTCATTCAAACACCATAAGCTGTGTACTGGAAAGCAACTTTTTAATCTGATATCAATGTTCTCATTCATCTATCAGTTTTTATTCATTACTAGCTTCATATTATAGAGTTTTATTGGATCATTGAATAATGTTTTCTATTTTTCTCCTTCTGATTAATGTGTTTATTGATGCAAAACCCCACAGATATTAGTTTTGGGAATAAAAAGCAATACACTGAATTGAGCTTAAATGTTAGTTTCTTTACCAAAGTGTCTAAAAATAAGGAATTAAAATATATGCCTCCATTTATCATTTCACCTACACAAGTTCCAGTATTCTGTTATATGCAAGAGGTTTTGCACTTGAGACAAAGGTTTAATTATCAGGTTGCTGCTAGAATTGTGATATATTCTCAAGAAGCTATATTACCTGTGATCTTCTAGCAGCAATTCAATGTTTTAATTTTAACAAATGAGACACTTAATTTTACATCTCCAAAACATTGTTAAATACACTGAACAACAACAAATTTTTTATTGATCTTAATGAAGGTGTTCAATGTTAACTTCGTTTCACTCTGACATCCATTTTAATTCCTTTTATTCCTTGCAGTCTTTAGTTTGGCATAAGACAATACAATTCATCAAGGCTCTAATATGTTTAATTATGCTCAGTGGAAACATGTTTAAAATTCATTCTAGTTCTAACAGATGTATATAAGCCAAATGCTTCCATAAAAAAGAAAACTCAATAACTGGAGGCTCCACAAATTTCAATTCATTCCATGTACTGGAAAGGGAGGGTAATCTCTTTCCCATCTGCATACTTCGATGAGCTATTTTAGTTCACAAATTCTGAAATCTGAGGGTGTAACTTCAAAAAGGCAAACTCAGCTGTCCTGAGGCAAGTTACAATCAGCAAACTATCAGCTAGCCCTCCCTTGGGCACAAAGCTAAGACAGGAAAAACAGAACAGTGAATGCCTGAAGACTTTTCTAAGGAAAAGGCCACCTGCCAGTTTAAAAGCAGAAAGGTGCATCGGTCTTAAAGTACTCTGCACTGTTCACTAGGCAACCAGTGGCACCAGTGTGAAGACGATGGCTGTGCCTGTGAGATAGGCTCACCAAAGCACACTGCGGAACACTCATACCACATTCAATCAATCTGCAGCCTTATCCTCATTCCTGCTCAGCTTCACCTGCTCCCACAGGGCAGCTGCATGAGCACCTTTCTACCAAGACTGCTGTGGGATAACAAGGCTTGATAGTGGTGCTGGCAGGGTCTCTGTGTACCTAATTGACCTTGTGAGGGAACACCAGTTCATTTTAAGCCACTTTTCTGTTTATACTCTAAGACCTCTAACTGGCTTGACAGCCACAACTAACTTCTCGAGGAGCTACCTGGGTTTGTCCCTGCCAGATGATATTTAGCAGGATGACTGACTTTGCCCTTAACCCTTTCTAAATTGGCCTTTGCAGCTTTTTCTCGGTCGTCTTTTTATTAGCAGCCCAGCATCTTCCAGAATTAGAATCATAGAATGTTAGGGGTTGGAAGGGACATCTGGAGATCATTGAGTCCAACCCCCAATTACAAGCAAGGAAAGCTGCAGCAGGCAGCAGATCCAGCTCAACACTCATCACTATTCTTGGCAGAACCAAGTTCAAACACCTCTAATTTCTAGGACTGTGCAAACATATGGGGTAAAGTTGGGTAATGCTATGAAGAAATCCAAGAGGCAGAAGTAGAATATTATGTTAAAGAGAATCAGCATTAATTTCACAAATTGCCCTGTCATAATTTCATTTATTCATAACTTTTGCAGTATCACTGTCGGTGTTTGAGATCTGAAGAGTATCAGCTCTCCGACAGCACTCATGTTGTATACTCATACATTGCTGCCTAGCATCCAGCCCAGAGGCTCACCCAATAAGTGTCTTGGTAATAACATTGATATGTTCTGGGCATGCAAGAGAACTGCAGTGATGCCACTTCCATGAGCTTACCACTGACTGGATTAACATATATCATTAAACATGCATTTTGTTTGAATATGGAGTTTCGCCTAAACATCCTCTTGGTTTTCCATTTTCCTCCTCTACTTTCAGTCACAAATTTCTTTCACTGACCAGAAGATACTAGAATTAATTTAAGTCTTCTTTGCCCTTTTCCCTTTGACAGTTGTTAACTTGAATGGTCATTCTATTTTTCTCTGTTAATGAGCAGATTAACACTTTTTTTGGTCCAGGTTGTTGGCGATCCACCTTCTCTAGCAATTTTAACTTCTCGACTTTGGCGTGAGTTGTATTACAAACAGTAGTCTAGATAATAGCCAACTCTACCACATAGAGCAATAAAAAATATTGGATCTGCTTTTGATTTATACTGCATCGGACTAGTAATTCAATTCACTCCACTACTTGATTTGTTTTTCGTTGCCAGTACTCTTTGGATGAATACTTTAGGGACTATTTTAATGCGGAAATACTTGGGTTGCTTTATATGTCTAGATATCAACACATTTTCCAGTTTATGAATAGCTTTTGGTTTTATTGTTTATTCATTTACCTGGCCTGAATTTCATTTGTCATTGGTAGGTCCCATAATCTTGGTGTCTTCCCAAACGAGCTATACTATACACATGGGATTTCCTCCTTTATAAACTCTGGTGATGTTCGCATTAGTACTTGGACATTCAGCTGATAATTGAGGGACGTATTCTGCTGATGTCAACTGCAGCCTTCCCCTGCACGGGTCTATTATTTCAATCTGTCACAATCTAACACTAATGTAATACTTGTGTTTCAGCATAAGCCTGACTCCAGCATTCGTTATGAAGCCTGAGTTTGTGACACACAAGCACTAGAACTACTTCAATTCACTTTAGTTTTCACCTTTTACTTCAAAGTACCTTGTGGAATATTATGAAAAATTATTCTAAGACTCTAAATACAATTGCCTCTATGACTTCCTTAATGACAAGGACAACAAAAGATTATTTTTCTTTTTGAATTGCTAGACAAGCAGTTAGTCATCCCCAGGTACTTTCCCCTAAGACAGACAGTCATGAGTATTTCATGAACACGTGCATGCTTAAAATTACATCTAACTGTACTTTGTCAGTACATTACAGTAAGCAAGCCTATAAATTCATTCAAATGTTTGCAAAAGCACACGTTTAAATTTGAATACATTTAAAAATACTTTTTCCTACCAAAATTCAGTATATATAATAGAGTAAGCCTGAAAAATAATTTACTTAGCATGCTCAGAATGTTTATCACTCATGCTGGAAGTACCGATTTCTCAGATAAAAGAAAGCCTACCATCCTTTTGTTTTAGCACTACCCTGAATCACTAGAGCCAAGAACTTTCCCTGATTGAGGTGCACCATGTTTTAAGTCCTTCTTAGCTTCCAAAAGGGTTTAAGAGAAGAGTCATTCCATCAAAGTCAAGCCAAGCAAATCTATAATTCTGTAGCCTTCTAAAATAAGACTGAAGGAAATTACTACGAACAGGCTTAAAAGCCAGAGAATAAAAAGGAGGAGAAGAAACAATGTCATAAGTGAACATTACAATCTAGTATCACATTATTCAAAGTTGAATTCCCTCTAGCAAGAGCAATTGGCTACTCCTTGCTTATTACAAATATTTCCGTTTGCCTTCAGACTCTACAGAAGACAAATTTCAGTAAAAGTCAGTTTTTCCCAGACTTCTGAACAAACCTTTTAAAAAAATTTTGTTTGACAAAGGTTTGATACTTCTTGACTAATTTTATGCTGAGCATCTAAACACATTAGTAAATTGTAAGGATTTACAGGAGCAAATAACCACCAAAATTCAGGGGTGATCATCTGTTATTCATGTATTTCTCTGCTGTTGGAAGGCAACAACAGGTTTTATTGCTCGAGTTGTGTCCTTTAATCACTTTGTCTGTGGATTGGTACTATCAGAACTATTTCACACAAGAGGTAATGATGTTCCTTTAGCAATGCAACTGGTAGCGTTGTGAGCAACAATGTTTGCTAAGGCAACTGTGTCAACACAGGAAAAAATAAGTGATTTCCACATCCCTTGAAATGTTAGAGTGAATAACGTACTTCTTTGAGGGAGTAATGTTATATAGTGTAGGATTCTTGAAGGAGAATATATGGCTCTATTAAATAAAAATATTAAATAATAAATGCAAGCTAATTCATGCAGATAATTCCACAGACCTGAAGTGAGACATGGCTAAGTCTGTCTAAGCTTTCATCTTCACAAGCTTCATAACACAAGGAGAATCAAAGCACAAGACACAACAAAGAAGAGCTTTTGCCAACAGTTCCTGAATGGAAGATGCAGCATGAAGATGACCGGGATGTAATATCCAATGAAACACAAATGCAAAATAGTAAACAGATCACGATAAGCTGCATTGCTTATTTTTAGCACAATTTTTTTTTTTTTAGGAAGTCATTCTCCCTTAGATATTCCCTACCTTCTCTGCATTTTAATGCTTATTATTATTTCCAGCACGACTTGCAGCTTCCAGGAGCTGAGCTTGGAATAGCCACTGAGGCTTTTTTGCTGCAAAACAAACCACATGAAGAATCAGCACTGTATTATCTCTACAAACATGTACTCTTCCTTACTCATTTTGCAGTTCTCAATCTAGTGAATGTCAGGGTATTTAATATGGCCCATTCTTCATGGAAAATAGTCATCCCATTTGCTGCTGTGAGATTGATAGTGCTGCGTGCTATCAATCCCAAAAGCTCTGATGCAGGCCATGGACCTCAACCAAAAGATTCCTTTTTGTGCTATCAATCTCACAGCTCTGTACTCTCTCCAAGTCTTAAATCAGGCTGGTTGATATCTTTCCAGTTTCTGTATTCCTGCATCAGCAGACTAGCTAAACATGGCCATCATTCACTACCTCTGTTTCAGCAGTGGTTACAAACACAGTATCACTTTCCGCAATGTTACACTATTATTATTGTCATTACTATTTATTTATATTACAACATCACCCACAATGTGATCAGTGATTTCCAAACCTAGAGAAAACCACAAGCTCCATCCCCTAAAGTGGAAGAGCCATACAAGCACTTTTTACCACAGTAGGACCTTTAATCTTAGCCAGCACAGAGAAATAAAAACTACAACACTTGTGCTGAATAAAAGGCAGCCACAATGTTTGCTGCATAATGGATGTTGCCATCTTTAATACACTGTGGAAAGACACAGGTTCCCCTGCTCTGATGGGAGCCCTACTGGCTAGTTTACCTAACGGCCATTAAGTGACCTTCTTAAATACTCTCAAAATACTTTACATGAAACGTGCTCCTGGAAAATACTTTGTGTAAGTGTGAACATTTAAAAAAAAATCACTAAATTGGGTTTGTCTTATTTTTTTTACATGGCTCTGTTCTGATTCTTCAGGCTAAGCACATCCATAAGGTGTAATTTTTACAAACAGGCACCCAATAAAAATACTTTTAGAATTTGGGTCTTGGGAGGTAAGAGAAATCTTCGGTCATAGGCTTACAGCTCACATAGAGAAGAGTTGAAATGTGCCTTGTATTTAAGTCTTAATATAAGCTGATAATTAAACTCTCTACCATTATTGTTCAATGTGGATTTTAAATCCTTAAAATATGGGAATGTCAAGTCACCTTTCCCACTGAGACAACTTAACAATTGAAATTTATGAACCATACCCTTCATTATGACTTCCATTATGTAAGGGGATCTTAATTTTAAGCCCATTCTATTTCTCGGCAGAAGGCTGCTGAAATAGTACCAACCATAGCTTTTACAGAGCCTCCTCTGCACAAAAAAGATCAGGTAATATCCTACGTGAGTCTACACAGAGTTGCTTCTGTGAATCAATGTGTTAAGTAAAAACGAGGTACTTAACCAACTAGCTATTTTGTTCTCTACCTTGGTAATACGGGATATAAAAGAGCACAAGGACTGGCCATAAAAGCCAAGGAAACTGCCAAAGGTGTACAAGCAGCAGTAGGAACAGATGAAGGATCACTACTTCTTCCTCTGTGGTTCTGCTGGCTGAAGTGCAGCGTGAGACGTGCGCACCCCTGTTTAGAGGTCAGAATAAAGAAATGAGGGAGCTGTCAGTTTATCCAGCTGAACTAAACCAGATAAAAGGCAAGATAAAAAGGAAGTACTGAAGTGATGGATCTTTTATTTTTCATTTTTGTTCATCCTCCCCTAATTAATATGCACAATAAGTATTTCTGGACAAGCACCCTGCTTAGAGTGCCAAGAAGAGACTCTTTAATGAGAATCAATAATTTAGTAAGACTCAATTTACTATTCTATTTTTGTTGCCCATAAAGGCTGTCACAAAGACTGAGGCCCCACCGCGCTACACGCTGGGCAAAACAACTCCATCTGAAATGTTCAGTGTCTGCAAATACAGCAGATGATGAACAGAAAAGGAAAGGGAAAATAATGCACATAACCAACTCAGTGAAGAATTGGAAATCATGCTCATGACTCCTGAAAGGTGATCTGCTGCTCTAACTAGGACATGTGCTCTGCAATTTTAGGATTACAGAGTTATTTGAAAAGATGTATGATTTTATTCTTAACAAGCAGACTCTACACCAGGCAGGGGAAAGCAGCAGTCTGATAACATAAAAGGGGAAATGATGTAAGTTACACAAAACTGGTAACAGAGTGGGGTGATAGGAAAATAAGGAGTGTCAACTGATGGAGATGAGGAAAAGTAGTGCTGGGTTCATCTGGAGTCCCTGAATGTGGGAGTCAGAGAGTGACTGAAGTACGAAGCTTGCTTCCCTTTACTGGTGGAAGAGATGATGCCTCCGTACACGGCAGGCCCCGTGCCAGCATGCTCACCTGCTGGGAGATGGTCAGCAGAGCAATCGTTATTGAATACCAAAGCTGCTTAGGGCAGACTGACAGCCTGAGCTCGACAGCTATGTAGGCTTAACCATAAAGATGAAATTAAGTAGAGAAAACACCTGCAAAAGGCAAGGGAAGATGAGCTAAACAAAACATTCCACCAGAAAAATTAATAATCAGTGAAAATAATAATAATAATATATTATTTTTATGGAGTAAGTTTTGAAAAGACTTAACCAAAACTGGTAATTTCATGTAAAAAACACTCACGGGGGAAATTAAAATGCAGTATTTCAACTGGTCCAAGAAGTCAGGTCAAGTGGACGAAGACAGAGCCATTTTTAATTACCAATAAAGGGTCCTTTATTAGTCTCTGACTTATATATTGATTTTCTCTGATTAATTTATATATGTGAGGTCCAGGGACCACTTATAATGCAAGTTTTTGTAGGCATTATCAGCTGTAAATACTTAATTTGTCTCACCTTTCAAGGACAGATTTCTTTAAATTTCTTTTCCTTCTAGAAAAGATCTCATCTAGTCACAACTTCACTCTGCAATGAATGTATTTAGTGAACTAATTTATTCCTGTTTCAGAATTCTAATTACTCATTTTTTATAGAAACAGTTTCATGCAAGAAGAACTGATTTGACTTTCACTGCTTATAGTGTGAGACTATAAAGATGCTTGTATGAATCTTACAGTAATATCTTTACAGAAGACAGAAATGAGGATATAAAAGCCTGAAACACGGTTCACTTAGATTGCAGTTTAGCAGAAGTGCATGACACTTGAGCAGTTGTAGAAGTCCTTCTAACTAAATTATGTTACAATGATGATGCTATTAATCATGCCTACAGTATTCTCCCCATCATAAGAGATATCTCAAATATACTCAGGCTTTACTAAATAAAAGTATTGCATGCTCATTTATTCTCTATTAAAGAAAAATAATGGAAGCCAGGTATTTTCTAGTAACAGTGATGTAAATGTCAAAATATGTGCGTATGCCAAAAACAATTGCAAAAATATGAACAGTAAATTCTATCAGTAAAATAGTTCTGTTTTTCTGCAATAAAGCAAACTATAAAACAACTCCATAAAGCTGTTAATTTAAATTGTCTCCAGAGCCAAGGTCGTACAAAAAAATGGAACTTTCTTTAGCCAGGAAAGCAAAATGACAAAATAAATTCATGTCACATGGTATATACTATCCTATCTACTAAATAATGTGGCCCAAGATGAAGTGAAAAAGGCTCTAAAACAGTGTATTAGGTATGAACGGGACACAGCATTCATTAGTATGCAAAAAAAAGTCTGTTTAAGAGAAGGATAATTTAAAGGTTATTTCAACAAAAGCAAATTAACTGCACAGAGTTCAATATCAGCTCTAGCATTACTAACCATCCCAAATATTAATGCAGAGAGCAAATAGCTGGTATGTCTTCCCCCTCTACAGCATGTGATGCTGGATCACAGAGTTTAGAAAATCATTTAAAATGAGTTACTAAGCTCCCTTGGAAAGGAAAATATTTATTGTTGCTTATTGGCTTTCTTTTGGAGGGAAGGTAGTTCTGCTGCATTGCAAAGAACAACCTTTAATGTGATATTTTACATCTGAGTTCCCGTAGCTATCAAAAAGCCTTCATTTATCATAAAATTCTGACCTAAACTGCAGTGATTCAAACACCTCTACATAAAAATGGAAATTGCCATGACTGTGCTCCCAGAAGGCAGGACATGCTCTCTGGATAGATGGGCATGCACAGCATTGAGTGGGCCAAGGGAATGCCACCAGCCCCTACACAGTATTGGCATCACTGCACAGTGCTGGTGTCCTACATGGTGTGCTGAAGGACCAGGAGGATTCACTGGCTCTAATGGCCAGGAATGAATGTGGAGGTGCCAAAGTGACTCCCCTGCACTGGGAGGGCTGATAGCACTTAGCTGGATTCATACCCGCATGCAAGCTCTGGGCACAGCTGCTTCCACAGCACATCAAAAGCCCCCAAGACATTCTCTGTGCAGGTTCCTTTTACTGTAGCTTCCTAGAGGACTCCCAGTTCCTGCCCTTAACACTGTGAATTTATTGCCTATACACTCCATGCTTGAGCCACTCTTCCTGTAAGCTGGTGCAGGGGGAGGTGGGACGCTGTATCAGCGGAGAACGCCTGCTTCCCCCGCTTCACTTAGCACTTCCTCTCTGGTATCAGGTCTTACACTGCTTTAGACTCTGTTAGAGGCTGGAAGAGGAGGGGCAAACACATCTCAGCAACTCTTCTACTAATTTAGATCACTCCAGAATTTGTTCATGTTTGACGTATTTATTATACGTTAACATATCATATGCCCAACATACTTATAAAAGCTGGCACTGTTGTAAAAGGTAGCTAAGTAGAAGCCAAATGAAAGCACATGCCACACTTGTCTATATGCATTTTACATTCCTTCAACATTTTCTTAAAATCACCTGTGAAAGGAACCCCTTTTTCATTGATTTAAACTGTTCAAGCAGAAGAAATTTTCATCATGTGTCTATAGTTTGTCAATGAAAAGCGGCATTTTCATACATTGTTGCACAGAGCAGCTAAAATTATTTCAGTAAACAAAATTATTTAATTTCCCCATACATCATCATTACACTAGGCTGAAAGCTCAACATATTTTTTAAAGGAAAAGAAATGCCAAGAATGACACACAGAGGCTTCATCTTCAAAACCTGCAGTTGTCAAAGGAAACATCATTTTTTGGCTTTTACACAATTTATCCTGCTGCACACACTTGAACTTCAACGCCTGATAACTGTTTCTGTGTATGTGCTGAAATACTTGCATGCAGAAGCTAAGTATGTGCAGGAAGGAATGCATCATTAGCTTCTGCATGCACATTACTGAAAATCAGAACAAAATGTCCTAAGGAAGGATCTCATTAATTTACAGCTGAAATAGCCGAAGACCAATGGCTAAAGAGCCCCATTTAACCATTCAACAATATATAGTGCTTGTTGTTTCCTTTAGGCTTTCTGATATGGACTCCAACATATGTATGGGTGTACATGTCTTCTGGGCACAATGTGAATTAGATCAGGTAAAATATATATATCAACTCAACAGGGTGCCCCAAAACACTCACCAACCAATCCATCCACTGCTGCATTTGCCATCTTAAGCAAATTCAATTTCTTTCTTTGTGATAAAATAAGCCAGTTCAAAGTAGATAACATCTCACAATAATGAGTCCCAAAGCTGTAATTTAACACAAACCCAGCAATTCTATTATACAACACATCCAGCTCATTAAAAACAACAAGCCAGCTTGTATATGATCTGTATCACCACAAATCAAATATCAGCAAACAAAGCTGCTGGGAAATGCATGGTCTGGATGAAAGAAAAAAAAATTGTAAGCAACGTAATCACCTCAGAAGACAGCTAATTTAGATTAAATGTTAAGATGAAATTGCATTTAAGAGCCATTAATACAGAGATAAAAGCCACTTGCATCCAGTAAACTTAAAAGATCTTAACTATGCTATATAAATTATAGCATATTCATAGTAAATATAGTCATATTTAATATAATATTCAAAAGATATTGGAGTTTATTCAGCCAAATGTCTCATAGGATCAGAGGTCTGATTAGTAAGTATTAGTTTATTTACTGGAAATCTGTGTAAGAGACAACAGAAATCCATTTACCAGATATAGTCAAAATTATTTGGATTCAATCCTTCATTTCATGAGCTGCTGGACACCTGGCAACTCTCATTATCTTTAATGAGAAGCTTCCAAACCTTTGCAAATTAGGAGCGCTGGGTACACTGGGATCCCAAGTTCAAGCACCTTAGTTTAGCATTCACACCACTGCAATGCTACTCACTATGCTGCATTATACTTGCTTCACTTTGTCCAATGCGAAGAATCTATCAGGTTTAATGCTAATGAAATATTTTTAAAATTCCTCTAGGCTCAATAAAAGGCAAGAGATGTGGCCAATACATACTGTTCAAGTGGCCAATTCTAGTTTTAAAGCAACAATGTATAACTCTTTCTTACAGGTTTACCATTTTAATTGCTCTCTCTAATCTAATTTTACATCTAATAGACCATTCAGACCATGCTTCGAAAGCAGGATACAGATTACAGTGGCAGCTTCATTACTGCCTTACTATCCATCTATTGAATTTCTCACAAAATACTAATAGTCACAGAATCTGAATATTCACAGGACAAGAGCTAGGGAACAGGGTGGTGTTGTGTGCTCAGGGCTGAGCTGAGATCCCATTTTGGGATTCACGTATATCACAGCGACAACAGCAGAAATGCCTCTTGAAGTGCAAAACGAGGCAGGGAATGCTCCTTCACCCCCAGCTAGGCTCCATGCCTCCGTAACACACACGTGCAAAAAGGAGATTTCTGGCTGTGAAGACATGCAGTTTATATGGCCATTCCCCCATCTCCTGCAAAGAAAAAGCAATAGCTGGGGTATTTTGTTTTTCACAAATAGGAAGCAGAGGTTCCAGTTTGGTTCTTTAAATGCTACAGGCTTTATTTTTTCCATGGGACTAGAACATCATGGAGCAGAAATCATGACTAGCACAAATCACAGTCACTGACAGAAAAGGCCAAATCTACCCAGCAATGAATCTTGGTTTTAATTGCACTATCAAGCCAAAGGACATTTATTGCAATAATAAAGGCTACATTATACCAGCTTAATAGGGAAGTGATGGGGACAATACTATAATCACCGCAACAAACCGCTGACACAGCAAACAGAGCAAAGCTGTGTTTAATACAAACTTATTTAATCCATTTCATTACAAACTTATTTCAGGGGAAGATTTACTTTGAATTGCCTTATCAGATTTCTCTAATGGCTGAAGAGGGACCAGGGGTCCCACTGGGCTGACACAGACATCAGGGTATCTGTAAGAATCCAGCTGCCTGCTCTAACTTTGCTGTTGTGCACCTCAGTGTTTTGAAGGCAAAGCAGGTCAGAGTTATGGGCCTTGCTCACAGTAGTGGCTACCTATACACAGTGGGGGTAAGAAAGCTGAGCACTACTTTCAGTGCTTCCTGGGGTCACTGTCTTGGCATTTGTCTATTTATTATGTAACAGATTTGGGAGAGTCCTCAGAGTCTTGAATGAGCATATGGGTACTACAGATGCCTGAATACAACATTCATTTCTACACAAATAATGGCAGCACTAGCAGAAAGGGAGTATGATAATTAACATCTATAATTTGGAGGAAACAGCACTGCAACTTCAGCAAAGCCTAAGAAACATCTCTGTCATGACACTGCCTCCAGAGACTTTCTGGCTTCAGGAGGAAGAAGCAGCAACTCACTTTGCTGAGGAAGAGGAGTGAGAGTCACAGTGCAGCTTCCTCCACACGTGTATCTGGCACACCCTCACCACAAAAAAAGGTTGATACAAGGCTATAAGGAAGCCTTAGTGGGTGTCTCCCACGTCCTGGTGCACAAATCCCACCAGAGGAGACCATAAGAGCTATCGAAGCCCTGAGAGACTTAGTCTTGTGATTTCCAAGCTAAAGATTAACAACTCTGCCACAGATATTATAAAATCGGTAACAGTTCTTCAGACAATTTCCACAGTGAGATCCATGATATTCCTAAAACTTGCCCCTATGCAAGAGGAGACTTTAAAGATCTTTTGTCTTCTCATGAAAAATTCTGAAGGTTAGCTTCATACTCATCTGCACACAATAACTTACTCAGAAAAGAGGTAGCATTAGGAGAAAAATTATTTGATGAAGGTGAAACTTAAGATAAATTTTTTTAAGATACTCAGTCAGATTTGGGAGCCTTAATGTGCTGACTGGCTATGTTCTGTTTCAGAAGTGACCGGAGCACAGGAAGACAGGGGGTTTATGTGTACAACTTCTCCTATCTGGGCTTGAACAACTGCTTCTAGTTGTTAAAGGTCTAATGACAGAAGGTTATCTTGTCTATATAAAACATATAGAGGAACAATTATTGTATAGACTACAGATAGCTAGAGAATTGAACTACTGAGTATTTATTTCTTCCTATATAAGTTTGGGAAAAAATCTACAAGAAATGAAAATTCTAAAATTTCATTTTGCATCCATCACAACCTCGCTTTGTTTCAGTGCTTCTAAATGTTTTCAAGAGCCTTCAAATTGTCTGAAACCCCAGCAGTGAACCAGAAATGTGAGGCCTTCCCAAAATACTCCAGGGTCAAGGAATATGTTAGTCCTGGTTCAGTTCCCAGTGCCCTAGTAAGAAAAATTTGCCTGACAGGTTTCAACGATGCCAAGTCAGGAAGCCTGTGTATGCTGCCAGTCCAACAGGGAGGACGGATAGGGAGCAATCTCTGCTACATTTTCAGCCAAGGTGTTTTAATTTTATGGCAAGTGAATTTTGTCCTGGAAAATGACTGTGATGGCAGGTTCCCAAACCTCAGTCCTGCTCTTATCTGAAATGCTTCCTTGAACAGGATGGACAGCGAGCAAAATCCTGGAGGCTTGGATCACTCAGGCTGATAAGAACAGATTCTGCAGCAAGGGACGGACTTCCATGGACCGTAAAATATCACAAAATACACTGAAATATGTCAGCTACCAGGCACCAAAGAAACACGGACATCTTTCCCTTTAGGAGTGTGTGGGGTGTCAATGTAGCTATTAACTCAGGTTTCAAAGGTATGAACAGTGCTTAACAACTACTGCCTGTCTGTACAAGGCTTCACAGAACATCACACCTTGCTGAACTGCTGGCTGGATTCTGAGATCTTCGGTTTGCAGCAAGGGGAGCTTGTGGATTAATATCTTATTATCACAAACATAAACATGATTCAGCAGTTTACATGGTTTTGACAAGAGTCCCAAGCCTGGCACATTGCACATTACACAAAACCTGGTTTAGGCCAAAACAATTACAGATTTCCAAGTAAGCTTCCAGTTTCTGGAGGGGTAAAAAGAAGGACAACAAAAACCTGTTCTAAAACAATGGACTTCTAGTGCCAATGGACATTGCTTATATCTAAACAGGGTTAACAGGAGCTAAAGAGAGGTGCTGATCAATACATCATAAGCACAGTACATACAAACATTTTTCCAGATATTGTTTAGTTAGAAAAAATTTGCAGTGTTGCCTCTGACTTACAAAGGACTTCTTTTTAGCAGATCTTCAGGTCAGCAAGTGGTAATTTTGCAAGATTTCAGGATCATTGCATCTATGAGCTGTTATAACAAACTCAGAGCAACATTGGAACTTGGTTAATCTTTTTAACCACTTATTTCACAAATTTAACTGTAAGTTTTACACCTTAATTGTAAAGATCTTCCTGTCAACTATGAAGCACTCCAGCTTAACACAGTCCATATCTTGAACAGCACCACTTTAGCTTACTGTGGCATAGACATGTGTTACATGATGTCAGTACCAGGTATCGTACGAGTTACTATTATCTATGGCAATCAATAGTGTTGAGTTTACTGGCAAAGGGAGAAAAATTTGCGCAGACATTCATTTTAGGTGTTGTTTCAGTGACTTCCAAAAAATGTAAGTATGGATTTGCACAGATAGCAGTTACGTCACTCTGTGCTTACTTTTTTTTTTTCCTGGAAAATAGTAAGTCATTGCTCCTTTGTCAAAGCTATAAAATGAGGTGACCAAGAACTACATAGTTGTTTGGGGAATTTAATGTGTACTTGCCTTATCCAAGAGAGGACAGAGAAGCAAGGCAAGCTTTTTGATACAGAACATTCCACATACCACTCTCAACAGAAGTTGACAGCACTATTCCTTCTGCATTGTAAATTATGCTGGAAATGAAATGAGAAATTGCCAGTTTTCCAGATTCTATACATTGAGAAGTGATATACAGTATGAAATATTGCTTCTCAGGTAAAGCAGCAGCCCTCGCCTCCAACTCCATACTGCAACAGTCACCAATGAAATATAATTGCTGGCAAGAGAAAAGTAAAAAATGAAGCAGTGGATTAAGCATGAAGCTGCCAGTGGGCAGGCAGACAGGGACCAAAGGGAAGCAATCTTTTCACAGGCATTAGCTTGTTTCTCTCTGCTAACTTACCACAATTAATACTATATATGTCAACAACTTGAAATAGAAAAATAAAGAGAAGGCAAATTGTTTTGGTAGGCCACTGCTATTGACTTTAATTGGAGCAAGGCATTTAGCATCAATATCAGGCTCAGATACTCTAATTATAGTAAACCTTAAGTTCCTCACATTTATTATGCTTTTAATACCTTTTTTCATACTTTCTGTTTCTGAATAAGGTTGGAGCATTAGAACACAACACTTTATCTCTGTGAATTCCTGGCATATACTTAGTTCTGTCTTCCAAGGAAGTTCTTTGTGTTTTCTTGTTTTCAAGACATCAACAATTTAGAAATTCTGGTGGATGCCTATGGCTGAAGGCAGATGATGTTGCTGTGAACCAGTTCATGCCAACATGAAGCTGCAGCCTGGTACAAACAGGAATGTGTACGAGGTGGCAGTAGAGCACCCAGGCCAGCTTTTGCCCTCCTTGCCCACACAGGGCTGCAATTGCCACTGGCAATGTACAGTCACATGAGGCTGATAGGACAATTCCAGAAGTGGTTTAAAATGGTAAAAACAAATCACATGTGTCTGTACAGCCCTCATCCACCAACCAACTCTATCTCATACATCTCGATTCTGATGACCCAAACTGTACCATCAAGAATTTCCCACAGTGCACACCCCAGCTTCTCAGCTGCAAAATGCACTAGAAACATATGGAAAAGCACTTCTCACATACAGAAGCACTTTCTTTTTTCCTTTCATTTTTTTTTCCTGCATGTTTTGCTTTCAGAGCTAGCTCCCCTCCTTCTACTTGATCTTTGCTATGACTTTTTTCACTTTGCAGCTGAAAAGTAAGACTAAAATTCTAGCTATCCCTACAATTGCATCTGGGTTTGGCCCTAGATCTTAGCCTTTGTGAGCCTTTGGAGACCCAGGCAAGAGCTGACATTGCTCAGGACAAACCTATGGACTCTGAACTCAGAGATTAAAAAATCTGTTCTTGCAATTTTTTGATCCCATCTCTGAAAACTAAATGCCAGCTGAAAACATGGCCAAGATAAAGAGTAGCTAGCACTGTCCCTCTCAAGTCACTTCTCTCAGCATCTCAGACTGCTCTCTACCATTAGCATGTCAGTTAATCTGCACCTTGTAGGTGGTCTGTGTAGGGTTTGGGATAGGCCTGATCAGAAGGCAGTGGTTTGCAACCAAATTTTATTCAGAAATATTTTCAGCCCATCTTTTACCTGGAAGTTTACATATTAAACCAAATTAAAAATGCACATTGTCCTTCAAAAATGGAAACTCAGTCACCTTCTTTCTTTTATCTCCTCAGTGCAGTGGTACTGCTAGAGAGAGAAGTAATTAATGAAGAGAATCAAAAAGTTTCCAAAGTGTTTCCTCTTCATAATATAATCATGATTATACTAATGTAGTGTTTTTATTAAATGAAAATCAAGCCAACATAGGCCTATAAATGTTACTTCACAGGCAAAGAAACCCTTATTAGCATTCCCTAGCTGCTGCTGCAATTCTTTCAGAAGTTTTATTGCTGCAATATATATTCTTTGCCTGCTACTAAATTTCTGTCTTGTTTATGGAATTTAAATGGTTTATTAAACTAAATTCTTCACTTTGCCTCTTTCCAGAAAGAGATCCTAGACAGATGAGTTGATGAAAAGAAGCCAAATAGAAATAAAATCCCTAACAGTTTCAGATTAGAATTCAGTAAGCAGCCACGTTTGTATCAGATACCAAATTCTCTGCTGACCTCTGCTGAAGCTGTTGTGGGAGCAAGAGCAAGGAAAATGTTATCAGGCAGCTGTAAGAGCCATGTGTTACCCTGAGTCCCAAACTCAGAGCCTTTAAGCTGTGAGGATGAAGCAGCAAAACTCTAGCTCTGCAGACTTCACAGTACCTTCACCCCTTCTCAGCATTTCTGAAGGATGACCCCTGAGTCTTAGTTACACTTGGGTCTGCATTCCCCCAGCCACCACTCCCAACAACTGGTCCCGGGCACTAAGGGAAAGTTACAACTACTGTGTGCTGTGAGGAGGAGGAATGGGCAAGGTGGCTGAAATTGCTGACTTGGGAGCTGGAGGCATGGGGAGGGTGATGGCTTTTCCAGCACTTGCTTGTTATCTGCAGTAATGAGCAGGATTCCTGCTGAACTCATGAAGGACTCTGAAGACCCAATGCTGTGATATTGGCCTCATTTTCAGGAAGGCAAAATCCAGTTTTGTTTCCATAGCTTTGTAGCCTTGAGTCCACACAGCCTTTTAAACTGGCTGATGCAAACTCTGCCTTTTCTCCCGGCACATCTCCCTGGCTTCAGCAGAAACAACTGAGTCCTTTCAGCAGCCTTGTGCCAGGCAGCAGAGCCCACTCACCTTCCACCTTCTTCAGAGCTTTAGGGCTCCTTTAACAGGCGTGTTACAGGAACAAGAGACAGCACAAACATACCAGGTCTCAAAGCTAACAAATGGAACAGGTTCAAACCCCCTCTGAATAGTAGTATCACTGACTACCTAATCCTTAGCATCCTCCACAGGAAGTGTAACCTCACACAAACTCCAAGACCTTATATGAAAAAGGGGAAATAATATTTAGAAGATGAGGAAAAAAATCAGCTCTGGCACATACAATAAGACTACATCTATATGAATAAAAACCAGCACTGTAAGGAGCATGTTAAGCCCATACCAACCTCTGAACTGACAATATCCAAAAGGTGAGCATCCTCTTTTCCTCTCTCCCTTGTCTGCTGACTCCTAGTGCAGCACACTCCAGTGAGCCTCTCCTGTTCCAGACCAGCTTTCATACCCCATGCCCTAACAAAGCTGAGATCTCAAATGGTTTCAGTGTATGGAGTAGCTAAAGGTTAGGACCTAATTCTGATTCTGCTCTTTCCAGTCAAGAAGTTCTAATGAAAAGGGGTGCTTAGCACAGGCCCATCAGTGCATGGAGTGGTTGAGTAAAATCCATGTCAAGGGGATTCCGTCCCTCTGGTCTAAAATGTCATTCCCCTCTTAGACAGCTTATCCCCAATAAGCAAACAATTCTGAAATGCATATATTGACTCCTAGGGTGCCACAGGAAGAAGTTAGGTAGATGCTTTTATCAAATGGAGCCTTTGCCCACGTCCTATATTTCAGGAGGGACGAGGACAGGCAGTGCCTGCCTTTCCCCAGGGCTTCTCTCCATCTGGTAGACAGTTTATGTAAATAAAGTCACGCTGTGGCCTTCCCCTTGCTCAAATGGGAGCAGACAGCTTCTTTCCCTGCAGTGTTGTGGGCCCCAGGGCTTCCGTTTAAAGCCAGAATAACTCTACTGAGTTCAGTGGAGTTAAGCTAACATTAAAATGGAGGAGTCAGAATCTTTGAATCCTTAGTACTCCAGCCTTGCTAGTGTTATTTTATTTATTCAGCTCATCTTTCCAGAAAACATCCAATTTAGATAATAGCTAGTGGGAGAAGCAATCCCCTTTAGGGATCAGCAGTGGTTGTTACATGATTTCTTAACAACTATTTTCTCAGCAGCAAACAAGTCTGCTACTGAAATAGTACTTTTGTAGCATGTGAGAGTACAGCTTCCAGAACTGCTTAAGTCTGTTAGAGCTAAGAAAAAAATCAAAAGATTCATAAAGCAAGATTAAACAATTTGTAACAAATGCATAGTTTACTTGGCCTCATTTTCTCTTGGTTGAATTGTGCTTTTTGACCACAAAAGGCCAGGAGACACAGCGCACTGACAAAAGACACAGGGCACCAACATATCCCCAAATGCAAAAGAAGGGCTGAGAAAAGCTTTTCATGTAATCATTTGCTGCTGGTTACATTGGACTGCTCGGCATGATGAGGCTGTAGCATTGTTTGTATGTAACTGCTGCTGGCATACAGGTCCTAGTAATCCTTGCATTTCTGCCTACCAACAGCACTGCCTTGCACAACACATCTCAGTGTCTGGATGCGAACATACATTTTTACAATCAGAACAATTTTACAATTTATTCTGTCTTTGAGAACTGTTTAGACTATTATTTTCATGAAAAACCTCAATTAACATAACATCAGTGCATTCCTCAAAAATAGCCAGAAAAGGAACAGCTTTTCAAATTAAAAGCAAAAGAAATATTTTATGTCATTTTTCAAGACTTATATTTAAATGTAGAGGGTATATCTGTCATATATATGACATCTGAACATGTACAGAAACATCCTCAAATTTCAAGCAAATATATTTTGCAGTTCAAATAGTGAGGAAAAAAGTCCAAACATTTCAGGGCCACTAGAAAGTGTTAATAACATCAATGCAATTAAATCTGACTGGATTCTTCAGCCTGCTAATATTACATGTAAAGCCATGGATGAAAAAGTCAGAAAGTCAGAGTGGGATCTTCTGGCATTTCATCACTTAGTGGTGACAAGCTGCTCTGCCTATAGCCCTGCTGTGGTGGCAGTTGTATGGGATGACTGAGGGTTATATTTTTCCATACACACTGTTAATGGCTCAGTAGTTGGTTCTCTATTAACAGTTCCACTGGTGATACACAAAGGGTGAATTTAGCCAGTCTCCTTTAATTATACAAATTTTGCAATAAAAATCAGAAAAGGAATCAAACTAAACCTCTCTGAATAACACTTATTAGAAACTGGCATTTCTCATTAGCTACTTTGTCATTAATACACTTTTCTTTATTTCAGTGGGCCTAAATTGAAGCTTACTTTTTGACAGCAGGAAGGAAAACTAAGAAACGCACAAGGGACACATCCGAGGACCAAGCTATCCAGCCACACGAGGTCAGTATTGAGGGTCTGCCTGGGTCTGTTGCTCATACAGACCCAACACTTCTCCAGAGCTTCATCTGAAGACTAGCTCTGGCTGCTGCCCACGTTTCAGACCACAAAAGAAACATCTCAGGCAAAGAAATAATGCTTCCTGGTTTTGACTCAGCATTTTAACAAGAACCTTCAGTTTGGAAGCTGCCGAGTGCAGATAATAAATCTATTTCCCGCATTTATTAGTTCTGTTTGTTGTATAGAGTATTGATATCTTTCCTTTTTTAGTATTCTTTTGTAAACCACTGTCAAATACTTCATTGTATTTTATCTCCTTATTGCACAAACAAAACCATTTCCTACTGACAGCCTTCATGGCTCACACTGGTGCTGCATATCACGATACTAGACACAGTTGCACAGGTCAGCCAGCAATGATAGGCTGTAATTGACAGCATGGGGAGTGTGTTCCACTGTGTATCACACTCATCCCAACACTGAGGAATACAAAAAGTATATTTCACAGATTACTCTCAGTCCTCCGTAGCTGTTCATCCTGGAAGATCTTTCAGAACAAAGGAAATTTACCCTTTACAGTTAGTACTTGGCTATTTATTCACTTGTCCTAAACTCAGGCTGTCATCCCTTAAAAGTGGAGTAGCCCATACAGACTAGGACACATCGTGTTAGACAGTCTCACAAGGTTTAATTTAGAGATGGCTGTTCTCCAAAAGAGCCTATAGTGCACAAGAAGGGTGTTATTTTCAACAGAAAATAAATCTAACATTGTTCAGAAAAGATGTTATAGTCACTGAATTTATTTTATTTTCCCGATGCACACTTAAATTCTGGCTGTAGCTCCTGAGTCAATTGATTGTCTCTCTCACCCTACAGCAGACTTCATACAGCTGATGTTTGGTACCAGATTGACTCTGATATCAAACAGGCTAAGGTAAGAATGGGTATATACCCGTGGTTAAGGCATTAGTCTAGGATATCAGATCTCTCAAGCCTTGTATGATTTTACTTCACCCGTCTGTAAAATGGAAACAATAGCACTTTCCTGTTTTATTCAAATGCTAGAGAGATGTTGCAGAGATCAGAGACAATCAACTGCTCTTGTAATAGGGAGGCCACATAATTATCTTGGCCAAGAATAAGTATTTTGCTCCCAGGATATTTATGCCTACATGAGCACAGACCACAAACTGGAAGAAACGCTCAGCATTTGCAAAATGTTCATTAGATCGCAGGAGGAAAATCATAAGAGTGAAAGCCAATGTCAGTGTATCCACTTGCCCACATTTAACCCATATCTGGGACTAAACTATGGCAGTTGCCCTGTCACCTGATGATTCCTCCCCAGCCAAGAAGTGGGAGCAGGAAAGGAGAGAAGACTCACAGGTTGAAACAAAAACAGATTTAATGAAGCAGCCAAAACTAATACCAATGCTGGTATAAGTAAACTAAGTTATACTCAGCCCAGAAAATGCACAGTAGTCACAATAAATGGGAAGGCCATCCTTAGGAGCATGCAAAGTCAGGAGAAACCTAGCAAACTCCCCCCTTTATACTGAGCATGACGTTTATGGGATGGTATACACCTGTAGGCAACTCAAGTCAGCTTCCCTGGCTGACTCCTAACTGCTAATGGCCTGCAGAACATGGCTGGCCTAGGATTCTGTCCCAGTGACACCAGGATACTACTCCTGCAATTAACTCCTCTCTTCAGAAGGCAGGCAAGCATGGGTAGTACTTAGCAGTAACCCAAAATTACAGCTCACATGCACTAACTTTCTAAAAAGCTCTAAACTAAAATCAGTAACTATGGGATAAAAAGAAAATTCTGTCAATAAGGAATTGATTTCTTCTGGAGAATTAGTCAGCATGGTAAAAAGGAAATAGACAAATTAAAAGATACTTACAAAAATGACAAGAAAAATTCAAAGCATACGCAGCAGAGCCACCATTCAAGACTAAGACAAGCTGGAGGAATATGGCAACAGGAATCTTATTAAATTCAACAAAGACAAATGCAAATAATCCCCAGGAACAATACAGACTGGGGATCAGCAGTGCAGTAAAGGACCTGCGGTCTTGGTCAACAGTTGGATCAAGTGCTGAACAGACTGGTCTGATCCCAGAGCTGATCCCACTTTGAGCAGGAGTTTGGTCTGGAGACCTGCTGAGGCCCTTCCAACCTGAAGTACGCTGAAGTACTTCTATGAAATACTTAAAGAAAATTGGGATAGCAACTTGTTAGCTATTTACACGCTCTCCTTGGCCTGCCACAGCACCATTCTACCAATAAACACTGGAAGATACTGTCTTGAGGAATGCTTCAGAGCCTCCTGATAACTCAAACCACCACATCGACTACATATGCAATACGCTCAGGGTACCTTACACCTTCAAGTACACATTAACTCATGCATATCACATCCACATCTACAGTATCACGAGAGTGACAATGATTTTACAAAGACCTTTGGACTCACAGGGATACTATTAACAACCTTATCAAAATCCTTGGCACTAATACAGCCCAACCTTACTGACATCTTGCCTTGCCTCCTAGTAGCAAAACCTCCTAAGGCAGACTTGCATTAGTCCTTGTGCCTCCTTGGAAAAGCTTTAAAAAGAACTACAAGACATTTTTGCAAATTTTGAAGTTTTCAAACTACCAGAATTGTAGCAGCAGAGAGCTGGTTTTGAGCAATGGCAAACACAGGGGTTCACACTTATTCTCAGGGATTTGGGGATGAAATGGGCATTAGGATACAATTGCTAATTTCTATTAACTACTTCCACTAACTTGCATTTCTGGGGCATGCACAGCCTCATAAGAAACTTCTACAGATCAGACAAAGAGCAACAATCTCTGTGCTACTACTCTGTTTGCAGAGGAAGTAGTTATCATTTTAGTACTTTTCTTAGTGGGAAAGGTTGAGCTAATTTAAAAAGAGGGCAGGTTTGTTGTTATTCAATAGGCAGAGCCTTTTTTTTCCCCCTTGAATTTGTGCAATGCTTGCCACAGTCACATTTTCAATAAGAAAGGCCTGTACCATCACAGAAGTCATCATTAAGCACTAAGTAACTATACCTTGTTTGGTTGAGGCATCAGATACACACAGATATCAAATACTATTTGCATGATATCCTTCATTAGCAAAGGTTAGTTACACCTCTTGCACTTCGAAGGTTCTTGGCTTTTATCTCTAATTATGCGCTAGCTTGCCCAGCTGCACAGGGAAATTGCACTGATAAAATCTGTAGAACTCAGTTAGACCTTGGAGAGCAGGTTTGATTTAAATTACACAGCTATCACTGACTCTACCTCAGCAACTCTGAGATCAGAATTTGCTGTCTGTTATTAATAATAAAGGGATTCAGAACGGATTTGTCATGGAATGTGAAGCAGGGCAAACTGCGCCTCTTGGGATGTGATCTCTGAGTAACAGATTTACTCCAGCATATTATCTGAATAAAGGCCTGATACAAAACCCGCTGAAGCCAATGGGAAGGTGCTCAGGGGACCAGACAGGCAGATGAAGACTTAGAGGACTACATACAGCATGAGCTCCCCTAAAGCTCTACCTTTCCTGGAGCACAGCTACCAAGCAAGATGTTTGCAGAGGTTAAGCAAGTGGCCAAGTTGAGAGAGATCCTGAGGCTTTGGGGTGGTCTAGGGAAATGGAAGAAGCCTAAGGACTAGAGAGATGGACAACTCACTCAGCCTGAGGGATCCTAAAAATAGGTATCAGCGAGGCTCATAAATCATAGCCAGTCATCCATACAATGACTAGTATCTACTAGCACATACAACTAGTCCTGGCTAGTGGTAGTAAGGAAGCTGATGGGTTGAGACAGTTGCATGTGGTTTTAGCTTGAGCAGGCAGGCGATAGGGGAGTTAAGATGATAGGGACATCACCTGATTCCTGGGAGGGAGAATCGCCTTGGAGCTGGGATTCTTTGGAGAGCAAGGATCATGCTCTCCTTCACCTTGACTGGTCAAGTCTCTGGTCAAGCAACTGGGGCACCTAGGAAGAATATCAAAATGCTTCTCCAACTTCTGTGACCACCACCTGCCCTGCCATCTGCTGCTGCTGCCAGTGCCACCTGGGCGAATCACCGCTTGGATGGAGCACCAGGGACAGCAACCATAGGAAGGGCGGAGATGACATCCCATCAGCCTGAAGCCACAGTGGACTCCAGAAACTGCAGGCAGAACTGTTCCCACCCCAACTAGGTGTACTGCAGCCATCAAACACACCGCAGTAACCAGAGATGAGTGAATGACATTTGACAGCCCTGACATATGTTATATCTCTGTGCATAATTGTATTTTTCATATGCCAGGTGAGATGGCACGAGTTCAGATATTGCCGTTGATTCTCTGTCTATTATAAAAAATACATTTACATGTATTTTATATAACTGCCTGCATTTTGAGAATACTTATGATTCAACAAGAAATACTAAAGATGGAAGTTCTGTGAACAGGTTTGCTTATCTACACTCCTTGTTCACCTATATCAAAGACTTCACCAATTTCAGTGCTCACTGTATGATAAAAATATATTTTAACCACAAACAAGTATTTAAACACCTGTACTTTCAAATAATATTAGATTACATTTCAAAATCGCTATCATGAATACACTGTTCAATACTCTCTGACATGTATAGAACCAACTCAGTCATCTCAAAGGGAATTTGATATGCCTTATGACCTTGATCTGGACACAATATGTTTGATTTTGCAGAAGCACAAAATGGAATTATACCACTTGCTAACTTCCTAACATGGTTTTTGAGGCTAGAAAACAGCTGTTTGCTTTGTAGCAGAAAATCCAGACCTTACATTTAGCAGATTTAGCTGTGCCTAAATGCTTGTTGCTTGTATGTATAGAGGAGGTGAGATAGATAGTAAGCTTGACCACAAAATTGCTTTTAATGATCTCTGCAACATCACTTCAAGATACTGCTTTGATTTACAGACCATGCAGCTTGAATGAAAGTAATAGTGTAGCTTGGTTACCATGTGTATTGTCAAGTTGCAGTGAAGTAAAGTACCTTAAACTTGTACAGGAGTGAAGAGTCTCTGACTTGGCTCTTCAAAGCTCAAGGAACTTGAGCTTACAGAAAAACTATCCTCCAAGGCCCAAGTATATCTTGTTTCCAGGCAACTCACTCAAAATGACATGTTTTCTGCTCTATCATAATTTATGAGCTAGCAGAGGAAGAAAAAAATATTTTGGTTCCACATGTGTCAAGGGATTTGATTTGCAAACAGGAACCATACACAGTAAGCTGCTGCAAAGGATAAAATACAGATGGTCTAAATGGTGTAAGTGGTGCTGGTGAACGGTCAGATTTTTGGATTAAGAAAAATACAAGACACTAACCTCAGCTAGAGGCAGCCTCCTCTTAACAATATCAAAATATTATTGATAAAAAGGGGTTCCTTACAGCTACACAAGGGTTACTGTCACTTCCTGAACAGAGCTGTGTTATAATCCCTCCCTGAAAAACAGCCAGAGCCTTTTGGTTTCCTAGAGGCCCAACAGTTGTAGACTTGCCAGGTTACCACATGGGAAACCAGTTCATGAAACCTGAAACTGGAAAGGAACCAAACCAAATGCCATATGGACAAACTGTCCATTCAAATGCTTTTACAAGTCTTGATGTCCCTTTGGAAGTCTGAGTTGAGTGAATTGTTCCTCCTCATCAAATACTGTGCCAGACATCTACAAGGTCAAGCCTTGGGAGCACTTCTCAAGTTAGAGAAGATGTCTTTGACCTTAATTCACTTATTTTTTAGTACAATGAGTTCAATGGTTACCAGAATTACATCAGATATACTTAGCTATTAAATGTTTGTAGTACAGTAGCCTCAGGGGAACCTAGGCAAAGGTAAATAACATAAAGATGTGATGAAATGAAACGCAGTCGTCTATAAGAGCAGAAGCATGGCGACTTACACAGCTTGATACCAAGAGGTGCTTCTGGGCATCCTTCCAAAAGACAGTATTAATTAGCAAGTATATCTAGGCCCCAATTTCACAGTCCTCGAGTAATCTTCAGGCTCACACGAGATTGCAGCAACCTTGGCAGCTATTATGTAAGGTTCACATTTCACAAAGAAAACCATCCTTTGTGCTTCCCAGCTTAAAGGAATAGCAAATTACGACAACTTTCTTTTCCTGTCTCATTTCATTGCTTTGACTTCCAGTGATCACCCCTGTGAGACTTCAGCAGGCGCTGCACAATGGCTGCACGGACACTCCAACCAGTTCTGAGCAATTCATATCTGGCAGAGAGTTGAGATTAGAGGCATCGCATGTATCAAGGCTTCTGTATTAATAGTAGTTTAATAATGAACTAATAATAATTGAATCTAACCGGCCATTTTCTCTCTTTTTTATCTTATTAAACAGATCAAGTAGTGTATATATTGAAAATGCTTTGTTCCATTGTGGTTTCTTTATAAATATGTTTCTATTTCAGTGAGGTTACAGAGCACATAAAATTTTCATATAACTGAAATGAGCTGTGTAGGGTAAAAGTAAATGCCAGCAGGCATCTAAATATTGTAGCATCTGTTATATTTTACACTCTGTGATCACAAATCTTATGAAGCTTCACTGCATTTTAGCAGTATTCTTCACAAACTATTGAAGATTGATGGCTAGTGTAATTGCCATATTTGATATGCTATCATTTTTAATATACTGAACTACTGCAACTGCCCCTTTTTTTGTACTATCAAACTATGTCTATTTTGTTTCCATAAAGAGCATATTGTACCAGTAGCCAGTTATATTACTACCAACTCATATTTTTACACATTGTAGTGTTATCTTAATTTTCACTGCAATACATTGTTCTGTGTAAGTACAGACAATACATGATAGTGTGCAGGAAGATAAAACATGACATTTTCTTTTATAAACAGCTAATTCTACATCTTTCAAAGGTACTTCTTTTCCCCCTCTTTCTTCTTGGTTATTATATGCACTTTCAAGATAAGACTGGGTCAGAATGGATAAGGCTGATGAAAATGGACTTCTGAATTTCATACCCATTTGAACATTGTCCAGAAAGAACAGCAGTACCCATGCATATGCATATTTCTAACCAAATTGGAAGTTGCTGGAATAAAAAACACAAGCTGAAGTTAGAAGGCCATCAAGAATCCTAACAAAAATACAGTTAGATGCATAATGAATATCTTTTAATGAAGCACAAACTACTACCTCACCACCTTTCCATCCATCCTGTTGACTAATTATATGCATGATTTGAAGAATTTAGTCTTAAGGAGTGGCACTAGCACCTTTTGATCAATTCAACTGAAAGCTTACCAAAGAGAAGCAGATGAAGTACATTTCCTTAACTAATCAATTAGAGCTCTCATTTGTCATCTCTAGCTGACCCCATTACTCCAAACTGTATTTCAAGTATGTACAGCTGTCTTTGCTTTAATTTCTAAATAAATACAGAATTTCTGCTAGTGACGAGAACACAGTGTCAGTCAGAACTATCTTGGCTTCACCACTAAGAGAAAGCTTTTCATTTACAACAGCATCCAGTTTGCCATTCAGTTGGGAGCTCTGACTCAAAGATTTCAGAGGTTTAAACCCAGAAACATAAGCTGCCCTTTCATCAGCTGTCTGCAGATACAGGGTATACTAACTCTGGTAAGCACCTACAGTCATTTAAGCCAAAAGCTGGCCATAGGAACCTGTGTATGAGCCCTTCTTCACAGAAAAAGCACAGCTGGCTACAGCTGATTCCCCATGGGACTAATAATTTCTTGGTTTGCAAGAAGATGCTCACAGGGCTCTCCTGAGAGCAAAAATTTCTATAGATCGTTTAAACTCACTCATCTTACTCTTACAGGGCTTGTAAATGTGTGTTAGCATTTATGGATATAATATATTCAGAGGAAAGGTGTCAGTCTTTGAGTAACAAGCCTACCTCTTCTGCATCTTTAATAAATGACTCCGTGAACAGTTTACAAAGTCATACATTTCTCATTAGCTGAAAAAAATGAGAATGCTTCAGAAGAGCTAAAGAAATATTAAAACACTGAACATCTGCAGAGATATGGTTTAATGAACAAAGACTATTGAAGGCACTCACT
Organism: Eurystomus gularis; assembly: GCA_013400335.1. Classification (NCBI taxonomy): domain Eukaryota; kingdom Metazoa; phylum Chordata; class Aves; order Coraciiformes; family Coraciidae; genus Eurystomus; species Eurystomus gularis. The sequence continues at coordinate 304,774 of VZZY01004315.1, forward strand.
GTCCTAATTTCCACTAAGTTGACAGACAATGCCCCAAAACTGCCTTTCAAATCCAACATTAACTAATGAGCTAATCAGAGCAGAACAAACCATTTGTGTATGACTTTAAAATAATGGCAAGTATAGTTCTGCAACATATGTAGTGTTTGGGTTTTGTTTTTAAACAAGGGAATGATTTGTTTTGCTAAAAATTCAGACACTTATGCCGAATAGTCTGTTCAGTAGAAAAATGCCCAGATTTGTGTAAAATTACTGTACATTTTGTATGAGCTGCAATAAACTCTATAACTGCGAACTCTGGCCAAAATTCCTTTCAAAGCTCGTAAGATGGAGCTTGCCATAGCTCTGTTATTTAGCCATTGAGTTTATTTTTGATGGTGAACCCTGGTGCACCCATCAGTCTAGCATCAATAGATGTCTTGCAAAAATGTCATTTTAAAATGCTCCACAGCACCATTCAGAACATTTTCTGCAGTGGCTAAGTTTTACTCAACAGAAAAATTCTGTATCTGGTTAAAATGCCTACTGCTTGACTTGGTAGAAATATTTCATTAGCAACAGATGGCCAAATAGAGATGTAAAAGAAAGGAGGTTTACTCTCAACTTATTTTTACCCAGAACTGAATTTGCAGCCATGACATTTCATGCCTCCTGTGGCTTATAGCTTGGGAAAATGATCTGAAAATATGTTTGAGGATATATTTTGAAATCTGACTTCTGTGGTCATTTGCTGCAATCCTGTATCCTTCCCATCTCTTTTAAAATGCCAGCTCCTTGGGGCAAAGGCTGTTATCTTCTTAGTGTTGTCTGGATCCCAAGACTAGTGTTGGGACCAGTAATAGTGTGATCTGGGACTTAGTGAGGGCATGGTTTAGTACAAATCACACACTATGTAAACAAAAGCAATTGTAAATTCTAATAATGATTGTAGTAATTAATTCTTAGTAGGAGCCATCCATCAAAATATATGTACAATCACCTCTGAGATGAATTTAAACAAGGGTGACCACCTGTGAACAGGCAGTGGAAAGGCCCAGGGGCACAAACACAATGTATCTTATCAAGCTGTGGCATTTATGGGAGAAATTGGAAGTTCGTATTTGTGCTGCTGACTCCATTATAAGGTATGCAGGCATGCTGATCTTTGTACTGTTTGTTTTATGCAGAGGGTACAGAAACTCACTAATGTTCCAGTGAAAAATGAATCAGTTGTGCAGATAAAAAGTTTATATAGTACAACGTATGACCAGTCATGTGTTGTTTGAATAGGCCAAACTAAGTCTGCTAATCACTGAGAAGAGAGATGAAAAGTGTCCCTCTGGCTGCTGAAGGATAACTCCTCACCCTGGAGGAAGGGAGCACTAGGAATAGAACATGAACCTTGCATTTCTGAGCTGTTTCTGAGTCAATATGGGCACCAATACCATTAAAACATGAAGGTAGCATCTCAGTATGTCACAGGACTGAACCTGAGACATGCACTGAGGAAAACTTAAGGTCTCAGATCAAAGATTTAAATTCTCTCTGGTCTCTCTCCCCACTTTGTCTTCTATATCATGGAATGATTATATATGGAATTATATATGGAATATATATATGGAATTATATAAGGAATTTTATTAAGTTTCTTCAGAGTGGAACAATGAGAGTACAATAAGTGTTTGCTATGTGATTTAACAACAGGAAGCAATGTGTGAGTGCTAAGTGCTCTTAAAGTTATTGATAAGCCTCAACTTCTGTACAGATGGAGGACTTAGTGTCTCAAGACACAGGAGTGTTTTTAAAAAGACAAAAATTTTGTTAAATTATATTGGGAAACAAAGCAGATTGTGTAGAGGTCTTATGTGCACTGCCATGTCAAGAAGACTACACGATTCCATCAGTTTGCTAACCGATTCAGCTGATGAAATATATAATGCAAGTCTAATATGATTCCTCATATATCTGCCAACAATGATACTCCATGACCACGGTGGAAAACGAACTAGGAACAACCCTGAGAAGTCACATTAACAGAAGAACAAACATGGAGAGAAAAAGTGGAGAGGGAGGTTCTTCCTATAAAACACCAGGAGCAGCACTATGTTAACAGTCCCACTGGGAATGGAATGTGTCTGACCACTTGATGTCAGACTTGACCCACATTTCAGTCAGCCTCCAGGGCAACAGAAGCTTCAGATGCATTTGATAGAAATGTTAGTACACTTGAAAGACGTCTTTTGAAAGACATTTCTTTGGAACACAAGTTGTGGAAGGTCAAATATATGAAATAACATGAAAAGCTGTATTTAAATCTTGACCTACTCAAAGGAACTGAATAAACCTCATGGCAAGAAACTCACATGGTGCTCAAATCTTAATTATATTGAAATTTTTATATCCAAACATCTTCAGTCATAGACAAGCTTGCAAAGGCCACATCTCAGGCCTGCACCTAGCATAGCCCTCTAGAAATCAACCAGACAGGAATCTGACACCCAGCAGCCACTCAGTCTCTTGTAAATACAAAATCCACTTTCAGTTCCAAAACCACCGACTTTCTTGATTAATCAATATTAAAGCATTTTATTACTCTTTGCAAGGCAGGGCACTCTGAGGTGATGATATTACACTGTCTCCCAGATGCAGCTGTGCAGGTTGTAGTGATCCCAGCCTACACCAGCACTGCTCACCATCACCTTCCTTTCCAAGGTAATCACCTTCTGACCTTCCAGCTTGAATATGCAGGAGGTGTTCAAGCAATGAGCATTCTTTCTGATGTTGAAATATGGTTTACCAAAATGGAAGAAAACTGCTCGTCAGCTTCAAAGCTGGGCAACATAAGACAATTTCTCATTACAAACAGGTGCATTTAAACACTTTTAAAAGCTTTACAGCCTTCATTTCAATCAAAGTAAGTGAATTTGCCAGCATTTAAACTACTTAAAGTTGGGTGCCTTGGACTACATAAAGAAATGCACACAAATGCTCACCTGATGGATGGTGGTAAGTAGAGCGGAGGAAGTGGTGTGCCACCAGGCACCAGAAATAGTAAACAACAAAAGCTACTTCCAGAAGACATGTACCCACAACCTAAATCCCCAGCTCAAGAAAACATTAACCAATACTGATTAACTTAACTGTGTGCTTAAAGTTGCACTGAGTTCAATGAGATGGAAGCTCTTGCTAAAAATTACACTGGGGTTTAAATGTGGAAAGAAAGAACTTAAAAATATGCTGAAATGCCTTCCAGAATTATAAGAGGTCTTCACAGAGGCTTGCATATGAAGAACTAAAATAATAGCACAGAAGCACAAGGCAGCAAGAAGAAAATAGGTAATTGAGTGTAAATTTAAGTATCTCCAACTGGCTTCTAAAATCATTTATTCACAAAGTCACCAATCCAAGAAAACATTTATGCACTCAAGTTGTGCATGACCTTTGATATCAGTGGCTTTAATGGGGTTTAAGTATTTAATTTTGCAGGTGTCAAGGTTTTAGTCATCTAAGCCAATATAGCCCTTAAGATCAGGATTCTCCTTACTTTTCTCAAACAAACAAAAAAGGAAAATGAAACAGTGGCTGCTTCCTTCCTGCCACTACATGGGAGTATGTGTGGATCTGTGTATCCCACAGCAGTGATGTTATCTTTATCAGAGCATTCGAACCACCAACACTCACTGCCATAGCCCCAGTGACTGAAATTACCATTTTGAAATACGTAGTGCCGTTTTCTACTCTCTGTACTGGTTTTCAGCAATCATAAAAGACAAACCTTCCTAGGATCCAAGGAAGCAATACAAGAAACTATATTCCCTGTGCAGAAGTAGAAAAAACACAATTGAAACAATATAGTATCAGCAGAGCATAACACAATAAGCATTAAAAATAAAGCAGGATGTGAATGATTGTTAGGTAACTAATAATAATAATAATAGAAGGCATATGACAGTCTAAACAATTAGATTTTAAAACCAAAATGTATTAAAACCAAACATAGGAACAGTTGTGTGAGAAGTTAAAAACTGAAGTGATGTGATTTTTTTTTTGTTATGAATTGCTATCCATAATTAATCTTCTTCTTCTGTTTTTTTCCCTGTAATCTTTTATCTTGCTAGAAATAACATGAGAAGGTAAATATATACTTTACCACCTTCCCCATGAAATTTAGTGAGGCAGAAAGCAGGAGCAAAAGCTCCCCTAAAAAGGAGCCCTCGCATCTCTCTGAATTCAGGCGACGACAGCAGAGAAATGGCCACAGTACTGGAACAGAGTATTTATCCTTCTAGCCCTCAGTCCTGTTTCTGACTAGAATTCTTCTACCTTTTAAAGAGAGATGTAAAACTATCATACGGCTTTTAGTGTCTTATTAAATTATGAGTGAAAGCAGAAGAAGGGTTTTTTTTCTAACTCTTCTGATGATCCAGGTTTTACTCTGAAGCCTGAAGATGAAAGGGATCCTCACTAGAATTGTAGTCCTCCTAAGCTGCCTAGACTGGTAAGGAACAGCCTTTGGAAATTTTTGATAGAAACCAACCAGCGGTAACAGTGACTACATAAGACATGCAAATTCTCCATTCTCTCACAAGCTCTTTACTTGTGTATCTGTAGTTTATCTGCTGCTGTATTAAAGTTCAGCAATATTACAGATTCCAATGGAGAAATTAACAATCAGCACCAATGCCACTAAACTGGTGGATCTGCAGGTGTAATCACAAATCTATAACCAACTTCAAGCCCCTCTTCCAGATAACAGGAAAAAATAAGATGCTTCCTGAATGGCATTCTGGGCAAACCCTAAGCAGAGGATTTATTTAGGAATGGCTTTATGTATTTATATATATACATTTAATTATTTACAGTTCAAATTCTGCACACCTGCAGTTGTCTAACAGGAACCGTCACACGTGCCCAGGCCTTTGTGAGGGAACAAACTTGCTGTTCTGTTTAAAAACGACAAGCCTCATTTATGATAGACTGTCTCAGGAAAGTTTCATCAAACCTAACAAACCAAAAGGTCAGTCCTGCCTTAAATCCAGTCACCCAAGATTTGGAAAAATTAATCAGATTTTTCATGGCTTGGCCACAGGTAAACCTCTTTAAAAACTCCAGCCTCCAAAATGTTGGTGTTCTTGATGTTTTGGTGTTCTGGGGCCAGGGCTAAAAAAGCTTTTGATATTTTAAGCTCCCCCTGAGTTCAGAACTTAAGTCCTCATCTCAAATTCATATCCTCCCTTACTCTGCTCCTTCTTAACTGTGGTAAACCACAGAAAAAGATTCCATAAGTAGCTAAGACTTGTCTCTACTTCTAAACTAAAGGAGAAGCATGAAAGAGGGTCCGCTGTAATTGATCGGACTGTTCTTTACCAGTGGCAAAGCTTCTTTAAAAGCTGTAGGACAGCAGGCCTGGTTCATTTGACTGCAGATGTTTGACTGTAGGTATAGATGATTTAATGTCTGCTGCTCTTGCATGGTTCAGAGTGATCATGTAGCTATCAGTAGAGCACAGAAACTAATTAGTGATGGCTGGCTAGTTTCTAAGAGCGCAATTTGCTATTGGAAGGCTGAAGGTATTCCCCTCCACTATGTGGGATGCTGAGCTATTATCTTCTATCACAACTTATACATCCTGTGCATATTTTCAAGCTTCTCTCTTGAATGTCCAGTGTGTAGCTGTCAGATGGTACATTTTGGCTATGAGAAGAAAAATTATACTTGATCTGAGCTACTGCCAGACAGGTTTGGAAAAGTTTTCCGTAATAGAGAGTGGAAAACCTCACAACATTGAAGACCAACAAACCACAAGACACGTAGCATCTGGATCAGTGCATTTATTTCCTTACCAGGGCTGAAGTATTATCTGCCTTTGATCAGTTTATGACTTCCTGGTGCACGAGGCACTGTTACTGCATTTCGTAACTCCCTCTAGTTTTCAAATTCATCCCTGTGCCTAAGTGGAAAAAGCACAGAACAGACCAGTGAGAGATCAGGTCATAACTTGTTTTGCTTAGATTTGTTTCTCTGAATTTCTGACAATAACTGAAGTGCAGGCTTGCATGAAGGTGGCCTGGGGTCAGTGGGATGGGGAGGGAGGAGATTCTTTCAAGAATACTAATAAACGTTATTGACTGGGACAATGAATCATTTGTAGGTTGTGTGGACTCGGTGAGGTTGAATTTGTAGTTCTTTTATACAGGTGGCTGAACAGATTAGAAGAGAGCTAACTCCAGCCTTGGAAAGGTCAGAATGATCATGAAACTCAATCCCTTCATAGCAAAATATAAACCCACTTTTTCAGCCAAGCCTTCCCATACTAAAAGGAAGGAAAGTAGTTACACAGATGGGATTAATTAGATTTTGAGAGTTCTGGAATTTGGGGAGTTCCTAACATTTTTAGAGTTTTGCATATGCTTAACTTCTTTTCTGGATTAAATCCAAATCTGAAGCACCTTTGCATTCAGTATGATCCGGTGGCATAAATCCAGTGTAAAAGAAAAGGATCTGACCTGGTAGGTTCTGCTCGAGAAAAACAAGGAGACAAACAGAGCAGTTTGAACTGAGGAGGGAATGGCTGTTGCATATGTCCTCCAGTGTAAGATCCAGAGAACATCAGATGAAAGCAGCAGGTGTTAGACTGAGACAACCAAACTGCTGCCTCCCACAGTTAAAGCTGCAGACATTCATATTAAAAAATGGATTAGAGAGATTCCTGGAGAGGGAGAGGATAGATAGACAAAATTAGCATCTGCTGCAGAGGAAGCTACCATTGATCACAAACCTGCAGAAGCTGACACCTTACTGTCACCTAGTTGCTATATTCTTTCATTAGCATCAACTATCAGTGATACTTAACAAGCCACAGCATTGGCTGAAGCCTTCTTGCTGTTCTCATAGTCATAAGTGGTTCAGTCATCAGCAACACACTTCTTGCTACAACTGTCCTACATGGACACAGTCCTACAGGATCTGACCATGGTGTCAGAGCCAGGAGCTGGTAACGGGGTCCATCCAGGGAGTCCAGTCAGGGACAAAAGGAGACAGGCCAGAGACAGGACTGGAGACAAGGCTACAACATATGTTTAAAAGGGCCAAAGTCAAGGCTGGAGACAAGCTATAATACACATCAGAGGCATCCATCCATGAGACAAACTGCCTACAGTGTGGGTCCAAGGTCCATCCAGAAGGCAGGACTGGAAACAGACACACTTGAACTATAGCTCAGGCAAGGACTGAGCTTCAATGAAGCTGCTGGGTCAGGGATGAGATCGCAGGAGAGATAGGCCATTAAGACCTATGAATGCCCTCAGTGCCCTGACAAGCATCCACACAAAATGAGTGTCAGTCAAACCTTCCTTTCATCTTGCCTGTGATGTTTGAGGAGCCTTGGTCAATGGAGCATGCCAAAGCCAGCACCAGTTGCTGCACTACACGTATAACCCTGTTGTGATGCAGTAACACTTCACATGTGCTTTCCACACAGGCAACCACTCACACAGAAGAGGTGAAGCATGCTCATCAGTCCTTATTACACATCTTACTCCAAAACATATGAAGGTCTTTCAGTAAGAAAATATACAAAACTGAGAAGCAATATGACCACTGATTATTTTCCTCAAATATATCTGTTGTTTTTACAAATACACCAAAGAGTTTGCAGGAATAATGTTTGGACCATGGCTCATTTGCTAGTCACCAAAGTCACTTTAGCATTGGTATTGAGCTGTTTGTCTTTATTTGAGATAATAATTGTCAAAGCGCAAGCAAATAGAAGGCTTCAAATACATAATTTTGGAAGTACAAGAGTCTGTGCTGAAAGTCAGAGGTCTTGAGGATGAAATAACAATTTTTGAGTCTAGAGATAAACTGTTCTAACATTCTCTTGCACTACATTCATGTGTACCGATGAACAGCAGATGTAAAAGGGATACAGAGTATTTCTTTCCAAATAAAGTAAGTTAAAACAACTATACTTTAGTTAGCCTAATCTTTTATGTAAAAGATCATTTAGATCTAGAACACAAGTGCAATATTGGCTTTTTTTAGTGGCATACAATTTTTGTAACCTTTGCCTCAGAACATCCTACTAAAAGCCTCCTTTCAAAAGCATGAAATGCCTGAAGATCTGTCTATATTATTTAAACCAGCAATTAGCACCAGATGTTACTGCACTTTATATTTAGACACCAAATTTCAATATCTTAAACAGAAAGAACACTCTTGAAGGACAGAAGGAATAATTTCCAAATGTAATTACAGCATATTGTTTTGATTCTATCTCATTAATTTACCTGATTGCGAAGTAAAATTAAATGAAGTTATATTTAAATTTAAAATTGGACCAGTGAGCAATGTAACATCTTATTATCTTACTGAATGGGGAAAAAAAGTAGTTTTACTGTATATTTCACATTTCATTAAGCAGCCCATATCCTGCATAAAGCTGCTAAAGGACATGGAGAACATAAAAATGTCATAATGTTAAGAGTACACAGAACAGCACAGTTATTTTGTACAAAACCCCCCAAAACATAAAAGACTTTTTCTACAAATCTGTGAACAAAAAAATGTACTTAGGAAAAAGCATGTGGTGTAAGTAGTTGTCACTAAATGTATTTGATTGGTAATCACACTGAAAAGTTCACTTGACTTGCCCAGTGTCACAAAGATGTTTTATCAGTGCTGAGGACTGAAAGTCCATGTTAAGATCCCCCAGTCCCACAGAGAGAGCAAATGGCAGCAGCCCAGTTCATGTAAGCCCCAGGCACAACCGGCAGCGCCTGATCCATTGGCAGATGTTTGGGATCACACACACAGAGGATGTGTGTCTTGCTCTTTGGAGCTAGCTCCAGATGAAATGCCTGCCAAGGGGGTAAGCTTTGCTTCACTAAGTAGCAGGAGCCTATAACTTGTCTGCTTGTTGACATCACTTGGCTGGGAAATGCAACCACTTCAAGTAAACAAAAGCATCAGTGTAAATGGTCCAATTCTTGGCAGTGTCAATGAAGAAGAGAAGACAGTAGGGCAGCCCTTTAGGGCTGAGTAGAAGCCAAGTGCTGAAATACTGTATTTCACTTGCAAGTGGGCATCTGTAAAAGACTTGAAAAGTCTCCACAGCTACCAATAGTAGTAAAGGGGGCTTATGATGGTGCTTCCTTACACTAGAATATATGCTACAAAAATATTGAAACACCTGTAGTTTCATTTGAAGTCACACCTTTGTGGATGTGATTGGAGAATTGATCTGTTGGTAGTTGATCTGTTCCTGCTCTGCAGACATTACTGTCCAAATCCAGACAACCAGATGACAAAATAGAAATCTGCAAACACCTACCCAACATTTTTCTCCCATACAGATTACCACTTTGCTTTGCTTTTTTAATATCTTAATATCATTTTTAGTCTTTAACAACCTGTCCTTCTTTTGAGAAAAAATTGTCTGCCCCATTACCACTAAAATACATAGCAACAGGTTTAAGTCTATGAGACTGCTTTTGAAGACTCCTGCAAGCATTCCAAGCATTCTCATGCATTCAATCCGTCACCACAACTGTGTGCAAAACGCTGAGTGCATACAGCACAGTCCAGTGTTTTACTGTCAAGGGGCTGAAAGTAACATTTCACTAAAATTCTAATACAAGCAATAAAATCCGTTTCTTTGGTAGCATCTAAACTCACAGGCTAAATAATGCAGTCAGTAATTCAAGCAAAACTTTCACCAACTTGAGAGGAAAAGTTTGAAAGCATTTAAGGAAGTCTTTTGAAGTGAATGGGGTATATCACGTCAGCAAGAGTTAACAGAATTAGTGTGGGCTCTCCTCATATGAATTCACTGCTGAGTAACACTTCTGATTTTCTTCACCCTAAATTTACTTTAAGGCATGTATCATTGCGTAGACCTTTGATATCCACTCATTAAATTAAGATCTATAATATATTGATATTCTTTTGCCCAAACCTGTCCTTTAAAAAATATTCAATCTCTGTTACACATTTAACTCAAAATGTCCTTTTATAATTTTTCCTTTTTGGTTTTTCTGTCATCACTAATGGTAGGATCTGTATGTCACTTGTATGTTGCTGTATCTACCTAGCAGTACCTTTGGACAGAAAGAAAGAGAGCCAATCATACATTTACTGAAGGAATATAGGAAAGTCCACCAGTACTGGTTCCATCAGAAACTCTGAGGTGGTACACATCACTACCTCTACCATTCTCCTACACCTTTTCAGACCACCTTCCTCTGTCCACCACCAAATTCACTTAATTAGGAAAAAAGCTCAGAGCTGGTCCAGGGGAAGAAGAGCAGTGGTATGGATGGAACTGCATCATTATTCTGTATGGAAAATGTGGCTATGCCTACAGATTCCCCATGCTTCTTGTTGCTGTAGGATGCTCAGGATCACTGTAAATAAATAAATAAGTTAATCTGAGCAAAGCACAGATCTGAAAACAAACAAAGTCTAATACCTCAAATTTGTACAAGCCTAGCGGTACAGTATTATCTGATGGACTCAACTGAAGAAATGACATGTAGATGATCAGAAATGCCATGTCTATTTAAATTCATTCTGGTCTTCAGGTTCTGTATTCCGGACAATTTTCCCTATTAGATTTCAAAAGAAAAGCTCCAACCTGATTAATTTTTAAAAGAGCAATCATACAAAGAAATCCAGGTGCTTATAATGGAAACAATTCTAGCTATAATGAATTTACAATCTTAGGCTGACTTTTTTTTTGGGTAGCTGAGAGGAAGACTCTGCTTCCAGGAGATTGCAGTCTTCAGTGTTCAACTGACAGAGGTCTGTTTGTATCTATCTGTTGGATGGGGGTTTCCTCAACAGTAAGTAGCAAACTGAACAACTAACACTTGGTTCATGGTTTATTCCTTCAAAATATAAGATAAAGAACTTTAATAATCCCTTCTACACATTTATAGTCAAGTCCTCAAATATTTCTCCGGTGAGCTGATACAAAGTTATTCCCACTATTTGCATAAAGCTCTGTCTGCTCCTCTTTGAAAATCTGCTTGTATTTTCTTCCCTCACATTAATCCAAGATCTCTTAAGTTGACGTATGACCATAACAACTGTATTTTAGCATTGATCCATTCCCATTTGTTCCAGATCTTGCCTACTTGCATAAGGTTCCTCCCTTAATCTCACTTTCCTTAACTACAGAGAAGAAATACATCCAAACTTTCTTTGTAAATCATGTCTTTGCTACTATATCATCTTGGATTGCCCCCTGCCACACCTTTTCAATGCCTTCCTGTAATGCAGGGGCTAGCGCTGAGCACTGTTTTCTAATCAGACTAATACCATGCCAAAATAATTTCTGTAGCCTTATGCACCACACTGCCAGAGCTATATTTCAGAAACTTGTTTGCTCTTTTTCATTTTTGTTACTGTTACCAGGAAATAGTGTTAATGGTTTACTCTATTATCTGCAGTGTCTTCTAGGTTCTTTTCTTAATATGAATTCCATGTTGTGTTCCTCTTTAGACTGCAATCTTCATGCTTATTCTTTTCGTAATTGGCTACATTACTTCACATTATGCTGCACTGAATTTTATGAACCACTTATCCACCCAAAGGCCAATATGCTTGTGTTATAAATATTACATTTCTGCTCATTCCAAGCAACGCTGCTATCACCTGTGTTTAAATCCTTAATCTATTCTGCTCTCAAAACACCTCTGAGTGAGCAGCTGCAGTTAAATGGACTGCTACACAGTCTGTCATAAAAAAAAAGAAAAAAAAGAACAAAACACACACAAAAAAACAAACCAGAGAGAATTAAAGAACAAGAAAAAACAACCCAAATCATCTGTGCAAGGCCAAGTTCTCCCAATGGAGTCATTTAACCATCAAGGGAGTTTCCTGACTTCTTAGCCAACTACAATGTAAATCACCACCTTTCATGACATCTTGCTCTCCACTGACCTACATCACTGCCTTCTGTTCACTCAGTGCATCTTTTAAAGGGTTGTTCTTCTTGGCACTCCAACTTCTTCAAAGGGTTTCCCTAACACCAATCCTTGGTACCTTTTTCCTTCTTTCTGGGTAATTATATCTCTGAGCAAAATTTAAATTATCTCTTTATGCAGACTAGTACCCACGTGGCACAGATATCCACCTCTCTGGTTTGTGCTTGTCTCTACCAGCCCATAACAGTATCTTTGTTTTTCTCCCTGACATCTCCTTACAGATGTTTATCTATTATGTTTCAATAAGGATGAATAAACGTGGCTGTTCGCCTCCTTACTCCACTAGATGTTACCCTGCTACTCCTTTTCTTGACCCTTGTGATGTTTTTTGCCTGTAACTCAAACATTGAAAAGCAAAGCCTAAGATGTGTCAAAGCCTTGCAGATTCTTTCTAGACAAGATTTCTGAAACTGCCTTTTCTTCCTAATAACACGCTACAAATCATGCAGACTTACAGATTTCAGCAGTAACTTCAAATTCATTTATTTTTTTTGTCTTGCAAGTGTAAGCCTTACCTCATGTATCTACACAATGTCTTCATGCTTCTTGCTGTGACCCTGTTACCTGTCTCTCTTTTTCATCCTTTCCCAGGTCCCACTTCTTGGTACATTAAATATAAGTTACTTGTTCTCATTTTCATGCCCTTCATAGCCCTCTCACTGGAAATGACAACTCTTGCCCCCACTGCCTGTTTGCAGGGTTTGCAGATAAACTATTCCCTGCTGCCATCCCCGCTTGGGGTATTTTTTCCCCAACCATCCACAGAGCTACCCCATTACCCTTCAAAACCATTCTTACACCATTCCTTGGCTTGATAACTCTAATGGACAAATGTTAGGCAGCTGTTATGCTGATACTGTTTGCCTTCATGCTTATCAACTGTTTAGTAGTTTCTTTGTACTTCACCATCTGTCCATCTCCATCTGTTGTCTCCTGTCTTACACTTTGGATGTAAGCTCTGTAAGTGGTGACCGTCTTCTAAATTTTGTTGCTTTTGTTAATGGAGCAGCTAGCACATGGGGTTTTGGTCCACGACCACCATTTGTTAGGTACTGTGAAAATCATTTTATTCAGTCAGCATGCCAGTGGACTGTTTTCTCTGCATGAAGTAAGTATGCAACTGAGGGTGCTCATGGACATCATATCCTTTTGAATCTGTAACTAGCAATCATTCCCTTCTCTTGTTGCTTCCTGTTTCTCTGTTAATGTACAAGAAGATGAAGGGGAGAGAAAGTAAACAAATATTATTCCAACCAATATTTATCTGTTGCCTTACTCCTTTCCTTCCTCTCTTTTTTCAATAATCTCTAGGAAAGCAAGTGCAGAAATTATTTCTTCTGTTCCTCATGAAAGAAAAGGAAGAGATTAACTGGAATAGAGTGACAACAATGGCCTCTAAAATCACAGCTGGGAAAATATTCCTGGTACTGATGAAGGATGAGGGAGTTCTGGAAGAAATTAAAGGATTAACGCTAGCCCAATGGGCAGAGCATCATGACAAGAGACATCCAGAGATAAAAGGACAGGGAGGAGAGCAGTCAATAAGTTATGAAGTTCAGGATGTGTGACTGTGAGACACCACTGAGGCATAAGGAGGCCAGGAATACAAAGGGAACACTGAGTTATGACAGCATGGAAAGAAACATTCTCCTTCCTAGACCTCTGAAATTCCTCCAGAAAATCATCACTGTTTTTATAGTAAAAATCTGCCATATTTTCTTAACCTCTAACTCAGGTCACAAATAAAAACCTGCGTATGATGGTGAACACAACTGTTATTCTGCTCCTACAATGCAGAGATCCTGAGAAGCACCAAGCATCTGCACTGAGGCCCAGGAAATTTTTCATGTCTCTGAGAGAGGTCAGAGGTTTACTTAGCACCTCTGAAAAAGCATTCAGTTCTCTGTATGATGGGCTCTTAATCCTCTTCTTTTAAGCCCAGAGGCAAACACGCCACCAGACCTGATTGTAGCAACTCAGTTTTTACTCAAAATAACTTCGAGCACTTCAGATGGCTCCTTTTTGTGTGGGTTTTTTAAAAATTATTTTTATGCACAGATTTTATATGAGCAATGAAATTACAAATGGTAACACCATACCTTTTTTTATTAAGTGTTTATCTATGTTTGCTGTTTCAGAGACTTTATTTTCCTACAACTTAGGAGCTTGTATGAAAAGTTAAAAAGGGTTCAGGATGAATGCATTTTAAGTCAATAAGGGAAATTCAGCTGAGTGGTTTTAGGAAAGATTTATGATATATCTCATATATTGATCAGCACTGATAATTTCAATGCAATCTATCTAATGGCTTTAGTGTTTCAAAAGACAGATCAAACCCAATCATTTAAAACAGGTGTTGCTGGCAGTCTTGGGGACAGTCCCCAGCCTGTATAAATCAGCACAGTTCTAGCAATTTCAATGGATCTACACTGATTTACAAAGCAGAGAATCTAGTGCTTCACTTTTGCAAAAGCTATTAAAATGCTGTTTTGCTGGTTCAGCCATCATCATTTTATGCTGCCATCAGGTGCCTGATCACACAGGCCAACACCGAACTAAGCAACATCCCCTCAGAAGTCTTCCTTCATACAATCCTGCCATAGGCTGCTGTGGGCCCAGCTCCTCTGCTGCCCACTGTGGTGCCAGCATTGCCCGCTGGACACAACAGACAGAGATGGCTCCCTTAGCGGCCCTTCACAGGAAAGGACACCACTGAAAGAGCTCAGCAAGATGCAACCAGCCCCAACAGAAGCCACATCCAACTGGAAGCTTTTCTGACTAATCAGTTTCTGGTTCAAGTAGCTCTGGCCTCACCCACCACCTCAACCATGACCACTTGGATGAGGGCAGAGCCACAGAGTCACAGGTGGGCTAGGTTCTGCCTCTCAAACATGAAGCCAATAGAAAAACCAAAATATTCAGCTAGGTTGTGACTCTTTCACAGGTCAAGTCCAACTTGGGGCCCACAGCTCAGGCCCCAGCACTTCAAATGCATGCAGCAGATTGACCGTGGCTTAATACTGCTAATCCAGCTGCTCTTGGTCTCTCTGTTTTCCCTACTTAGACTTTGGAGACATTTACTGTGTGGGTAAGCAGCATTAAACTAAGAGTTCTTCAAAGAACTGGACAGTATTGATTGGCAGATATTTTAAAGCTGTTCCTGTAAGTACTGCGCTCTATTTGCAACAGTTTCAGGTTAATGCACATCAGCCCAAACTTGACGTAGCTCTCCGGACACTAGGGACATTGTGAGGCCAGCAGAAGGCTGTCTTACTGTAAGTGTAGGACCTACTTCTCAGGAATCAGGGTCCACCTTTTATTTTAGCCCATTTCTCCTGAGATACTTCACTAGAGGCAGTGTAGTGAATAAAAACTTCAAGAATTGTTTTGCTCTGTGGGATTATTATGAAAGTAGATGTCAGATCTTGTTCATAACTTAATACCAGAACTTTTATCTGCACACAACAAAGAACTGCCAGTTCCAGGCTATATTAAAAGCAGAAGGCAATGTTCTTAATCTCCCTTTCTTCCTCCAATATTTCCCCTTTGTTACCTTTTTATATGAAATTAAAGCACAGTTTCCACACAATATGGTCTCTGGGGCAGGGACCACTGCTTTCTGTACTGTCATAGACCACAATGAGATTTCCTCCAGGTACTGCAATGGTTCTGAAGGATTTTTATTATATCTTAAGTGAGAGACTTTGGTGGAGAGCATTTAAAACTATCTCCCCAAAACGTTAACTTGTGATGTTTATATCTGAGAC
The DNA here is from genome assembly GCA_013400335.1 of Eurystomus gularis. Lineage (NCBI taxonomy): Eukaryota > Metazoa > Chordata > Aves > Coraciiformes > Coraciidae > Eurystomus > Eurystomus gularis. The sequence continues at coordinate 320,507 of VZZY01004315.1, forward strand.
CACAACTCCTGCAACACCAGGAACACCAAAAGAACATGGACATGTGCAAACATACACGTTACAAACTTTTTCTGGTTTTCTGCAGGGACCTTTCTTGCCCCTACTAATACTTGCTGAGCAGTGAGTATGAAAGAGAACTGAGGGGTGGGAGAAAGGTTATACTGTCTCATTCTTAAGAATGTCCATCCCAACAAGGTCTCTCTTCACCACGCGATACAGAAGGTTTCCTGCAGAACAACATATATGTGTGAAAAAATGTGAGCTGTGAAATGTGGGAGAGCGATCGCAGCATCCCACTGCTGACTTCTCTCAAAGTCCTGGAACAGTTTTAGTTTTCTTCTAGAGAAAAACGACCTATTGCATTAACAATATTAGATCTTGCTACTTGTCTCAGCTCTTGATTAGGAAATCAGTGCTGCCCCCTCCCTTCTTCTTCCCAAATTACAGCAATTGTACCTGTGAACAGGTGCTATAAGAAACCACCCTCCATTAGTATATTTTCTGGTTTCATGATTAGCTGATACAAAACTGAAATGTAATCAAGAAAGGATTCATTCGTTTGATTAGCCATTGAAATTATTCTGTGCCTAATCAGATGCCTGGCTAGTTTATCAGCCTCCTTTATGAAGTCTTCATCTCTAATGGATGGTCTAAACGCATTCACAACAGTGGATCTGATTTAAGTATATGTGTCGGTGTCCTCTGACTCATCTTTGAGAGTCAAAATAGACAGATGAAGAAATAGCTTTAATAGGAGCTTATTTCATTCCTCAACTACAAAAAAAAAAGCAATTTTGAGTTGCAAAGACTTGTACAACAGAGCAAGACTAGAGACACTAACAGAGAGAATGATCTATTGGAACAAGTTCTAGGCACAGGCTTAGCTATAGAAACAGATCTGCAACAAAACAGATCCAGGCTTCAAATCCTTACCCTAAGTTATTGCGGATGGGCTTCTCACTCATACATACCATGGTTTTTGTATTCTCAACTCTTGTGTTACTTATCTTTGGTAAGTTTTCTGTATAGTAAGTATGAAGGAAGGGTTTCTTTAATACCGAACAATTACAAAGAATGGGTATTTATTTCAAGTCCTTACTAGACCTTTGATCTGACTATAAAAAGAGAGACACAAAACAAGAGGTAGCATATGCAGTTTGTTTTGGAAAAAAGATTGTTTCCCAGTTTGTGGCTTCTAAGTCAGTGTGCTGTGGGTAGCTTCCATATAAATCAGCAAGCTAGTCTTTGTGAAGCGTATTTTTCTCTGGGATTCTTAGAGCAGAAGAAAGTGAGTGAATACTCCTGCTCCAGGACCCCTTCCCTCCACATCCCCCCTCCAGGAGAGGAGACTGCTGCAGAGGGATGCAGATCTTAGTCATGGTAACACACGGATTGCCTCAATTTGGCACCAAAAATGTCATGCATTTTTGGTATCCAGAGCTAGTCAGGGAGGAGTGTGCCCAGAGGGCCTATCCTTCTACCGCTGTTGAGGCAATCCAAGTCAGGCCTATAGCAAATTCCATTTCCTCATCTTAAAGCTGTGATTTTCGGCCCTAGACAGCTGTCTGCTTTACATATGTCCAAAGCCCAACCTGTTCAAATCAATAGTAAATTTTCTATCATCTATGAAATTATTCAGGTTATTCTATGACAATTCCATAAAGTTTCTTGCTTGCCTTGCTCTCTCATCACCTACTCTTGGGCTGTTACACTGCATCACACATTTAAAAGAGAACTGTCTCCAATGCAAGGCCACAAAACAGTTCTTGCATCTAATTAAAACACTGGGGTCAGAAACTTGCCAACAGGAACATGAAGCTGGCTGTATTTTGAACATTGCTACAAGACTAAAAATTCTTTTAAATGCTAAATATGCCAAAGCAGTTTCACCTCATTTCCACAGGAGCTGAGTGCAGAGTTAATCCTGTTTGCTTCAATATATTTTTCCAAATGTTCTTTAGAAAATTTTACTGGGTAAAATTAATGTATCTCTTAGTTTCTCTTCTTAATTCTATTAAAACAGCCTCCATCAATCACAAGTCATAGTGGAGGTACACTGTAAGCCACAAACAGCACCTTAAATAGAAATGCTGATCAGCGACAAAAACATTTTTACTCTTCTGACTTTTTGTGTTTTCTTATCAATTTATGCTATTTAAAGCTAAGAAAAAGGCAAAATGCAAAATCTCAAATAATTTCTAAGCACGCAAGGAATAGAACTATTTGGGTTTTCAAGTTCAGAAATAGATAAATATTATAAATATATCAAATATCATGTTTAGATACTAGAAAGCACTTTACTGAAGAAACATGAGTGCAATAATTTAATTGTTCTTTTTAGCCTTTTAAACACAAACTCAATTTAAAAGTTAAAGATTAAACTTGATTTCACTATAGTCCAAGACTTGACTGAATCAAACATGGGAGTGAACTCCAAGTTAAAGTCTGCTGTCATTGAATACCATACTGTTGTGCTGGCTCAGCCATCATCATTTTATGCTGCCATCAGTTGCCTGATCACATAGGCCAGTACTGAACTCAGCAACATCCCCTTGGAAGTTTTCTTTCACACAGTCCTGCCATAGGTTCCTGCAGGTCCAGGACTGCTTTTGGGGTTAAGTCCTCACACACATCATTAATTGCCTACCTTTTGGGTGATAATTACCCTACCATCATCCAGGCCAAGGATTTGGAAAATTTTACGGGCAGTATTACCATAACAACTCCTAATCTCAGAGTCTGGAGAACCACCATCATCCAGACCAGAGACCCAGAGAACTACTGTCATCCAGACCCAAGTTACAGGCATCACCCCACCGTTCAGGCCAGGGTCCAGAGATCTTTTGGGCAATAATTACCCTACCATTATCCAAGCTCTGGAGCACTGCCATCATCCAGACTCAAGTTATGGGCATTGCCCCACCATTCAGGCCAAACTCTGGCGAACCTTTTGGCAATTCTTCACACCAGCACTTTCAGCCATCATATTTCCATAGCTATCTTCTTCACACAAGCACATTCAATTCACAGTCTTTTATTACATGGAAGTTGGGGTTCTTCACACTCATCTTCTACACAAAAACACTTTCTAAACTTTTCTGCTAATTTCTTTCGGCTCATTTTGTCTCTTTCAGCTCACTTTCCACTGACAAAATTGGTTTTTCAAAGTCCAAGGTTTCTGCTCACTTTCTACTCACAAATGCTCTTTACTACATTAATCACTTTCATCACTTTGTCTCTCTATCTCTGCTCACAGACACTTTCTTACTCTCTAATGCTTTCTGATCAAGCTGGTCCCCACTTGTCTCTTTCTGCTCACCTTCATTTTCTCACAACCTTGACAGAGGCATGCAGGGTCTCCTTGAGGGGATTCCTGCTCTCATTTCATGCAGTTTTATAGGATCTTCCTTCAGACCAAGCTGCCGACTACACCAATTTTGTTGTGCTGATTCAGCCATCATCATTTTATGCTGCCATCAGGTGCCTGATCACACAGGCCAACACTGAACTCAGCAACATCCCCTCAGAAGTCTTCTTTCAAACAATCCTGCCATAGGCTCCTGTGGGCCCAGCTCCTCTGCTGCCCACTGTGGTGCCAGGATCACCTGCTGGACACAACAGACAGAGATGGCTCCCTCATTGGCCCTTCACATGGAAGGATACCACTGAGAGAGCTCAGCAAGATGTAACCAGCCCCAATAAAAGCCACACCCAACAGGAAGCTCCTCCAACTCATCAGCTTCTAGTTGATATAAACCTGGCCTCACCCATCACCCCAACCACAACCACCTGGTTGAGGGTGGGGTCACAAAGACACAGGTGGGTCAGGTTCTGCCTCCCGAACATGAAGCCAATAGGGAAAACAAAACATTCTGCTAGGGTCTGACTCACCCACAGGTCAACTCAGCTCAGGGCCCACAGCTCAGGTCCCAGCACATATGCATTCAAGTTAAGAAGTTACAGGAAAAAGAGCATATCAGTACTTCAGCAGGCTCTCTGTTTATAAAGAGAAATGGTTGTACAGCCTCTGCTAATTAACTGAGTTCCATACTAGGTGTTGAACTATTAGTATGACTTCAGGGTGGATGGAAAGAATACAAGAGCACTCTCAAGCTAAGAAAGTTGTCTACAGAAAATTGGTAAGTAGATTTGCCTTTAAAGTGGGATCGAACTATTCAGCTCCACTCGGTTCACTCCAACAGCAGTTTGTACTAAGAACATGTATTCAGATGAGGCTACTCTCTCTTCCCCCACCCCCAACCAAATCCAGCTGCCTTGAGTGGTATTTTTGAAAGGTTTAATACAGCTCGCAGTTTAAATTAAGCAGGATTCAGGTTAAGATATTTCTTTAAAAGGATCCATTATCCAGGATGGAAAGGATGAAAGCCAGGGTTAGTGTACTGACTCTTTTACTATTTTCAGTACAAGAATCAGTTTAGCTTTTTATTAGTATTGCAGGAACTTCTCACTGTCACAAGCCTTTCATTCCCACTTCACCCACTGGTTAAGGTTTCTGCTTTCCATGGTTAGAACAGGCCCATGCAAACAGCAGAGGGCAGGATCTTCTAAAAGGGCTCTGAAAGAACGGAGAGAAACCTGGCAGAAGCAGATCAGCTGTTGGAGCTTCCCACCTTTATCACTTACCCCACTTTCCTTCCTTTCCCAGTTGTGTCAAATCACATGGCCATCTCTAATTGAGAAGAATTTGGAGTCAAGAATGCTATTAATTTTTCTCTGTAATCAATTACTAATACAAGATAAAATGAAAGGTCCTAGTTAGAATCCCAATTAACACTCTGTAGTTTTGTATTTGAAGGCTGATTTAGCTTTTTCACCTCTGCAAGCTAAATATCAACAAAATTGATTTAGTACTTCTGAAATGAATGAATGATCTATTATTGACACCAGTAATCTCATTAACAAGTTTAGAAACTGATTAAATGATAGTGCTGACTAATTTAGTAGTAACCATGCTCAAACACCATTTAAAGAGTTCTTGTGTTGCCTCTGACACCCAGTGTAGGTGAAGCACTGCTTAAGAAGCAGCAGGAGACCTTCTATGTTTTTCTAAAGGGAGCTGGAACTTCCTCTGCTGTTACCTGCTACTTGTAGGTTGCTTCTGGTCTATTGCTGCACCAGTGAAGCACAGGATGAAGATTTCAATTTAACTATGAACATAATGGGCTGAAAAGAAGTATCCAATCCCTGAATCAGGGTAGAATAAGCTAATGGGTTCACAAATGTCATGTCAAGCCCAGAGGAACAGCCTCTGGAAAACAAATGAAAACCTCAACCTGAGAAGACCGTAGAGGACAAAGACCACTTGCATGACCGTGATATGCATCTGAAGAGAAAGGTGAGACATGTTAATGAAGTACTGCTTTGGGAACTATCTGGCGTGGCTCATCTAAACTGGACTGCAGAAATACCCAAGACCTACTGCTGACAAGCCCCCTCTAGGGACCCCTCCATCCTCCTTTTTGTTGTGTCAGTTATCCTGGAGTGGAAGGCTCACACGCAATCAGACAAAGCAGAGTCTTCCTCACCTCAAGGTCTTCCAGCTGTCACTTGGACTACCCAACTGCCCACTTTCTACTAGACAATTATAATGGTGGTTCTGTCATGTCATGAAGGAGTGCAAAGACTTCATCCTGCTCCTTTACACGGACTCTGACCCAGTGTCCCCTTCCGTCATCTATTTCAACAGCCTACCTTCTAATACCCCAAATCATATCACAGGATCTCTCTATCTGGGAGGGGTGAGAGGAGTATAGCCCTTCAATTGTTATTTGGAAAATCTTAAGTTATACTGAAATACTAAATGAATGAAGAGATACAAGAGAAAGCTAGCTGTCAACTACTAGGAAAAAAAACCAAACCAAATCAAACTTGAAATGAAGTCAGTGACATTTAAAAAGAAAACCAGAGAATCTACTCAGCTTGGCTTTGCAGTCCAGCAGCTTGGAAATGACAGCTCATGAGATGTTCTGTAACACAAACAAATGTACCCTCTGGGCACAATATATATTATTGATCCTCAAAAAAAAAAAGAGAGGAGATTGCAAAACACAGATTATAAAAAAAGCTCTAAGAACACCTCAATTTCAACTTTTATTTCATGTTTTAAAATACAAGCAGTTGCAGATGTATACTTGGGAAAAGTGCTTCATATTTTCTGACACAGCACCTTCATAACCGCTGCAGTTCAACATGACATTGTAATTCACAGAGAATTCTCACAGGCTTCAGCGATGTGGACACTAATTGGAAAATTCAGTGAACAATGGAAACTATAAAGAAGTTACATTTCAACTTTCGAAATAGCATCCTCAAAAAAAAGACTTGTATAGAGCAATAGTACAATGTAAGCTCTTTGAAAAGCTTACTATCCCACAAGGAACCTCAGGGGAATTCATGGACAATGTTAAGCAGACATTAATGGCTTGAGCTCTGAAAAAAAAAAGAACTGAATACAATAGTCACCAATGCTCCTGGTGGCCTCTCAGTAATAAGTAAGAGTCAAAAGACAGCAAAAGGTTATAAAAACAATTTCAGAAATTATTATTGTTAGATTTGGTCCAAATTACGCAATGCTATGTCTAACTAAATTCATTTAACTGCAACTGCTCATAGTGTAGTGTGAGAATGTCTTAAAAAACAAAAGCAACTCTCCCCACAAACAAACACACACCTTTGGATAGTTCATTTCTAGCTTGGTACTGCCCTCAGAAAAGACACTTCTTAAATGTTGGGTGAAAAAATAAAAATTTTAATGAAGGCATGTAAGCTTCTGTTGTACTCAGTACTGCATTGTTGAACTCTTTGGACAACTCCACTCTATGTAACTGAGAAAATGTGTCTATTAAAAACCAAAATGTACATATTTTAAAGAAGTGTTAAAGTTTTCCATTATAATTCTTGTGTTAACTGGATATGCCCTGCCCCGTTAAAAATATCTGCCTGTAGAAATCTGTACCAAGGATCTAAGACCCATTCTCAAAGGCAATTTTTTTTTGAAGTGTAAGTCTTCCGTGAGAGTGGGGAATAGAGACTAAAAATAGTCTCCTGCTCACAATAGTATTCATGACTTTTCATTGTCTTTCCATTCACAATTTCAGAGGTACTCCGACTGGAGTTACATTTAAATTAAAAATTAAATGTACTTATCCCATAAAATGTAAATTTGTTATGATTGCTTAGTTACAGAATTGTTTATTTGAGAATCTTTTTAACAATATTGTTAAAATGGGCTATCAAGTTGCAAATGCTAAAGCTATGAATAATTATTGTCAAACTGCACAGTGAATTACCAGTTGTTACACATCTTACACCACAGAGATGCTGTGCAGTTTATATTTGGCTCTGGAAACACTGCTAGGATTGATTCTTACTGGAAAATTGATGAGATTTCAGACAGCAGAATAATAAACAAGGTAACAAACCAGACATTTTAAGTAACTGTATGGCTAAAGTCCCATTTTTCAAACACAAATATGTCTAAAATTATGTTCATATTTTTAAACCTAATTAGAAATCAGCTGACCTGAAAAGGTACCAAAACCATACTGCTCTAGTGGGAGCTGCTGTTTTCCAGTATCATCAAAATCCTGGCCTGCTCTGTTTAGGAGCTTACCATTAGGATTGGTAAAAATTGGCAAAATCTGAAAACCTGCCTACAGGTTCTTATTCAGCACCTCTTGCTTAGCTTCAATGCCTTTGTGGAACATTATAATGTTTAGGTTTTTTTGTTTTTCAAAGCTTCCTTCCTTTATAGATTCTTAGACTGAAGGCATTTCCTCCTTCAAGAAATTTTCTTCTTGTATTTTCTACACTGACAGCACACTGTCAGGCTCCAGAAATCAGCTGTGTTATTAAATGATTATTTATGTATGAGGTCATGGTAATTACCATTCTTAATGCCTTGCATACCTTAATACCTTCAGGCTGGTAATCTTTAACATGTCTTCTTCCAGCAAGTGTTAAGAAGCTTATGCTTGAGAATTTCAAACAACTTAGAGAACAAGACACAATCCTGTTGCATTTCCAGCCTCACTTTTAAGTGCCGTGCCTTTCAGCTTCAGTTCTCACATGCATTATCATTCTTTCATCATCCAATCTTTATAGTAAGTCCGCAGGGTTTCATCAATTCTCAGACAGTCTTTCCATACTGAGTAATACACTTGTTTAAATTTCAAAAAAGACCCTACCAACCTATCATTTCCATACTCCCGGCCCTATTTGCTTATTCGTCTCAGCAAGATCATCTAAAAAGCACAAGCATCGCCTTCTGAAGCCAGATACACTTTCCTGCAGCTTGTAAGAGCTGTAAGAGTACCCAGGAGGCATATTGAATAGATTAATGCTCTTTGAATACATATACAGAGTTCTACTCCCCTTTTTGAGCAGCAAGAGAATAGCTACTACTTCACTCATCTTTCTTCATTATATATACATTTGATTTGTCTACACTAACTTCTTGGCATTATATTAAGTAATGCTATTTCAAACACCTTCCATGCATAGGATTTCAACTCACATTTCTCTTGTTCTCTTTTCTTTAATTCCACATCTTTTCATTGGTCTCTTACTTTCCTAGAACAGTTCTTTTTAGCTTATTATAAATACCTACTGGTGCCAATGTATCTGATTCAGCCCAAAACCAAGCCCGCAACCTCCTGCAGATTTCCAGTTCATCCCAGTATCTTGCAATTCTAAACCAGGAATTTTCAGTATTCACTAACCCTTCTCAACCCTGAAAATCACACTGAGAGATGCAAGCAGGTCATTCACAGAAGCATTGCTCCAAGTCCAACACCCAAGAAAAAGACACCAAATTTCAAGGAACTTTTCTCACTCTGAAATGATATCAAGTCCTGAAGGCACCGAAGCATCAAAGTAAGCATATAAGGATCGGGAAGCTTTGTGTGTTCTTCCTGCCAATGTTAAAGACACAAATATAAACCCTTCAACACACTCTCTCCTCCCCAACACAGCTCTGTGACCAGTGCGACCACAGCTAAATTGAGAGCAGGCATCTTTAATGGGTTTGAGCTATGCAGGCAGCACTTTTACAACAGAGAGGCTGCAACCCTCAACTGCAACATCTGTTTTTGTAGTGATTGACTAGCCATGGCATCACGCTGTGTTTGCAGCGGGCTACAGCTGAGCCAGGCCCCTGGCACTTGCATTCTGCCAGGAAAATCCACAGTGCAATGCAAGCATTGGTGCCTGTGCAGGCACAGCTAGTGAAGAAACTCCTGCTGCTGGGATATAGAATCTGCATCACATAAATATATATATATATATATACACACACTGCATCTCCACCAGGAGGCTCTCCTGGCACAGCAAGTAGAGACAGAGACTTTCAGCCACCTGAACAGCAGTCCGTGACTTTCTTCTGCAATAAATTAGTGCCAGCTCTGTGCCCTCCCCATCACCCAGGAGGACAAGTCTACTCTGGATCTCATGTTGGCACAGGGGTCTACATCTGCCAAAGTGATACATGACAGAGTTGGTGGCTTTTGGGCCAGCTTCACAAGGCGTGGAGAAAAAGAGGTGGCATCTGATCTAGCCTGAAGCCTGTCAGTGGAGAGCTGACTGGTCAATATTTTCTTTAAGAAATTTTTACTAGCAGAGCAAGTTCATACTGGACCAGTAATTCACATGGTGAGAAAGTCAGTTTGGATCCAAGGAAATAGAAGCTCCATTGCTTGCCTCATTAGACTGCAGTTTCAGAGGTATCAAGAGTGTTTTGAGGAAACAAGTTTGCTCCTCACACACCTGCATGCTAATAAGGAGCATCTCCATCTGTTTTGCCAATTACCTGGCTTAGCATTAAGAATGTGACCATCAGCAGGAGACAGATGCATAAAGAGATACAGATTTTATTATCTATGTCCATGGAGCGCAGGAATGGTGTCACGTAGCTTGCAACAGAAGAAATAAACCCACTCACCACGGGTGATATAACAAAAGGGAAAACAAACTGAACCACAAACTCAATAACAGAAGGGAAAAGGAACCAAGCAGCCAACTCAACAACCAAGGGAGAAACCAACCATACCCCGAATACCACCATAGCCATGCACAGAGCACCCCTGCAAATGCCGGAGAGGTGTACCAGCAGAACGTGATACATTCCACAGAGGTACATGGCTAAACTGTGGCAGATACCAGAGGGATAGATGATTAAGACCATTACCCGTGTCCTTTCCAGTGTTCCTATCAACTCTGTTACCCTCCTCCCATGTGATGTTCTTGTTGTGTCCCGCTGTTGCTGGGGAGTCCCGGTTGCAGTGAGCAGTTGGGGGACCTTTCCAGTAATGAGGGAAACCCTGCATGGTGAGTCCACCCGCAGGTCGGCTTCTGAAGTTCACTGCAAGCAGGGTCAGCTTTTATACTGTTGGATAAACAATTCAGGTTGCAAAAATAACTTCAAAAGCGGGACATCTGCTATTTTTCCTCCTTATTGGGTTCCATCCAAGGTTGGCCAAGCCTGGGAAGAAACTCAAAGAGGATGAGGCACCTCTATCTGCTTTGGTCTGTTTCTCAGAATAGCTGTGTGTCTGTTCTCATGGCTAATCAGCTAATTTCCTAGCAAAGAAAAATCCTCTGCTGGTTTCAGCCATACTGTCTGGTTGTGAGATTCACCTATATGTCGACTTTAATTCAGGGCCTACTGCTCAGGCCCTAGCACTTCACTTGCTCCCCTGACATATGGATGGACCACAACCTTCACACTACTACTACACACTACCTAGGGGTATGCGTGGCCTGGTCTCCCCTCCTGGATGGCTCTCAGAAGGGGCCATCCCTCATATCAATGTCTGGTATGGCATGTGTCCCCACCACTCAATGTTTACTGGGTTACAGCCATCAGCAGAGCCAAGAGTTCTTGATGGCAAACACAGAGGCCAGCCCAGTCTTGCCCTTGACCATAATAGGAGGCATCTGACCAGCCTTGATCCTTTCACCTGCTTGTGAGATTCATCCATAAGTCAACTTTAATTCAGGGCCTATTGGTCAGGCCCTAGCACTTCACCGTAACAACTTAAGCTCTTTTTTTGCTTTTTTTCAACAGGAAATTTGAAATGAATCAGCTTCCTGTGCATCACAGCTGGCACAAAGAAAGAGGTAAGGAATATATGGATGAAAGGGCATGCCCCAGAATGGATGAACTTAAGCTGATGTGGGTCTGTACTCATATCCTTTCCCAGTAGCCCAGTCAGTTCAAAAAGTTCCCCCTAACCCCATGCATTCCTTCACCTTTCATTACGTTGTTGCAACTCTGTACTTCCTGTGCTCAGAGAAGGAAATTAGAGAGGACAGGCATTCTATCGATGTCCTAAACCAGCTCTGCCTGCAAAGAAAGCATTTTCCCTATGTAAATGTGTTTAAAAGGCTCTTAAAATACAAATAAATCATTTTGCTAATAAATACAAGACTTTGATAACTATACAATTCACTTCTAACTTCTAATCTAAACATGGAAAAACAACTATGAAAGATCTTCACTGCTCAAAATGTGTGGTTAGTAAGCATTATATTCAAAATATTTTCTTTACTGCCTTGATGACTAGTCATCCTATCAGCACTTCCTGTACCGTTCCGCCTCTGTTGTGCTGATTCAGCCATCATAATTTTACGCTGCCATCAGGTGCCTGATCACACAGGCCAACACTGAACTAAGCAACATCCCCTCAGAAGTCTTCTTTCAGACAGTCCTGCCATAGGTTTTGTAGGCCCAGCTCCTCTGCTGCCCACTGTGGTGCCAGCATCACCTGCTGGACACAGCAGACACAGATGGCTCCCTCAGCGGCTCTTCACACAGAAGGACACCACTGAAAGAGCTCAGCAAGATGCAACCAGCCTCAACAGAAGCCACACACAACAGGCAGTTCTTTCAACTGGTCAGCTCCTGGTTAATATAGCCCTGGCCTCACTCACCACCCCAACCACAACCACCTGGGTGAGGGCAGAGCCACAGAGCCACAGGTGGGCCAGGTTCTGCCTCTGGAACATGAAGCCAATAGGGAAAACAAAACATTCTGCTAGGTTGTGAGTCATTCACAGGTCAACTCTAACTTGGGGCCCACCACTTAGGCCCCAGCACTTCAGCCTCTCACACTCTCCCTCAGCAGAAAAATCGGCCTCATCCAACTATCTTTTCCAGCACTGCTGGCATTTTAATCTCACTTTGGATTTCTCTAGAAACCTGACTCTACTCCCATTAAATCTCAGTATTAAAACCTCATATTCTTCAGCACGATTAACCACAACCATAATCTGTTTATGTATGCAGTGACATAAAAAAAAGCATGGGGTGTGATCAAATATTTACAATTTTCAAATGAAAAGAAACTGACCCAAGAAAGTATTCATTTTTTGGTCAGCCTATCGCTATCATTTGTGTAGGGTCAGACAATAAGCCAGAAGAGTCTCTTCAGCTGTTCTGACAGAAAGTGGGAGCTTCCACTCCAGGATTGCTCTACCACCAAACCTATACTCATATATCCTGCCCTTTCAGGGCAACTGGTAGCTCACATGAAGTATGGTCTGAGCTCCTTCCAGTCTCTCCTTCCAGTCCAGTCTCATCACCACATTTTCACATTACAATTTATGATGACTACGTGTAACACTTTATGGAGATTACTGACAAGTTTTTCAAACATATTGCATGGAATTAGCTCATCAGCCACTTCACAGGCCTCCCCATGAAGAAATTAGGCTCAGTTTCCTCAAAGTCGGGCATATCCACCCTAACACACCTTCCAAATCAAATCAGTTTGCACCCCAGCACTTCAGATTGCAGGCAGAATTCATCTGTGTCTGCCTGCTCTTGACCACAGCATCCTCAGGCACACGTCCAGCATACTAGTGTGGAAACAGACTAGCAGCCTCAGCCCTCAAAGCACACCATTCTCTCTCTAACGTTTTCTTCCTGCAGAAGTGGCATTCCTGTGATGCATTTTGCCCTGCCCAAAATAGAGTATGTATTCCTATAAGGTCCAACGCCTTCTTCCCAAGGTAACAAGAATGTATTAGCTGACTGCTAAGAGTTTATCTCCTCAAGGCCTAAAGTACCAATGCAAACAAATCAGTCAATAGCTACAATTTGCTGTCAAAAAAGCTTAAGATGGCTCTGAGAGCTCTAGACAAGTCCTCCCTCCAAATTCAGGTTACCATCTTCTTGCTGGAGGTGACAGTGGGGTCATGTTGCAGAAGCAGTGATCCAAATAGGCTAGTTTGACAACTCACCCACAGGAGGGCTGCTACTCTTCGTCTTCCTCCTCCTTCCTCTGCCTCTCCCTATGCTCTCCAGCCACTGAATGCATGCTGCTTTAGTAAAAACACTCGTAATTTTCTTTGTGGTTAGTTAGATCTGTTCCCAGAGGCTGGTGGAAAGAAAAGTATGAAACCAAGAGGCAAGTGCAGAAGTAGGGCTTCCTCTTTGCAATCATCAACCTCCCAGAACTGCCACATCATGCAGTAGATCATGTTTACGCTCCTGAGCTGCTTTAGTGCCAAGTCCGGACAGAAGTTAAAACTATCAGAAAAAAATAACTCCAAAAAAACCCCCATCGCTCTCTGGGCACTGAGGCCGATTTTTCTGCTGCCGACAAGAAATGTAGCATCCAGCAGATGGGCAGAACAAGCAAATGGAGAAAATGTGGCAACATATTTTGAAATATCATGAGTAGATAAGTTGGAGCTCATCTCATCATGCTGTCATGACACTTGGAGCGTTCTTCCGTTCTTACTTCATGGAGAGCTGAACAAATTGCACAACTGAATCCATCAGCTGAAACCAAGCATGTCTATCAAACCTGCATAAAACCAACCAAGAAATCAGAACAACGTATTTCCATGGGGAGAGCACCAAATGCTTCAGCTGGACCCATTTCCCTATGTCAGCACTGTACTGTGCTGACCTCTCTGTGAACACAGGGCACTGGATGTGTAACCAAAGAGGGCTGATCTCATGTCTGTCAGCCCCAGCAGCCTGTGGTGCTCTGTTCTGAAAGGTTTCTGTCCCCATGGTGGATGTGTGTGCAGTTTACACCCTCTTTGTCTTATGGTAACCCAGAATTGGTGCCAAGTTTCTTTTAAAAAATTGGGCTGAAGACCACTTAAGCTGCAACCTCTTTGTAAAATTGTCCTGCCAAGCTGCTCCTGCACAGGGCAGGAATTCAGCTGTCCCAGTGTGATGCTGTAATTCCACATCTAGTTTAGAGTAGTGTATGCTGATGCTGTCGCCCTATACTCTATGCTTTTAGCTTTCCTTTCCTGGTTTGTACATCTCTCTTGTATGGCACAAGCACTTGTATGGTCACAAAGTGAGGCAGATGCGGTACTGAAACAAACTTTTTAAGTTTTGCTCCACCAAATGTGTTCTTTTTGACACACACCTGCACAAATGATTGTGTTGTCACTAGGTCTTTTCTGGAAGCAGTTCCTGTAACTACTCAGCAAATAGTCCTAGTCATGTATTAACCACCTGCATATTACTTGCAACCTGGGATTTAGTTTCTGTGTTATGTAGTTCATAACTGAGAATTTTTACTAGGTTGGTTCAGAAACTTATCTATGAATTTAAAAACAAGGAGTCTAGTTTAAGTTTGAAAGAAATGAAGCAAATTTTATGTGGCTTAGCAATCTTTTCTGAAGGTTTCCCCATTCCTCTCCAGCTCAAAAAAAGGAAAGATGCAAAGATCTCCCATTCAGAGTCATATTCAAAGTTATTTTAGACTAAGCAGTCACACTTTTAAATAGTCAGATGACAAACGTCTTTCAATGTTCAAAATGGCTAAATATTAATTAATTTTAACTAAAAGGGCATTATAGGTATTCATAATCCCTATAGGCATTTATAATCCACGTCATTATCATGTAACCCTACATAATATGTTATTTTTTAATTCTGTGACTATACTTTCATATTTATGCAAATGAGCTCTTCAATGTACTGCAGCTGTTTCCTCAACATAAAGTGTTTGCTTGTTGCAGGAAAACATACCTAATTACATTAGGTTGGCTGCCAAGAAATAATAGTCCTAGAAGTAAAACCTATTGATCAGACAAGTGGTCCATCACTCTGTACGTCACAGCACAAACACTGTTGCTAGAAGCTGTGGGATCATTCCTTTGTAAACTTTCCAGCTTTTCACAGGCTCAGGCCATGTTTCTTTCCCTCCATACAGCAGGATATCTTAGTGCTGTGAAATCAGCACCTTTCATTCCTTCTGATCATGGCAAATGCTTTAAAAAAGGCAAATCTTATGACTATCTCCCTTATAGATACATGTCTTTCAGGTGCACAGCACACATGCACACACACACTTTGCAGTATCATCTGGGTTTTCAGTGGAGGCAGTTACACAGCGGACAGTCTGAGTGTTCAATTTTGGATTCTGGAAATCACTACAGAAATCTAATGTTGAGGATAGAGAGGTTTCGGCCATCAAAAGTCTGGCTGCTCTTCTGGGCACAGAAGCTGTTCCATCTTCTCTGGATCCATCTGCGCAGTTAGCCTCCAAAAATTCCAGAGACCAGCTGGAAGCTTTACTGGATTATTTGAATATTCTCTAATGTCAACAGGTTAAAACAAAGCATGCCCAGATAATGACTTGCACTGACCACTGTGCTTCACCACAGCCGTTCTGGGGGGAGGTAACAAGCAAAACCCTAGTAGCTCTGAAATTGTGAGGTTGATGTTTTTGGCAAGGACAGCAGAGACTGTGAGTCAAAGACAAGGTAGAGGAGAGGATAACAACTCATTAACAACTACAACTGTAGGTGATCTGGAAAGCTTTAAGACATCCTTCTAGTGGTTCCACATCAACAGAGCTCTTTTCTCTCCCTCAAAATGTCCAGGAAAGCTTGTAAGGATGACTGGAATCAAAGAGAGGAAACCGATTACTGCTACCACCAACCATGCCTTTTATGTACATAGGTTTTAGACCGACTCACACTGCAGCCTCTAACTTAATCTTTTATACACATGAAATGTTTTATCTGCTGTGCCATTTTATGATCTCTGAATTAAGGAAAATAAAATGTTCACTGCATCAAACAATTCTCAGCTGTAAACTATTTGCCTTCACTTGCAATACTGTAAGCTCTCTAAGCTCCTGCTGGTTTCTGCTTTGGTGTGACCATGATGGCTGAGAGTGTAAACCCCTTTACCCAGTATCCCCAAACCCTCGTCAAAATGTAACAAAACACTTTGAAGAGTCAATACATGAAGAGATATAAGTTTCTCTAGCTAATTATGGAACACCTAACTGCCACTGTGAGATTTAAACTTCAACAATTATTTTAGAAAAATGCTTGATATCTTTATTATCCTGTCAATTTTCAAAAGAAAAGAAAACCACATAGTATGTATTTTTTAAAACACTAGCTCTTGACTCTGTGGCTATTCATGGCAAAGTTCTAGCAGCTGCAGTGATCTGCTATCATGCTAAATTTATCTTGCTAGAGGTTGCAATTACTTTTATCAGATGAAAGAAAAAGCTTTGTCAACAACAGCATATATTTAGTAAAAACACAACCTATATGTAAGCCCCTTTGCAGATCCCATCTCTCAATTTCTTTTCAAATGGAAGCTCACAAACGAAGAGCAGTGAAGAGCAACACTTTGTCACAGCAAAGTGTGTTTTTTCCTCTGTTTTGTATTACATCTCAAAACTTGTCCTCCCTGCCTCTCCAAAAATGAAGATTCCTCCTCTTTTTCTCACAGTCTTGGACTTCCCCTTTCATCATAACCCACAAAACTCTCATACTGAATCATCAGTCCAGTCACGGGAAATTGGATGTACCTCACACTGGAGAGCAGCTGAGATACAGGGAAATGAAGCACGTTTGCACCAGCTGAGCATTACCAGCACTCTTAGCCCCTGCCAGCTTGGAAATGAAGGACTGAACTTGAATTAGTGATTCACTTTAGTACAGCTGAGCCACCAGCTCTGCTCCCAGTATTTTCTCTATGGCCTCTGTTGACAAAGCTTTGCCACCCACTCCTGAGAATGAGCTGCTGGTGTCTGGCTTGAACGTGGACAGCAGTGTGTAACCCATGGAACAAAGGCAGCCAGCTCAGATCCGCCTGGTAGTCTGTGCTGCCTGACAGTGGAGGGGTAGCTTTAGCAATTGACAAGTCAAAACGTGCAAAACTCTGCTGAGATACTTGCACAGTGAGATGAAACACATCAAGTGGAGTCTTGTTACTGTTGAAGTCATGATCTGGTCCAAAAGGGTGCCCTGACCTGCAGTCTGCCCTGTTTCAGAGCAGGCAGGTGCAAAGCTGTGGCAATGTGTGTGCTGCCAGTGGTGCTGGGCAAAGCCTTCATGTCACATTGTGAGAACACACTCATCTTTAATTAAATTCAGTTGTCTGCTTCTAGAAGTAGCATCCCAGTAATTGCCTTTTTTTGCTGAAAACAAGTAAGAAATCACAAGAAAGTATGGTATGGAGTACTAAAGAAAAAGGTAACTGAACAGGTACTATTTTCTTCTTTTAAAGAGAAGATAATACACAAGTTTAAAACAAACACCAAGTGTGTGAAACAAATTATGATATGGAGCAGAGGACCAACCGAACCGATGCTAAGGATTTCACAATCCCAGAGAGGCATCCCACAGTGCACTGTAAATGAACTCCCACTCAACCATTGTAGAGGAGACAACAAAACACTCATTTACAACACTGCATAACATCTGCAGGTAAAACCAGTCTCTGGAGGACTCTCTGAACCCAGAGCAGAGGATTTATAGAAGCTCTTACAACAGAGAGAGAGTGCTACTGGTTGAAGTAACCCAGTGCAGGTGAGGCCTAAGGCAATGGCAATAACATAGGAAATGGTGATACAATGGTAATACAAACCAGTCCATGAGAAATCAGTCATTATTAGTGATTAGTGCCTATTTCAGGGTAAACAGACTGAGAAGAAATTGATAATATTTTCTAACTATGACAAATCATGACTACAGTAATTACTGCCATCTGAGTAAAGCTGTAGATCTACTGATTTCCCAATTAAACAACAATACGTTCCTTTGTTAGAGCCTGGACTGGACATGCCCCACAGGGTTTAGCAAAAACTGCATCACTACTTGACATGGGTGATACATTTTCTTTAGAGTAATCAAAATAAAAACACAGTTACTGTGTGCTGAGAACTGATTTCTCACATGTGTGCAATGGAAAACAATAAGCTTTCAGCTGCTTCTAGAATCAAGGCTAAAACACAGACAAGCACAGAACCTGTTCCTGAAACAAAAGCTCAAACAGGGCAAAAGAATTAGAGCAAAGGGAAGTATGTTGTAATCATCAGCTTTACCCCAAAGACCCTCTTGTTTTCTCTCTAGGCCTATTCCAGCTCCTAATGATGGAATTTCCACTTCACTTGGGCCTTGTGTCAATACTTTTCACTTTTACTGCATGACCCAGATTTGAGATACCATGGTCTTAAATCTATTCCAAAGAGAAGTTAAGCAAATGACAAATTATTTCCTCATGTGTATTCTGTTCCCAAATCAGACCCAAAACAGCTTATCAATATGCACTGTTACTGTGTTCGAAAGCTTTTCTACTTTTGACTTCAGATATCTTTTGCTACTAATAGAATAGTCCCTTCAAAAAATAAAGACACTTATTTAACTAGAAGGGAGAGATCACTAATAGAAAAAGAAGTTCTAATCCTACACATATCCACATTACTAAGAAAGAGGAAGTAAGAGCCCAAATATATCAATTTTACTTTGGAGGGCTTACTAAAAACCATACACTAAAGAAGCTTATTTTCTTGGAGATGATTTTTTGGTACAGCAATATCTGACATCAATATAAGGCCAATGAAATATCCTCAGTGAAGTGCCCAGAGTACTGCACTAATTACACATTTGGCAGGACGTAAACTCCTCTGCATTTGTGAGTAGCCTGTTGTCAGTATGCAAAACATAAGGAGCACAGATCAACAAGCAAGCTCAAATGCCATATGAAAAAAAAAAAGTAAGAAAGGAGACTGTATGTGTATAGCATCAGTGGCCGAGTCATCTGATCCCTCTGCATGTGGTAGAATAAAATCTGCAGAAGCCAAATCCTTTCCCTAAACTCTCATCCTTCTTGAAGCCATGAATACTAACCAATGTTAATGTAAATGTTGTCAGGCACCCAAGCATTATTTAAAAAAAAGAAACATTTCTCTAAGAAGTACCTTCCCTAGGTCTCCCGGCAGTTTGCACTGTCTGTCTACTGCTGGATTCTACACTTCTTGGGCCAGGAAGTATCATTTTTACTGCCTCTTACAGCGCTAAGCACATTATCAAAGCTTAGCATCCATAACTAGGAAAAGCAAAGACAAATCCTGCAAGTTTACTTTGATGTGGGTTGCAGATCCCAGTCCTGTTCTGACATCAGAAAACTGGACTCATGAAGGATTTGTGAAGGCTGTTAGAAAAAACTCTAAAGATATTTAGGGCTCACCTACAGAAGGAAAGTTAACATGTTTTATTCCATTTTATTTAACTTCATGTAACCTCTCCAGGGACACATAATTATAGTGGCTTTAATTTGGTTAGGGTAAGGCCTCTTTACATAAGGAAGTTAGTCTACAGTAAGCTGGGCTACAAATCTCGGATCTCTGGCTGCTCTGCACTCACCCTCCACACAGTGATGGTAGCTGAGTCCACTCATATATGTGTACATACAAATCATGCCCACACAAGGAGTTTGCATGAGGAGGAGTAAACAGCATATCATCGATTCACACTCCGTTGAATGGCATTCTGAAGTGTCAGATGACAGTGATCCAAGTCAGATCTTCAGGGTATGCTTATCATTGTCATCAAACTTTAATCCAGGCATTCTCTGTTGCTTCTGCACCCTCAGTTACTTCAGATAGCTTTTCCTCTGTGTAGCGTGAGGAACATAGAGGCTGACACAGGCTTTCTAATCTCTCGTTTCTACGGGGTGACAATACTGTACCATCTAAGAGCAGAATTAAAATGCCACCATGCTTGGTGCATATACAATGCCATAATGAGAAAGTCTATCTCATCTCCTACTGTTGAATATTTATACTGAAGTAGTGACCAGATTCCCCGATGAAGTTTGGGGTTCCATTATGTTTGTAATTCTTTGTGCATGTCTGTAACAAGTCAGTCACAGGCCTAGAATATTTATCTCATCTGCAGATGACAAAGTCCCAGGGAACACCTGCCTCTCATGATTCAAACCCCACATGATGGCACACTTCAGCAAGACTGGGTACTTCTCTTATAAACAGGTTTTAAGAGAAGCTAGGATTTTCATTTCCACTTTAACTCTAATACCTAAATCACACACCTGTATCCATTTTCAGTGCAGCTGAGAATGCTTGTACTCTTGTAAAAGCTAGGAATTAAGACATCAAACCATCATCTGGAAGATATTGGACAAATGTATAGCTGATGATACAGACTCTGGCACTGATCATCAGATCAGGACTTAATTATTACCTTCCTGAACAGGACATGATGAACTAGGTCTACCCAGATTTTGTCAGGATTGTTTTAAAACAGGAACCATAAAAGCACACAGTATCAAATGCAGGCTTAGATACTTCATCCCTTTGGTGAGAGGAAACACAAATGATCTTTTCCTTTGGAGCTATGTTCACAGTAGTCCTATCAAAAAGCAGAGAGACCAAACACTCTTATCACGTTATAGTACATATTCAACCGTTCTATCAGAAGCAGAATGATTGGATGTACTCTGCCAATTCAATTCTCAAGCAATACTCTCCTTTCTTGCTATTAAGTATCTATAATAACTGGAATTGGAAACCTCTGTCTTCTACCACAGCATTTCCCACTGATGTAATCATTCTATTCATATTTCTTGCTGACTTGATTTTTCTCCCCTTTCACTTTTAAATCCCTCATTGACTTGAATTAATCTTGCAGAGGGTTTGTATGGCTGGCAACTCACTGAGTTTTGAAAGCAAGCTCTGCTAGCTCATGAAAGGCCTTCTCACACATCAATTTTCAGAAAAAGGTTAAATGCCTAGTGACAGAGGTAGCCAAGTGTCATTGAAAAGGACCACAGCCCATCACATACACAAGAAGAGAATGAAAGTGATGGTTAAAGCAAATCTGTACCTGGGAAGTTGTTTCAATCCAAGTTAAAACTCATTTGGGGGAAACCGTACAATTTCGCATAGGGAAAGTAATGACAGAATTGCTACTAAAATAAAGAGCCAGACAGTTTCATGTGCACAATACTTAGGTCCTGCGATAAGCTCTTACTTAATGCTGTGCCATAGGCAAAGTACAATTCTGCACTGTATCCATCAAAATCTGTAACTAGCTACAGTTTTCATGCTTCAAATAACAACGTGAAGCCATTTAACAGGATTTGATCCTGGGTTTATACTTTTTTCCCTGTCTTAACACTGCAGAATATTTACACAACAGCTACCAACAAGGAGTCTTCAGTATGATATAGACTCATGCTGTGCACCTAATACAATACAACCTCACTGAATAAAAATGTGTTTCAGTCATGAGGCTGTGAACAGAGGGCATTTCAGGCTGCTACCGTTTCTTGTGAAATACACATTTATCTTCTCAGCTTAATTGCCCCTTCTTAGCTGCACTAAAGTGAGGAGAGAAGGAGGCTGCAATTGCATGACATATACTGAACCTTGGTTATATAATGATTAAGCACACTAGGAATATAAATTCAAAAATATTTTGTTATAATTAGATAGAAATTCATATGTAGTAGGAAGGAACCATTTCTCTGCAGTGAAAAGTGTGGAAACAAACATTCACTGGTGCTCAGAAAAATTTGAAATAGCTCTTTACTTTTTTCCTCAGTGTTAACAGTCATGCTGTGGAGTAAATACTTACTCCAAGTACAGTGGTTGTACTTACTGTTTCTACTACTATTTTATAGATAAGAAAATTCACTTAAACTAGGATCAAGAAACAGAATTATATTACAGTACTGAACAACATAATACAGTTGTAATAGGGATTCCTACTAATGTTTGCATTTCATGTAGTTTTATGGTTTTGGACAGTGGTTCACAAAGTGAACCAAGTGGTCCTTGGATCACTGTTGGACAGCTAAGTCATATCAAGGGATCTATAGAGCTACTGAACATACTCAATTCTTTCACTACAGAACTTGATAAAGTGACTGTATCCCTGATAAATTTAGAGGCCTAATATTGATCCATAAGTACAAGCTCAACAATCAACTCCTCCTCTCAGTTACAGGGGAATATTAACAGAAAGCAGCATTCCCCACGTAAAGAGCGGGACTTCAGGTTTCAGCTGAAAATAGAAAAGTTATAAATGGCCACAAGCTAAACTTTCAGTTAGGGGCAGATACTCTTATTTAATGACATGAAAACTTCTTATCCCTTCCTGCGACTAAACCCTGTAGCTGCACGGTTGATACTACTACAGCAGTATTTTCTATCTGAAGAGGCAAAAGCCAGCACATGCAGAGTAGTCATTTGGCAAGGAAAATGGTGCAAGTCTAAATGCACAGAAGGCATCACTTCACAGCAGAAATGGTATTTACAGGTTTTTATCCCATGTTTTTTGCTAAAATTTTCTCTTCTTTGTACCGTGTTTCTGTTTGTTGTTTTTTTAAATAAAATACTAAGAGCTTTGTGAATTTCCAGCATGAACCATATTGTGTGACTATTGTGCTAAGACAGAAACAAATGAAAACACATTTTTCCTTAGGTGCTTAGACATACGGGAAACGGTAAATGAGGAAATCGTTTTGGCTAGAGTGACTTTTGCATTTAACAAATGTGCATGTAAAAATATTTATGAAGATAAATTTCATATGACAATAAAAGGTACAGAATCTTTCTGCCTATTTTGACAATTCTCCTCATTACAATACCAGAGCTGTTGATAGCAGTCTTATCAAACTAGGTATTACAGCAACTAAGTACATTATGTCTCATTCTCCTTCTTTACACTAGTACTTTGACTTTTGAAAATTGGTGTAGATTCTTGAAGTGATTGTATAACTGTCTGTAAGTTTATGCCCAGTATTTACCGAAAATATTTTCATGTTTACAAGAAATTATTTTAATCTTTAATTGCAGTAGCAAAACTGTTATCTTATTATTATTCTTACTCACCATGAAACCGCAAATCTTGTGTGGGAAAATTATCCCTCTCGCTGCTAGATAAAAAACTGAACATGAAGCTGCTGAAATAATCATGCAACATGGGCATTTTAAAATGAAGTAACACTGTGATTACCAGGTTCAGAGGAGGAGCATTAACCAGTACTTACTGGTTTTAAAAGTATTTGGTTATTTAACTCATGCAATTTCTTTTACAAAACTATCTCTTTGTTTTAAACATCCTTGAGAGCTTCATGCCATTAGCTGTGAATTTGAGAAAATGAAATGGTGTTTGCCATCAACACGTGCATTAAAACCATATCAGGCTTTCCTTTAAGAAGTTTATGTCAGTCAGTATGAGTTCTGTATGTCACCCACTGTTTTCCATATGGTACCAAATTAAAACAGCTCATAAAGATAACAAGGTATGTACACACTGTTTTCAAGGACTTAGTAAAGAACTGTTATCTGCATATTGTCACCGTGTCTTCACAAACCTGGGGTTAAGGGAGTAAGGGGAACAAGAAGCAGAACACAACAGAAATAAGAAGAGGAGGAAAAATGCATATTAAGGAAAGATTCTACACAGTATAAGCTCTTAGACACCAATACAGTAACTTCCAACTCACTGGCAAACTATCCCTCAGAAGTATCCATGGGTACTCCTGAAGAAGGCTGGGAATTTATTCTCTTAATAACTGCCACTGTTTGTCAGGTGGCTTGCTACCATTCTTACTTTTGGGGAGATGGCCTTCAAAAAGATGATAACCTTTCTTTGGAGGTCCATCCAAAATCTAAATAAGCATTCTCCATGTCCAAGTGTTGCTCACCTGGAGCTTGAAGAAGCCAACCCCTTTCTATGAGTCTCAGCACACCACAGGCCTTTTGAAAATGCTCCCCACCAGGAGGTCTCTGCGTGGCCACATGTTCCTTAAGTTTTATAGCAATGCAAACACTTCTGATTGTCTAACGCGACAGTTCCAGTTTCTGGTATAGCCATATTTGACTCTCCTGGCTGCCATGTTAAGCTTTGCACTTGAGACAAATCAAAACCACTAAGGTCAGGATCTTCAATCACTCTGTTGACCAGTGGAAAAGACTAGCTGAATGAGCACAGTGGTAGGACCTAGTCCTGTGAGAAGAGGGAGTGAAGAGTAATTTCTGGTCAAGAGGATTTGCCACATTGCATGCCTGTGATTAGTTTCCATTTAACCTGATGAAATCTCAACAGAAGTGACAGGTAGAAAAAGCTGGAGCTGGAAACTGAGCCTCAAAAAGAGGGGATGAACCATCTTTTGAACAGTAATTTAATTTATTTAGTCCATACTCGATGTCACACCCAGTCAACACAGATTAAAAAGAATTAGAGATAATAAACTTATACTAAGTCTTCAAGTGTTATAATTCTTAATCAGTTAGGCCTGTATGAAAAGGGCCTGTACCAAGCCTGAGACCATGAAGATCTCAGGCCTTTCAGATTTTTAGCCATAATCACTATTTAATGCAACAGACACATCAGGTAAAAATCAAATAGTTTAGTCCACGTAAAAGTAGTACAGAAATATCTACTCAAGGACACAGTTTAAGTATTATATTTGACTTAGTACAGCCAAACTGTATCTTATTTGCAATTCCAAATCATCAAAATCACTTAGGAGCAGTTTGGTACAATGTTCTGAGTCCATACAAGAGTTCTGATCACTGCAGTGAAGATACAAGAAAGAAATACTTGCTGTTGTAATCATCACCTCTGGAGGACATGCCTTTCTAAAATGTACAGATCACATTATGGGAATTTTGCTTGCCACTGGTGTTTCAAAGTTAAAACTGAGCTACTAGAACACTGAAAAAAGTCAGAAAAGAACCTTGGCTATTTTTCAGTTTTAGATCCCCATAAGCATTCAGAAGTAATTCACTTTCATATGTTAAATTGGAAAGCAGAAGATTTGAAGTTTCAAAGGCCTATTTATCTTCCTCCTAATCTAGCATGCTTGTTCCTTTTGCAGTGAAACTTTTACTGTTAGCTGCTCCTGTCTATTATCACATCATCCAACTTCTCTCCAGTGTTTCTGACCTTCGCTTGCACTTGCTTGTTCTCTCATTCCAAGCTCCTCCAGGGGATGCCAGCTTTGAACTGAAACACATAGCTATGTTTTTGCAAACTCTTTTTTAAAAATCCACATCTACTGTGACACACACAAGCTACAAGGTGACTAACAACAGATCTACCAAAGCGAATCTGGGAAGTATCTGATAGTAAAAATAGCAATAGCAGAATTTATTCTTATTTTCTACTCTTCATTGATTAGTTTCTTAGGGCATATCTGCACTGTACAATACTTCGGGACATGGAGATACCTAAGCTACTAGTGAATGAGCCATCTCTGTGGGATGAAGCTAATTAGCCTAAGTA
This sequence comes from Eurystomus gularis, assembly GCA_013400335.1. Taxonomy (NCBI): domain Eukaryota; kingdom Metazoa; phylum Chordata; class Aves; order Coraciiformes; family Coraciidae; genus Eurystomus; species Eurystomus gularis. The sequence goes on from VZZY01004315.1 coordinate 346,061, forward strand.
CTGTGCCATGTTAGTGGTGTTACATGGTTTTACAGAAGGAAGTTAGTATGTCTTCACAATATTGCACTCAGTCCTATCACTGCACCAGCTTGCTCGCCTGATGATTTCTGGATCCATCAGAGTGTAGAATTCCATGAGTAACTGTGCAAGTGCAACTCCATTAAAGTTAGCAACACTGACTATGATGACTTAATTGTAGATAGGATTTTTCTTAAGGTCTTAGGTATGTGCAAACAAACACCTTTTTACTTTTTCTGGTAAAAACCCCACCAGTTTTGAACTTCTGTCTATTAAATACATATACACATTAAAAAAAAAAGGTTTGTGTGGGAAGAAGAAACATATTCAATGCTGAAGGAAATCACGGGGATTGGTCACCCTGAAGTGGGTGACTTCAGGTATGTGCATATAAAACTGTCATTTGGAAGACAGATGAAGGTATTTCTTGACATTTCTTGAAACAACTTTTACAATGCAGAAATTATTCTCTTTTTATGCTCTTTCAATATCACAGAAGTTGGGATAACTATAAATTTAATTTCTATCTACATTAAAAAATAGCAAAAAAAATCTCTATACGTTGCAAGATTATATTACTCTGTGAAAATTTTGCTATACCCTAATAACAGAACTCCACATTATCACTTTGTACAAATATAACCGACAGAGCCAAGGAAGTTCTTCAAGGAGCACAGGCCTCAGCCAGTTAAGTCTTGCTGACTGCAGTCTAAAGTTAAGATGATAATTCTCAAAAAAGGCAAGAAGTTAGCAAAACAAAGAAGAATATAAAGCAAAATAAAGAAATACACTTAGAAGATGAAGCCAGCCATTAAAAGTTTCCAAAAGGCAAAAGTATGTGAATTAGTTTAGGCCCAGCTTAGAGAATGCTAAAGCACATGATAATTGACTTATGAGAAGCACTTATAATCCAGAAAGCCAACAAGTGGACTAGACTAAACCAGTATGGCTGACCAGTAAGATCTGTATAAAAGTTATCCAACAACAGGAGTTCTTCAAAGTATAAAAATCTCCATCATAATCAAGTCAGCCATACAGGACTGACTACAGATACATGAAGTGGGAGCTCAGAAATCTAAGAATCTAAAGTTAAAATGGCAGGATTTATAACTTAACAGATTTTGAAAATAAATCTTTCCTTCTTTCAAAGAAATAAATGAAAACATGCTGAACTAAGTGCAGCTGAGAAAGATACAGTAATTACGTGTAATAAGGGATTTGAGATGTGTTCATATATCAGATATAGTTGTTGGGACACTTTATCACATGACTACACTCTCCCTCTCACAGCACAACCTCTGACTTCACACATAGCCTCACATCTTAGTTTAAGCCAAGAGTGAATCTAGGCACTGAAAGCAAGGCAAGGAGGCTGATCTGACATAGGCTGTGTTCCCTCAGCACTGCCAGGGAGGCCAGCAGCCTGCAGAGTACGGAGCAGCCAGGATATGGCCGAATGTCCCTTCATTCAGTAAGGGCACCCTGCTAGGTAGTAAGGATTGCTCTTATTGATAAACTGCTATTGGCCATGTCACACAAAGATAACTGGACCCATTATCTGGACGTAATAATCACCAGTTGGAAAGATTTCTATTTCCACCCTGGGGTACGCCAGTGTAGCGCAGCTGGGGGTCTTTTCCAGCCATTCAGGCAGAACAGAAAACCTGCCAAGCTCAGCTACTCCATTTGCTCTCAGCTAATCCACTGAACTCTGAAACGGCACTTCCCATCTAGTGAGGCAGAACGGAGACCACATTGTGCACTTCAAGGCACTACCTAGCTCCATGGGAAGCTGCTGGTGCATGTGACCAGGCACAGCACCAACCAGCCACTTGAGGAATAATGATCCAGGTGCAACCAACTTCCAGCTCTGTCCCCAGGGTCAGTATCATGGGTCCTTTGTATGGACAGCTCTGCGGTATCACTGTTTGGTTTTGAAAACGTAAACCTCCTAAAGTAATGGCTTTATTTGGAACGCAGTGTAGCGAAAATCAGAAAAGGAATTTGATTAACTGCATGTTTTGGATTTTTTCAGGCTAGCCAGTTCCAGAAACTACATTTTTATGATGTGCTCATCCTTGACACTTTGGCTTCTCTTCTTCCCAGGTGGGTTGCTTAACGACCAATTTTCAGCATGCTCCAAAGTGACTCAGGCATCATTTCTGCACTAGTCTGATCACCCTGTCACAAGTTCTCACTCACACAGATCTCTACACCCATCTTCCATCTCAGACTGGGGGCTGTATGTTATTGGTTGAACAGCAAGAAAGCATTAACAGTAATTACAGAAATGTTTTTCCTCTCCTCTAATTACAGTGGTGACGTCAGCATTCTACTAACCTTTAAATTACTGGTATTTTTCCAGAAGAGAACTGTAATGAATAGCAGTTAACAAAAAAGCTCCATGATTTCAATGCAGAGAAAATGAGCAAGAAACAAAGCAGAGGGAGCATATCTGGTGCCAGTATAAATGCCTCTGACCAGTGCTCTGCTGGACATCACTGCCTCTTACAGGGCAGATCCTCAGCTTGTATATATTGGAATAGCTGCACTGATTCATGTAGCCTGGTAGCTATAAAGCACAGTTTTAATTTTTGGTCTTTGGATTTTGAGAAAAAACACCCGGAACTCAAAATGCTAAATGTGTTGTGGGAGGTACCTTGCAGCTGGAAATAGTGAGAAGCTACTATCTTGCATGTGCTCCTGGGCAGACAGAAATAAGCATTGCTCTCGATCACCTTAATAACAATATGCAATGAAACACTGACAAACATGAGAGAGAAATGTTTTTCTTTCTTTTGTGATAATTTCAACTGTTATAAAGTTGGTATTTCTTTTTATTTCATTGATGAGATTCCTTAATTTTTCTGCAACTGACCTCAGAATGGAAATACCTTTTTTTTCAGAGAAGCCAAGGAAAGAAAAGGTTGGCAGAAAAAGCAACACTTTATGGAACATGTCAAATGAAGGAGCTGATATATTTTGTATTCTGAAAATGATGTTTAACAATTTAGGGATGCTTAGTCAGAGGAAATGGGTTTTTTTTCCCTCTAGGCTTTCCAAGCACTTCATTCCTTTAAAGGAAGTCTGTGGAAATACTCCCATGAGAATATGAATATTCAGGAAAAATAGGGAACTATTTATGCTGATACATATTTTTGTTGTTGTTTCTGGCAGAGGTGCCTCTTCCCCAAATATACCTAAGCAGCCAGATACACAATGGCAAGCACTTCTACAGTGATGTAACAATAATTTCTGTTTACAGTATGCAGAGGCTTGGCATAGTAAGGACACAGGAGAAGCAGTAATGGAATAAAACAACCTTGTCGCCTCACACACAACTAGAAAGAACCTGATGCGGATGATTCTTCATGGAAACAAAATTGTTCCCTTCTTCCAATGACAAGAATGGCTTTCATAGATGCAGTTCTTAATTCAGTCTAGAGTTCTGCTGTGTGTCCTTTGTCAATGTGTTTAGGACTATCACTTTAGGTTAAGCTTTCTCTGGTTTTTGCCTTGATTTCTGGCTGATTTATGTGTGTGTATTGTGAACCTCACTCAATCTACTCCTGCAGAATGAGATCTGGGTAAAATGTTCCCACTCAAAGAATCTTTTAAAATTAAAAGTCAATCCCAATTGCCTTTTTTCAGTGTCTTTCCAAAGAACTGTTATAGTTTATGCAAATATTTTTTTAAAATTGGAGGAGGTGAAGTGAGTGCTATGACAAAAGAGGCTCAGCTGAGACTCACATCCTTGACCTGAACCAGGCAGAGAAAGGTCTTAAGCCAGCTTTCTTCTCTTGCTGTGTGACAGAGCCACCATGCCATGGATAATACTGGACTGATTTTCTCTCTCTGTGTGTTTGAAATTTCAAGCAGGATTTCAGGGAAACCTTTTGTGACCGAGAACAACTCAAACTGCCCTTCTCAAAGGAGAAGTTTCAGCATTTTCTCAAAACAGTTTTGTCAACTGAAGAAAATATCACAACCAGTGGACTTGTACCATTCTCTAAAATAGCCAAGAGGCTTCAGGACTATGAGATTCATTTTCAAAAATTTATACTCATAGAAGCCTTATTCCCACTTCATTTCCTTGAGGGTGGGAACAGTCAGCATGGATTTACCACAGGTCAGATGAAGATTATAGAAAGCCAAAGGCAGAGTAGAGCGTGTAACAGCAGCACAACCCCAGTGGCATGAGGAACGCAGCGCTTTCTGAGCCTTGGCAGAGGTGACTGCCTCCAGTACAGGCGCTCTTAAATCAGCGCACACACGTTTATTGAAAATGCATCTATGAAGAATTCAGTTCTAATGAAGCCAGTAAAAGGAACTGAAATTGCTTAGTATATACCTTTAGAAAATCTTACTCATCTTAGTATATTGGTACTGCTAGAAATAATAGCCTGTTCAAAATTCCCCTATGGTTTCTATTACAGGAGGTTTAGAATGCAGGCACAAAAATCTTACTCTGGGCTGAAACTTCATTATTTAATGCCTTAGCTTATTTCATGCAGCTTTTCTGCACAATCAAGCTCACGTCCCACCCCTAAACAGTAACAGAAGCTGCTACATGGGGTTTCTTAACCATTATAATGTGCTGCTAAGGGGTCAGCAAGCTTTGCTTGTCGTCTGGTGTAAAGTTTGCAAGACTGTATTTTTAAAAGAAACACCTAAGTCTGTCCAAGAGCAGATGGGGTAACAGCTCAGGAAGTAGCTCTTCTAACTAAAACTTTAAACACAATCAGAGAATGCCCCTAGCAATTTACTGACTTCTTACTTGCTGCTCACCAGTATAAGGAATTTGCATCTTCCTATCACCTTGAATAAGGATCCTGTTGGCACACAGGTTTTTGAGAGGGAATGGTCATATACTGGAGGCAGAACAAAGCATAGCACATCCATTGAGACTGAGAACAGAGGAGCAAGAACAGACCAACAGCTGGGAACAGCCAGCCACCTAGGTGGCCTAAGAGATACCAAGGACCATATTAAAAAAACTGTTCATGGACAGGTTGAAGAAATGAGCCAGAAAGGGAATAGAAGCAGAACCATGTCTGGATGAGACTTTTACCATGGTAAAAGAAGTGATGGCACTGGGATTCTTTCCAGATTGGTCATTACCTTTCATTCTGACTCAAGCTATGACTCAGCAAACACTAACAGCAGATCTGTACAGTATCAAATCAATTTGCCATATAAATCTGATCCATATCAGCCGTGGATGCAAACTACACTTCTGTTGAGTTATCCAGACCAAAGATCATGTTGATGATGGTTTTCCACTACAACATGAAGACAGACAGCATGTTAACTAGCAAATGCAGTTCATGCAAGGTGGTGGTTTACAGCTGGAACACAACACTTTTTTCTGATGTGGCATTAGGACTTCAAAATGCTCATTTACTGCACCATAAAGTCATCATCCTGAAATAAAGGTGTGTTACATACCATCATAACAACTCTATTACATATTTCCTTTCCCTTAAGGCATTACAGGCTTTCTACCCTCTTATTTGAATAACAATTTCTTTTAATATTTTTGATAACTTGCTGAATTCTATGTGTCCATTTCTTGAACTCTCTTCTAACTTTTGAAAATTCAAAAGAAACCGAATTAAGATCTGCATTTAAAAAATTTTCTCTAGAACACTGCTAAAGCACCACCTTCTACTGTTTTGCAATAAAATTGGATGAAACTGCTAAAGGTGACTTAATGAATCACTTATCACATTACTGGTGCAAAACCACAAGGATAGTGACTTTAAAAATAAAAGTGAGTTACTGAAAAATAAGGAATAGTAGGGAAAGGTTATGATGGGACTCTGCACCAGCCGGTGGTTTTAAATAGGTCTATTTAGACTTTCTTATTACAGCTAGCCTGAATGGGCTATGGCGCTCTGGGATAGGGCAGGCTCCTGCAGCTGAACTGGAATCAGGCAATGACAGAGTACTCTGTGGAAAAAGATAATGCTCAACATTGACTGGAGTAGGGAGAGAAATAGGGTGGTAGGAAAGATATAGACTAGAACAGGTGCCTATGGACTGGAAGCTACATAAGCATCCTTAGTTTGTCATTTCATATCTTGGGAATGCATGATTTTGCTCTGCTGAAGTTGTTTTTATGTAGCTCTGTGGGGGGATGCAGGGATGTCGCCTGTGAAACAGCAGTCTCCATTGATTAGAGTGGAACTGGTGGGAAAGATCTCTGGTTTCTATACCCAGCCTTGCCACTGACAATACCACTCACTATGGAAGTCACTTTCCTTCTCTGTTCTTCAGCTTCCCCATTTATAAAAAATGAATATTGTTACTCACTTCACAGAAAATCTTAGTGATTCAGTTAATCAAAATGCTTAACTGAAAAATAACACATATGAACCTTCCTCAAGCAAAAGGAAACAAAACCTGCAGTTAGCATAGTTTCTGACAAAAGGAATCACAAGAAGAAAAAGACTTATAAAATGGTCATTTTTAAGAACTTTACCGAAATGTAAATGCTATCACCCATGACAGCACGCTCTACCAGGGTTCCTATGAAAATACACCCCTAGAGATGATCTTTGATGAGTACTGAATAGACAGCCACCAAAGAAGTGATGTTTATACTGAATCACTGGCTCAGAAAACACTGTGTTCTTTTACACTTTTATGTGTATCATGTCAGAGCACTATGAGATTCTATCAGTTGTTGTGCACTGATGCAAATTTCTCATAAACAGGAAAACCTCCCAGGTTAAGTTCACATATTTGAGGTCAGATGTTTGTAGAGATTTTCATTAGCCTTAGAACTAACCTGTTTTGTAGAGTCTTATACATATTTCCTCTTCTTGCAAGAGAGATTATAAGCTCTCACCTGTACTATATGTTTTTTTTTTCTAATGAGATCCACTGAGCCTGGATTCCATATAGTATGGGCTATCATCTTCAGCCTGGAGTTCCCATTAAAGCATAGATGCTTCCTCACCTTGCTCTACATTGACATTTTAATTTTGAAGAATATACAAAATTCAGCTAATGAGATACTCCATCATTGGTTTGGATTAATATAGTTGTTTCAGGATGTACTTGGATTAGAGTTGGATGGTCTGTTTTGAAGAGACAAAAAAACCCCCATCTGAACTAGAAAGGTTTATAAATTCTCAGATAACATGATATATGATTCATTTGAAGACATCTCTCTACAGCTCAGAAGCTGTCCTCAGCTGTGACAGATTGAAAAACTCCAGTACAATTTGTCTTTTCAAGCTGTCCCTGAAAGAAGATTCTGGGGGAAGTTTTTCAAGTGCAGAAACATGTGCTGTCTTCTTAGGTTTTAGTTTATATCCAAGCTACTGAACTGAGAACATTTTATATCCTGTCAGTTTTAATGTTTGTTAGTCTGCTTTTATAATTGTGTCACTTGTGAGATTTTCTTAGAACAGAGACTGGGGTTTGTAAAAATGCGAGGTGTGAAATTAACACAGTAATTCACACAGAGCTTTGTTTTCATAAACATGCAAAAACAGTGACTTGCAAATACTCTGGTTCTAGACAGCTTTGTAAACTCAGGCTTTGTCCTGCCTCTCATGTGGAAAGTGGAATCAGTTCCTTATTCCAGACCAGTGAATTCTGTCCACTACTCACTGGCAAGGCACATTTTTCATTATTGTGGCACACGCTCCTTGATTCCCTTGGCCAAATATTTATTTGCCAAAATACTGAACAGAACCAAAGTAATTCCTGATTTCAAATCAAATTTTTTGTAGGTATGTCTAAAAAAAGACAGGCAATGAGAGAAGCCAACATGTTTTGGAATACTGAAAACATTCTGTGTCTATGTTATGCAATTGTTTAGTTTCGGCTTTTCATTAGGAAACATTTTAGAAGTCATTTTAAAATCAAAGAAAAATATAGAAAAAAAGATTAAATCACTCAACTTGATTTTAGAAAAAAACCCAAACAGGTCAAGGCGATAGCTGATGTGAGATTCACTTATCTGTTTCGGGAGGCAGTTTCCTTGGAAGGTAGAGTATTTCTGTGTCAGTAGTTAAAAAAATTAAGCAAAACCATATAATCCTGTGAGGAATTTTTTTTATAGCCAGTCCACTGGTCCCACAATGTTGAAGTTGCTTCTCAGTGTGCTGGAATAAGGCAGCAGCTCTGCCAGTCGGCCAAAACCCCAGTTGTTATGGGTCTCATAGCAGAGTGGCAAAAGCAGCAGTCAGCTTATTCTGGATAGTAACTGTGCATATGGAGAACCTTGGAGACAATCTTGTCACACAACTTGTGTTCTTGGTAGTTTTTCTTTCTTGGTAGTTTCTGTATGTGCTCACACGTGCTTCACCTTTCGTTTCCTTTAGCAAACAAACACTGGGATAATTTCTTTGCATGCACAGCTAACTCTTAGCAATATTTTAGGCTAAGCATTTTACTTCCTGCCTTTTGTCTGTTCTCTCTACACTGAGCTGCAATGTCTACTTTCACAGATAGTGTCTGACTATTCTGCTGCCCGGTTCCTTTGCCTTGAACTTTTCTATTTATTCTGCAGTAATGGCTATTCATGTTTTGATCCTTCTCACTCTACAGTCTCATTCTGTCTCAGGTCGCAGTTCTCATCAGGCACTTATTACCCATTCCAGTATTTCAGGAGTTATTCCTAGTAACAGTGTCAGTAATTTTATGTCCTTGGTTTCCAATGGAAAAGTACAGAAAGAAAAAAAGGAAAAAAGAAAAAAAAGGAAAGGAAAGGAAAGGAAAGGAAAGGAAAGGAAAGGAAAGGAAAGGAAAGGAAAGGAAAGGAAAGGAGAAAAGAAAAGAGAAAAAAAAGAAATGAAAAGAATCTCAATTTTATATTCATTTTTTTCATGATCATTTTCATGGTCAGGTCAGTTTATGGTAAGATTTAATTCTTGTTTCTGATATCATGCAAGTTCTTCTTGGTCTGGATATCCAGGTGACCAGGTGGTCTGCCTGGAGGTGCTGCATTTTTGTCAAGTTAGTTGCATTTCCTGCCATGTTGTGGGTGTCATGAATCTGCTCAATGACATCAAATTTCACCTAGGGAGTGTTGAATAGTAACAGCTCCAGCTTTACAATCAAATTGTTCTTTATCTGCTGCTTACAGAAATGGTAAAACTATGGTAAAAATGACTATGAGTCATGTGCATATAGATTTGTGTTGCCTCATCTATACTCTTCTCTCTTGCAACTTGTACTTCTCATCTACGAACCATCCTATTTATTACTTGCATGAAAGACTCCTTACAGCATATGAATTGGAAAAGCTTCAGACGTTACAGGTTTTCAGCTGTTATTGCTGCTCAGCTTAATCTTTCCTTTCATGGCTAGCACTAACACCATGCTTAAGTTGCTTGCTTTCAGGTAAGACACAATAGTCAGCAGTAGCATACAAACAGGCCCTATGCTTCTAATTACGGTTGCCTGCCACTTAAGGCTTTATTAGCCAGCATGCCATGCTATGTAACTGCAACTTTGCAACGGGCTAACACGCTGCACTATCAGGAGCACAGATTTTTCTCACTCAGTATTGTCCCTAACTGCTCCCAGGAACTGTTCTATACTCTCAAGTCCTGGGGTCAGTTCCTCAGAGGTGTCCCTTATCTATACAAATGTGTTTGGACAAACCTTCACTCTTCTCATACATATTTTCTGAAAGTCCTGTTCCATATCTGTACTCTGTTACTCAGTGCACAGAGAGAACAAGTAATATCAACCATTCAATAACTTCAGTACTCTGATAAAGAGGATGAATGTAAAATGCTGTTTCCTACTTATTGAAAAGAAAACTATTGAAAGACTTATCTTTTTAAATAAGCCAACAGAAACACGATGTCACCATCTACATTTTTCCCAAGTAAATATGTTTGCCACTGATGAGGATCTCTCATGAACTACTTTGTTTTTAAGTTCCTCTTGTCATTGTTCATTTAGGTAGAAAAGAGCCAAATTCCCAAGCTTGGGTAAAAGGTGCACATGGCTATGACATAAGACTGATCCATCTCTGTGCATGAGTAGCCCAGGAACTAGAAGTTAGAGGCAATACTAATTAAGATAAACAGTTTGCAAGTACAAGGGAATTCTTCCCCTTCACTGAAAAAGAGATTGTGCTGTTAATATTTGAATTCACTAATGAAAACAAGTATTTGAAATTATTTATCTTCATTATATCTTGGACGATTATTTAAAGTTTGCCTAGAATGAGCTTTCATGTCAAGACATTTTGCAAGTCAGTTTACCTGAAGCAGATAGTACTGATGGAGTAAAAGCAGAGTTAGTTCTCTGTTAACTTCAAGGCTCAGTGTTAGCGGTCCTTGCTTGGACTGAAGGAAGGCAGTTCTGAGCTCACAAGGGTGGAAGTTAGGGATGCCATATGGTGAGTTTAGATAGGTACATGTGTCTAGAAAGCTAGTAGTTGGAGGTATTCAAAGGGTGTGGATTCTTCTGTTCCACATCAGAAGGTGAGAAATTAAATTCTTCCATTAAAGGCAGGAGTAGATACTTTACAACAGAACGGCTTTCTAGAGAGCTGGCTTTTTGCAGATGGATATGCACACATATCTTAAAACAGTGTGGGCAAACCTTTCTCTTGATATTGAACTTCTTCCTGTATCAATGGTTTGCCTTCATTGTCTAAAAATATTCTTTGTCTGCATGTATGTACATGTATAGCACATGATAAAAAAGCCTTGTCATTGGCTTCAGGTTTTCTATAGGCTTTCTGCTTTCTCAGACACATCTATGGAAGCTATTTCTATAGCAAAGATTTGTTTTCCCTCAATTTCTATGCTGTTGTTCTGACAAAGATATCATACTGACACAAAACTTCCCCCACTGTTCTAGGCTTTGATATAGCCTGTCACTCCAAAGTATTAACATATGTGGAAAGTCTTTTCCTTGCATAAAATCTTTGAAATAAAGCTTGATGTATTTATTAGCAACACATTATTTTGGTTAGTGTTACCCTTAGTAACACCAAGTGTTACTTGGCTTGACATGCGAATTACCCAATGAAAGTCTGCAGCCTGGGTTCTGCAAGTTAATCTTATTTATTTTGTCTGTTCTTAACTTGGACAGACAACTTCTTTCCTGAGGACCTGATACAACACTTGGGAAAGCATCTACTTTTAACAATTTCTTTATATTAATTAAAACACACCACCATAAGCTGCTTTCGTAGGTGACAGATGTTCTCATTTGCACTGTAGATGGGAGGATTTCCTCCAGTGTGTTTTGAGCTTTTGGTTTTGTTTTGTTTTGTTTTTTTTCCCCCATTGATGCAAACTAACCACTTGCATACAGGTCCTCAGAAGAGGTTTCAGAGAAGCCACAGTAATGACAGTAGGTAGAAAAAATTAATCTCAGTAATGGCTGATAAAGCTTTGTCAACAAAGAATTGTCAAAGTACTAGAACTACATCATTCTCTAATCAGATGTTCTGGAATTCATAGACTCCTTCATGGAGTACTGGATGAAAAATTACAAAAGATTTCTAGAACAACAGAATAACAAAGCTACAAACCAAAAGTATTTCAAAGGCACTATGATTAATTAGAGTTATGCATTGTGCTAATTGGTATCTCTTTCTTTCTTGCCCAGGTATTGTTTCTTGCCTCTCAAAATAAAGTGACCGTATTCAGTAGTCACCTTAAAATTATCATTAGGGAGATATGACTCAGAGAAGCTTGGATAGTCTCAAGTGATCCTATGTTTATGAGACTGCGGCTTCCTTTGAATTTCTTCATTTTGAGGAGATGCTGCTATCATCTTCTGTTATCTTACAACTTGCAGAACAAAACAGGAGTTTTAGATTACAAACTTGATCTTTGACTGTGTTCTTAGAAGACATTTTTTAGATTTTCAGCTATGATTGCCAATGACTTTGAGATAACACTGTTAATCCTCAAGTTTTTGTCGGCAATTAAATGCAATTCATGGTAGTTATCCAGGATGAACATATTTAACTCTCTTCTTTTTTAATTGACTACCTTATATGGTTATAAAAACACTTTGAAATAGTAAAATTCAAAGGACATATAAGATTCCAGTTCTTAATTATGCAACTGAAGTGCAAGATCTCTATCTGGTGTTGATCACCAGGACTCACTAGGGTACTACTATTTACATTTGCTGGATTTAAATACAATACATTGCAAATGTTCCACAGTGAGTTCCTGCTTTTGGGATACGATCATTACTGAACCGGCTTCTATGCCACTGTGGAGAACTTTGTTGAAATCAATAGAGATACTCAAGTATAAAAACAGCCACTTGGAAAGATTAGTTCTAAACTTCAAGTATTTAATGTAAAGCAATCAAAGTATAAAACAAGAAAGAGTCAAGAGAAATGAAGCAACTCAACTCTGAGTTGCAAGAAAATGGGCTTTTAATATGTGTATAGGAAAACTACGGAAAATTCTTCTTTAATGAATAGACACAGAATGAAATCTGCATGCAAATGTGTTGTATTATGATGTATAATTACTGAAAATCTCACATCTTTCTAAATAAATGGTGTCAACAGACTGTTTTTAAAAAAAGAAGCTACTTTCATCTTTTGATAAAAGCAGGATTTCAACCTTGTGAGTGTAACGTGCATGAGAGTTTATTGTATACTTCACCAATTAGCATTTGTGTTATACAAATTTGGTAAAGCAGTTAGAAGCTAAAATCTCAAATGAAGTTTGCATCCAATTGTAGTATTGTGAAATGATTCTAACACTGTTTTATCACTATACCTGTCTTATGCCAGAGAAAATCTGACTCAGAAGACCATTATCTGCCTTAATCTACCCTTTCCTGACCAGCAATTATTCTAAGCTATTTATACAGACAGTGTATCTCCATCCCTGAGTGATACACTCCCGTCACTACATTCTCCATCTGAGCTTTTGCTCTAGGAATTGGAGACTTCCAGGCTGGTCTCTCGAATCCTAGAACAAAACGAAGCTTTTCAGCTCGTGAGTCATAGTATGTCCTGAGACACAAAATGCTTGCCAGCAAGGAGAAATGAACTAGATGAAAACATCAACAGTGAAAAATCTGCGCTAATGAGAACTACAGTTCTTAAAGCACACACTGATGTGGAAAAAGGTGTTAAATCTAAATAGGTGGCAAAATAAAGAAAAACAGAGAAGAACTCCTTTGACTGTCTTAAAATTAAAAAGTTGGTATGCCGAAATTTCAAATGTCAAACATAACTCTATTAGAAATCACCATGGGGGTGTTCTGTGTTCTCAGCTTGATACTTAGCATTTGTATTGGTATCCTTCCAATAATCCTGAAAGGTGTTCGACTTTTTTGCTTCTTTCTGATGTTCAGGATATGTATGCTCTATATCAGCACTTCTAGTCATAACAAACAATGAATTACACAAATTTCCAATATTTCTTAGAGACAAAATTCAGTGAGCCCATAACTTTTTAGCAAACTCAGGAACCATTCTGCTTAGAAGATTTTCCAATAGAAACTCATACTTATTGTACAGGCTACATTACTTTGACTACTATTATACACACATAGTATTATATACGTATATATGTAAGTATTGCTTATTATCTATTGTACATGGTCCAGCACACTTTTAAATTAACTTTGGAGAATAGCCGCACATTTATATCTTAACTACTTAAACTTTATAAAGACCAGATCAATTACAGCTAACGTGGTGAATAAAGTGTAAACGGTTATTTGGGAGGGAATGGTGAAATTGAAAAATTAGAAAAAAACAGCCAATAGGATGCTTGCATTTCTCAGAAAAAAAAAAGTAATTTCTGGTCAAACAAACATGCCATTTGTTACACAGTAAAAGCATGTTTCATTTAGGGGCTAAGTAACCTTCTGAATGAAGAGAGGTCGACTTAGGTATAAAACACAAAAGCATAAGCTTTCAATTTAATATTTCTCCCCAGATCAATTTTTCCATAGGTATTATATCTTTAAAAATAATTGCACAATGGGGGAAAAAAAAGAGAATAAGAAAAAGAAAAAACTTTTTTGGTGAAATATGCCGAAGTGAACAAAATAAACAATTGCATGTGTACCTCACAAATCCATGCAAAAATCAGTAAATATCCAGTTACCTCTCCGGTACATTTAGCAGGTGTCAAAATAGGCATTTACTGGAACGACAGTGCTGGTTTATCTTATTTATGAAAAGTTATATATCTAGTGCTTAATGCTAAAAATATTAGGTTTGCAAAGTATGACAGAAGAACTCAGTCCTATAAAATGCTGAGTTAGAAGGAATATTGGGTTTTTATGATTCAGAGAGACAACTGAGCCAGTCCTGTCATGAAATTCAAGAGAATTTGGGGAATATTGTTGTTGAAAAGTACTCCTGTGGGTAGTATAATTAAGGATTTTGTTTATCAGCTAGGAAGCAGGAGGCCATTTCAAGAGGCAACATAACAGAATCTCAAAACCAAAAAGGGTAATACATTCTGAATTGAAGTGTGTTTTTCCCCCTCTAAATTGCCTCAGCAACTTGATCTTCATTCAATGAAGAATCTATTACCTCTTCTCTGATCTATTTGTATTCTGTCTGAGCCAACTGAATTATGTTCAGATGCTGGTTTTCTCTGAATTTATAAATGAAGATGTTTGCGGCCCACATAAAATTCAGAACTTCACACTTGTTCTGCCCTCTATGAAAGTGACTTTTAAAGATGTTTTAAAAGTTACTTGGTATCGAGATGTGGAAAAGAATATGTGTTTGGCTTCAGTATTAAATTTACGAGTATAAGCCACAAAGCAAAATTTGCTCTCTGTTATTGCTTTCTGGTATAAAAAGAAGTTTCCACACTGAAACAAAAAGTGTGTAGAAGGGTACACCCCTTTGGGTTTCTCTGCTTTTTGAAGGGAGTAGATGAGGAAAAATCAGGCATTACATTTAAAAATTCAGGGTTTGATTTTACTTTTCTTTGGGAAAGGAGAGGAATGCTGATTTGCAAAGGACTTAAAAGAGGCTTTCTCATCCTTTAGTAAGATCTAAAATGAATCTATCACATTCACACACACACAAAAAATAATCTTTCCCATTAGAGGCCACTATAAAACTTTTACCACATCCAGAAATGTATTTAGTTTCCAAATTACAGGAGTTACTGGGAAAATGTATTTCTAAAGAAATCTGAACAAAGCACAATGGCTGTTGCAGTTCTTGTTTTTAATTGTACACACAGCCAGCAGTACCGATTCCTCTATTTAGACAGCCTATCGCTTCTCGTTATGAAAAAAATCTCATTGTACACATGTGCGTGGAGCTGAAAGGGTCATTTAATTTGCAAGACCTGTAAATATGTCATGATTGCAGCAGGGAACATGAACTTGGAAGCAATATTCATTGTCAGGTATGTGTCTTATTGAGCATATCAAATAATACCACTGGTTTGCCATCTTATTTGTGATC
The DNA here is from genome assembly GCA_013400335.1 of Eurystomus gularis. Classification (NCBI taxonomy): domain Eukaryota; kingdom Metazoa; phylum Chordata; class Aves; order Coraciiformes; family Coraciidae; genus Eurystomus; species Eurystomus gularis. Next base: position 361,485 of record VZZY01004315.1, read on the forward strand.
CTCAATGACATCGTAATTGCAGTGAAGAGAGAGTAAAGTAGCAAGAACCTGGGACACAGCACACAGTTACACAGTCATAGTTGTGGAGTTCTAGCAAATATGAATGAATTCAACAACTTATATATGCATGAAGGAAGAATAAGGAAAAAGTGGAAGATTTTTAGGGGTGGGTGACTGAAAAGAATCTGGGTTTTTTTTTGCACAAGGAACTGGTGATAAAGTATTAGAGAACAGTGAGGAGGAACTAACCAAAGGGGGTCAGCAATTTGTAGCCTTCCATTCTACAGAAAAACTCATGTCCCGTAGTGCTGCAACCAGTCTCCTGTGATTTCTCTGCCATTATGCATTGAAGAAATATCCACAGGAAGATACAATACCTGCTTTGAAGTCCTCACTATTTTAAGATGTAACCATGAATAGAGCAAAGGCAGAAAGAGAAAATGAGGGAAAGGAACATGAGAATACAAAGCAAATTCTATTTATTTATTTATTTTTTATGCTATTAACATATAAGCTTCCCTTGAACTAAAATGTGTTGCAAAGCTCACTGAAACTGTGTGGGAAACAATTGCCTGTCTTGTGAAAGTTAGAAAACTCAAATATTTTCACATTGTGCCTGAAAACCTTTAAGTGTTTGTTTATTTGTTTTTAATGAAAGAAGAAAGGGTCGGTCACACAAAGCAGCTGCTGAGCTCAGGCAAAGACTGCAAGTCCCAAGTTCAAGTCTCTGCAAAAATTAATGTTTGTTCATACAAAGCATAAACAGGGAACATGCCAATGGCATATCAGCAAGTAGCTTGGTGGTTAGGGTTTTATCTGTAATGTGAAAGACAGGAGATCAAAACTCTTGCTTCATCAGGAAAAACAGAGTCTTGAACTTGACTCACCCAGCACTAGTAGGCTTTTTGCTATAGCCACTGGAGCATTGTTTATTCATATAACCTCACCCTCCTCTCTCAGAAGAAATTGTATGCCAAGACCTTTCTGCCAAAACTAGCATATATTTTACAGCAAAGATTGCTGGAGACCTTTTCAAGTGAAGACCCATTCTTTTGAAATGTTACTGAATAATTTTAGAGCTGTATCACTAACTTGTAAGAAATGAGGTTTTTGTTGCAACTTAACAGGTTTTATTATTTTCCTTCTCAGGAAGAAAATCTAGAAGGAAAATATAAAAGAATTTAAGGTGAGAAAGTCAATCTAAATTGGGTAGTGCCTTAATATCCTGGATTTTAAAATTCCAAAAAGCAATTGAAATTCCAAAGCCACTATATTATACAAAGACTAAAAACTACCCTGCTGAAGTGTTACATACTTTTAAAACTGTCCATAAAATTGTGACTCATATCAGCTAGTTCGGGCTTTGCACTTACTTAATGCAAAATGACCCATACATCTTGGCAGCACACTTGCAATGTTGTCTGCTTGCTCCTTTAAAAGTAAATAGAGTAGAATAAAATAGGATATTATGGATTTATCATTATTCCTTCAGGAAGTGTTTTCATTTGGACAACAAACAGGAAAGGAAAAAAGAAAGCATGCAACACTAACACTACCTTGTGTTGTTTGGTACCTATTTTTCTAGCATAGGTTAATGAAAATAATTAACTTGATTAAAACATGATTAATGTTCTTCTCTTGAATTTCTTTCAAAAAGCTTATTTTATATAATCCTGTTGTGAATCTTGAAAACATATTGCAGTAATGTGCTTGCACCTGTATGTATAGGTGTATGCTTCCTTTCACGAAAAATATCTCAAAGATGTTTATAATTAGGACATATAATTTCACCATTGAAATGTGGCTATCCATGCAGTAAAGAATGAATTCCACTTGGAACTTCATCTTGCAAATAAATTAAACACATGTTTACATACACAACTACTTCCCTTAAATCTGTGAGACTGCACATATGCCTAATACTGAAAAAATCTATTTTACATGCTCTGAGAGTTGACATTATCATGTCCAGCAGATGAATTCAGACAATTCACCTCATATCACAAAATGAGGGTGAGGAAATCTGTTCCATAACGTACATTGACTTCTCTCTTTCAAATACAGGCACCGGAAATCTGATGTTTGATATACAGAAGACAATTTGTATTTTGAAGAGCTTATCTAAGATTAAAGTCCCAACAGCCTGAAACTTGATCACCTTGAAAAGGGGAAAGACTGTTGCCTGCCCAGATCAGAGCACTTAAAATCTCCATATGAGGACCTCCCAGCGAAGGATGACAGCACCACAGTGCAGTGGAAACACTGCTCTGTCCCAGTGGAAGCTGGGAGGAAAGCACATCTACAACAGTGTTTTTCTTCTTTTGGCTTTAATCTATTCTTGGACAATAAAGTTAACATAGCACCTTCCCCTGAAAAGCTTTGAAAAGTATAAATACCCTCAAGCTTCGGCTGGAAAGTAGTGTATATTGTAAGTGCATATTCCTGTGTGCCCTCCTGCCCGGTTCGAGAAAGCACGATCTAGAGCATTCACTCTGGTCTCAGGAAAGTGTAGTGCTTCCTCTGGTCTCTGCCAGAATCTTTGTTCTGTAAGTGGGCTTGACCATTTCACCCTGTCTTGTTTTTCTCTACCATTTCTCTCTGTTTGTCTCATGTTTTGTAAAATGTCTGGCATAAAGGGCCACTTTTCTCAATTGACCCTCTAAGTGCTGCCATAATGCAAATAATCCCAGTGCATCCTGATGTGACAGTATTTTATCTGAATGTGACACAAGAGGCTGGCACTATGTGGTTACTTCAGTTTAGCCCTGAGAGGAAAAACAAACTCAGAGTATAAAAATGGGAATCTAAGGGGGAATAGGAGAGAATAGGACTGAGCCATGGATGAAAAGCACAGGAAAATAAACTTCTGTTAAAACCAACTGGAGACTCCAGATCTGGAAAGTGCTACTTGCTTTGCTTGGCAACCATTTACACGCCCTTCTGTGGCATTTGCCCACACACACACAAAATATGATACATCCGCGGGCGAGCAAAAGAACTTTTCAGCCCAAGGGATACATGAGCTGTAATCTCACCTTTTGTCTGCTGAGAATTACACTTGTGTTCTTCACGGCTTCTGTTAATGATCCATCTTTGCAGACTTTCTCTAGAGAGGGATTTAAGGGAGATGATGCTTAGTTACTGTATCCGAAGATTCACTTGGCTCACTGCTTTTCCTATGTGCTAAGTTACTCTATTTAAATCGTTAAGATTCCCATGACAGACTCTTCAGTTAGAAGTAGGAATGCAGCCCTGACTTCCAGTAGCAGAGGCTGAATTCTGCCTTGTGAAAGAGGGGACGTTTTTCACTTCCCATTTGCAACAACGTTTCCAAGCACTGAACTATTTAGATCATAACAGCAAGAATCCTGATAATCTTTCATACAACTGGTGTAGGTATACTGCGTTTTCCTCTAAGTGAGGGGCCACAGAAAAGATAACAGCCTGGTCCTCCTCTAAGCATCCTGCTCAGCTAAATGGAGTGATTCCTGTCTGTGATGCTATTTCCTACAAGGACTGGTATGAAAAAAAAATTCCAAGCAAACAAAAAAAGCTGGGCCATCTGAAAATACAGTGCAATGTTGGACAGGTTCCTCAAATAGTCCTGAGTGAACTATCCAGGGCACTGTTGCCTTGCTAATGCAGTTGTATTGATTTTGAGACCTTGCTAGCTTGGGTATCCTTACGCAGCACAATGCTGTGTACATGTATTCTTAGCAGTCATTCTCGAGGGAGGCAATTAAGGTGTCACTGTGTCTTAATTATCTCCATAGATATTTTCCTTAAAGCCCTGGCCCTTGGAAAGACAAACTGAAACATACTGCTGAAGTTTTATTTCCAACCCTCCACAAAGAATTTTGCAGTTCTGTATATAGAATTCACAATTATAACATCATTTATTTTTAGAAGCAACTAGGAAGATATGTCAGTGATTTAGAGAAATTCATTTCACCTGGGCTAAAGGAAAGAGATTTGACCGACAGCTCTCAAAACTGCTAGGTGGTGAACGTTATGTAGGAGGGAACACAGTCAGGGAGCTGTTCAGGGAAGGACTCGAAGCCTGCACCAGTGCGAGCGACCAGCCTGGAGCAGATCTAACATCAGCACTGTACACGGGGAAACAGCCACGGAGCGCTGGTTCCTGTCAGGTCCTAGTACCTGTAGCAGCAGCTGGAGCTCAGGAATGTCATTTTTAGATTAACTTCCTCTGAAAAAAAACCCCAACAAACTAAAAAAGGAGTCCTCAGAAGCCCCAGGTCCGCTCCGCAGCGTGGAAGTGTGGGTAAGTGGGGTGGCGACAGGGCACTTCCTTCAGGGGAGCACTCCCGACCCCTCCGAAGGGGGGGGTCTGGCCCCCTCCCTCACCCAGAGCCTCCCCGGGTGCGTCCCACCGCTTCCTCCCGCACCTGCCCCGTCCCCGGGGTCCACCCGCCGGGGGCTGGCGGCCGCCCCC